>CM046046.1:27821599-28158348 GCA_025215565.1 Flaveria ramosissima | reverse complement strand
TCTTCCTCCTCATTATCGGAGAAGGCTCCGGTTGCTCCCCCGAGGCCCGGTTTCTCTCCTTCCTTTCCCCTTCCTTCACAACCTTGATGACTTCGGTCACCACAGATGGTAAGATTGTCTGCATGACCTGATGTACTTCCTCCTCGACAACAGCCTCCTTTACTGAGGCCCTTAAGTTCGCACTCTCATCCCCAGCTTCTGGATGAGGAGTCTCAGGTTCTGCAGGAACCTCTTTCTCAGCTCTAGGCCTTCCTCTTTTAGGGCGTGGTTCAGCAACAGGGCCATCACGGCCTCCACCCCTAGAAGCTCTAGAAGATCTACCATCAGCCATTCTCTACCACACTGAAAGATTCAAACACCAACACGGTCATTCAAGGAAACAACTCATTTATGTCAAGTATAGTAAGTCCCTAATTATAGTGGCCAGTTGTGATTAGCCACTTACTGTACTCTTCATACCCCAAGTATTACTGTTCTGACTACATCAGTATTCAAATCTACATACAACACATAACATATACCATGCGCACATAAAACGGTTAACTTTAAGAAAATACCTGATGGCACGCAGCTACTCAGTTTGGCATCCCATTTCCTTTTCGTCCCATTTTCAGTTTAAGTTAAGGTTTATTTTGAAATTTACCCATTTCACTTAAACTTTGGCTCTGATACCAACTTGTAAGGCCCCGTTCCCGGGACGCTTACAGTTGGTCATTCATCGCACATAAAACATATAATTACATTTCATTAAGAAAACATTGCAGCGGAAACATTCAAAAATGACATCACGTTTCATAATAATTACTTTTGCCAAATAATACATCATCATCCAGTTACAAAATTCATGTTTGCATTACATCACAAAAGCTTATAATTGGATGCCATCCCAAAAGAGCCGAGTAGCCCTGCCGTGCCATCCTCAGCAATCATTTACCTGCCAACTGGAAATGTAATAAAAGTCAGCGTTGCTGAGTGAGTTCTAGTTTTAATAATAAAACATACTTTACTTTCATTAAAACTATCCTTTTATCATGCGATCATTCAACATACGTATATACAGATAATATCATTATTATCTTTCATCATCATTCATTATCTTCCGTCTTATCGTTCATTCTGTCTTCCGAGTCTTTTGCGACAACATGGTCGCTCACCTCAATGGCAATCTCATGATTGCACGCTATCC
Organism: Flaveria ramosissima; assembly: GCA_025215565.1. Taxonomy (NCBI): domain Eukaryota; kingdom Viridiplantae; phylum Streptophyta; class Magnoliopsida; order Asterales; family Asteraceae; genus Flaveria; species Flaveria ramosissima. The sequence goes on along the minus strand of CM046046.1, from coordinate 28,157,162 downwards.
GAGTCTTTTGCACCCCTAAGCTGCTCACCCCAATTGCCATTGCCCATCACGAAACAAGCTATCCGAGTCTTTTGCAACAACAAGGTTGCTCACCCCAGGCAACATCACGATAGAACTTACTCGAGTCTTTTGCAACGACAAGGTTGCTCACCTCATAGGCAATCTAAATGATTGCACTTCATCCGAGTCTTTTGCAACACAAAGTCGCTCACCCCAATAAATATGCTTGCAAGCCTTTCTTTCGTTCATTCATCATTCACTAATGCATGCATTCTTACTTCATGTTCCTCTTTCATTATCTTTCGCTTTACATTACATAATACTTCATTCATTAATTCATTAGCATGACATGTAAAGCCACAAGAAAGATAACATACATCATAATAAGGAACATATCATACACATTCATCATCATCATACAGGGCAACATCATACATTCATAATATGCATAAACATGCAACATCCTCATCATCATGCCCTACATGCTCTCTAAGGCCATAACCATCCTCTTACATGCTCTTACGGGTTACCTTACGTCAACACTTACATCTGCACCTTTCCCCGAAGGCCAGAAGTCAAACTACACATTCCTTCGAGTGCAACAGCCCTGTTCGGGCGTATGGACACTCTTCAGTCGCATGGCCTCCATGCGACTGAACATCATGCGACTGGGCTCATGCGGATGGTCATCTATGCGAATGAACATTCAATCGTGCGTATGACCTTGTGCGAATGGGATTATTACTGCGAATGGGCACCTATGCGACTGACCTCATGCTAATGGACTCCTGCGACTAAGCATCTATGCGACTGAACCCTCAGTCATACAACCCTCATGCGACTGGACTCCCAGTGCGTGCGACTGAATCCCAATCGTGCGAATGACCTTCAATCGCCCTCATTCGGCCGTATGGCCTTCATTCGGTCGCCTAGCCCTAGCTGATGCAGAATGGAGTTCATCCCGAACCCAATCTGCCATTTTCGGCCTCCAAGCTCATTCAAACCCATTCTAAGCCTAAATCAACCCTCCTGGACCTTAGGAATGCATACCATAACACCATACAAGCACACACAAGCCCGAAATCATACTCTAAACAAATCATACACATCACACCCAAATGGGTCAAACACACACACACATAAAAAACGGGTTTTGAACATCTTCCAGCCCCAAAATCAGTTTGAAACAAGTAAAAGTGGGGTCCTAGAACTCACACAATCGAGCACAAAGACAAGAGCTTCGATTTGGCTTGCTACTCGACGGATTTGGACACCCGAATCACCCGAAACACCACTTTTTCTCCTTTTCCTCCTCTTTTCTCTCTTCTTTCCTCTTTTGTGAGCTGAAATTTTGGAGTGTGTGGGGAGAGTGGGCTGCCCTCTCCCTACACATACCACCACATCTCCCAACTTTTCTTCGTTGGCGAGTTTGGTCCCTCGACTTTGGACTTTATTTCTTTTCTTTCTTCGCCGGCTTCAAAATAATAAATTTCCGGGTGTTACAGCTATACATATATCTGCTTCATTTGTTTGATCTTGTCTCCAGTGATGTTCATTTTAATCTTGAAAGTATAAAGAAAAATAATAAGTGAATAATGACGATATTGTATATTTTAACAAGAACTTTATTTAAACGAAAGAAAACATTACTGAAGAAAAACATATTAAAGATAGAAAAACACTTAATTGTTGCATACAACTATGTGGTCAAGCAACTGTGTTTCAGAGATCTATGTCAAATTCTTGCAATGTTTAACTCAACGTAAGATCATAAAATTATCAACATGGTTCACTTCCTCTCTTTTCTTTTAGAGATGCTTGGTATAGTTCACACAAATGTGGAGCTGTGCGACAAGCCTTCGACCAGTGGTTTGTGCTACCACATCTAAAACACAGGAAGTGCCATTGTTTTCGGACCTACCAGCTTCATTCCCTTTGTACTGGTTGAAATTGTTATTTTGTGGGGTGTGGTAATGGACTGTTCTTTGATTTCTACCACGGCCACGACCACGTCCAAGGTTATAAAAGTTACCTCGGTAATTATTATTACCCTTAAAAGAATGGTTGCGACCATTAGAGTAACTTTTATCAAAAAAACCACTACCACAACCTCGTCTCCACTTTCTTCCAGAGTTTTTAGTAGCAACATTTATTTCTGGAATTGCTAACGATCCCGTGGGACGAGGTTGATGATTTTTCATCTAAAGCTCATTATTTTTTTCTGCTACGAGGAAAAACAAATTCAAATCAAAATATCTTTTAAACTTTTGCAACCTGTATTGTTGTTGCAAGTTTATATTTGATGCATGAAATGTAGAGAAAGTTTTCTCCAACATATCTTCCTCGGTTACAATTTGCCGGCAGAACCTGAGGGTCGAGCATATTCTGAACAAAGCAGATGTGTATTCGTTTACCTTTTGAAAATCTTGGAACCTGAGATTGTCCCATTCATCTCTAGCAATGGAATGTAGAACTTCCCTTTGGTGATCAAATCTGCTTTGTAAGTCTTTCCATAAAACATACGGGTCTTCACAATTTGAATATTCAAATTGTAACATTCCATCAATATGTTTATGCAAAAAGACATCGGCTTTCGCCTTGTCTTGTTCCGAACAAGCATTTTCCTCTTGTATTGTCTCTAAGACACCCAAGGATTTAAGATGTCTTTTTACATGGGCCGTCCACGGCATATAGTTTTCCCCGTTGATATTAAGAGCAGGGAATTCGATTTTTTGCAATGTTCGACATTTTCTTTTCTAAACAATAATTAAGCAAATAGTAAGATAATTACTAGAATCCATATATATCAAATACATTAATAAGAAAGTTTAAATTTTTCGAGTTGTAGTTCAGCAATGGGGATAAGAATTAAAATAAGCATGATGGTTGCCAGTATTAAAACCGGGTGTATCATCTTTGAAAGATTGTCTTGGATAAACTTGAGAAAAGAGATAATCTGTTTATTATATACGAAAATAGATTGATAGTGGTCAATTTATAGTTTAAAATTTTAACCGTTTGTAACGGCTATGTGATTGTTTACAATGGCTATATAATCGTTTATAACGGCTATATAACCATCGTGTATGTATATATCGACAATAATTTTTAAATAAAATAGACAAGTATAAGATTATGTTATAAAAACATGAATTTAGTTTATAAAAACAAAAGCGAATAAGAACGAAAAATTAGGATAAGAATAAGACGTTAGTACAAATAAATGTTAGCAACATAATCAAAATGTTAGTTGACATAAAAGGAAATGTTAGTTGTATAAATAAAGATTAAGTAAAAGTTAGATGCATAAGTAAATGTTAGTTGCATAAGTAAAAGTTAGTTGACATAAATTAAAATGTTAGTTGCATAGTTAGATGCATAAATAAAAGTTAGTTTGTTAGTAGTCCCATTGTAAAGATTCCTTTAAGTCTGAGGCAAACCAAAGCATCCAAAGTCTCTCTGCATGCGATACACTAAAGAACTGAAGTTGAATTGCTTCGGAAGTTTTACACCTGCATTAGAAATATTCTAAGTGTAAAATCTTCCGAAGCCAAGACCAATATCTTCCGAAGCCAAATATGAAGTCTTCCGAAGCCTCAGAGACAAAGTCTTCCGAAGCTTCATCTTATGAAGACAGATTTCTTCCGAAGACTTTTAGTAACATGCTTTATCTGATGTACTGTTCCATAAAGCTGGACACCTTTCCGCTGCATCTCTGTAAAGTCACCAACTTACATGAGTTGGTAAAAAGGTCCATGCTTTTAGTAAATGTACATTGAGGTCTTGAGTCTGTAACTTTCTACTTTATGTACTTTATCCTTTTTGTAATAGATAAGGATGTGAGCTATGGCATGTCATAGTCACAAGGTCAAAAGGTAGATATGCCTTTTGATTCTACAATTGATTTTGTTTGTGTCTAGTCAATTGTATCCAGCTGGCTTTCAAAGTATAGCCGGATATAGGTTATAGTATAAGTATTCCATGTTCTAGTATCTTTCAATATGCTTTGCAACACTTGTAATAGAACTTGAGAAAACAAATACTACATCCTTGAAACCCAATCTCTTGTTCTCTCTCTTATTTGTTACTTGTGTTCTTAGTATCATTATTATAGTTAATCCAGATTACTGTTTGATTAAGTTTGGTTAATCTCCTCTTTGTGTTGTTGTGTTGTAAGTGACCACCCTTCACCGGTCCTGCAATTGGTATCAGAGCTTTTCAGGCTCTTGATATAAGATCTCACCATCTTAAGATCCCTCACACACACAATACTAAACTTTTCAAATGGCATCCATTTCAAAGACTGATATGGAAACTGGAACCATGAATAAGTCCCCACTGATCACTCTTGATGACTTTGATACCTGGTGTATGAGAATGGAAGGTTTCATCAGGTCTCTAGACTCAAGAATGTGGGAGTCTGTTGAAAATGGACCTTTCATACCCAGCATTCCTTCTGCTACTGGTGCTGGTATGATCCCCAAAGATGTGGCTAACTACTCTGATGAAGATAGGAAGAGAGTAGAGATTGATAGAAAAGCCATGACTGCTCTTCAAACTGCCCTTCCAAACTCTATGTACAGAGGTTTCAAGAAGTGCAAAATAGCTAAACAGCTATGGAATGCACTAAAACTAGTGTATGAAGGCTCCTCTGAAGCCAAGGAGAACAAGAAGGATCTCCTGAAGCAGCAGTTTGAAAACTTCACCTTCAAAACAGGTGAAACCATGACTCAGCAATACTTCAGGTATGTTGAGATAGTGGATACCCTTGTGGATGGAGGAGTTCCTCTTGAAAATAGAGACATTGTAAGGAAGCTCATATCCTCACTTCCTAGGCAATGGACACACTATTGTGTGGTGATCAAGAGGATTGAAAATCTCAAAACTCTTACTCTGACAGAGTTATATGGGATTCTCAATGGCTACCAGATGGAGATGAACATGCAAGGTTCATCTGGCAACTCCAACAATCAATTGGGTTCAGCCCTGCATGTGGTTGAAAGGGATAGCATAGAACCCCAACATCATCTCATATGCTACCCTGACAAATCACCAAGGGTCCTTTCATCACCTTCCCAGAGACACCCAGGGAGAACTACACTCAAGGAAGCCCATTCCAAGAGACAAGCTCTTCTCAAGCCTTTGTGTCTTCTGATGAAAGTTGTGGCAACTCTCTTTTCACTCTTGAAGACCTGGATTGTATCCATCCAGATGATCTGGAATATATGGAAATAGTCCAGCAGATGGCTCTTCTCTCACTCATAGAGCCAAGAAGTTCTACAAGAGAACTGGAAGGAGGTTTCCAGCAATGCAATGCAACCATTGGAAAGTTTGGCTTGGATAAAAGCAAAGTCAAGTGTTACAACAGTAACTTGATGGGTCACTTTGCTAGAGAGTGTAAGGCACCTAAAACAAATGGTGGCCAAGCACAAACTAGACAAACTACACTGACAAGCCCCTCAGAATGAGAAGCCAAAGCAACAAGCTGCTGTTGCTGTTGAAGAAGGAGGCTTTGACTGGAGCTTTCAGGTGGAAGATGCTTCTCCAAACCAAGCACTAATGGCAGATCATGATGAAGCCAAGGTATGGAACATCTCTGTACTCCTGAATGCATTGCTAAAGTTAACAGATATAGGTCCTATAACTTGGAGATGAGATCTGATCTTGAGTCCTTAAACATTTAAAAAAATCTGATTTTAAAAAGTCTGAAATGATTATAAACTAAAGATAGAGGACTTAGAGAAAACTATTTCAGTTCTAAAACATGAGCATATAGATTTTAGGACTCAAATTAAAGATCTCATAACCAAGCTGACTGAGTGCCAGGGTGAGCTTGTGATCAGCAAAGCCAGGGCAGAAAAGAGTGTTCTTGAAGAAGAGACCTTCAAGAACATGATATCCTCATCCCTGCACAATAAGGTGTGTTATCAAATAGACAGGGACTGGGATCTAATGAGATAGCTCCCCACACACAATCTTGTCTGTAAGATCTCCTAGGTGTTGAACTTGTGAAGATGAGCTTCCTCTCATAGATTCTATAAGTGAAGAGGATGAAGAAGAGATAGTGAAGAATTCCTCTGAGAAGAGTGAAGAGGAGGATTCTGTGAAGGGCCACTATCCTTCTGAGGAGAAGAAGATTACTGTGATGACCAAGTCAATGAGAAAGAACTTGATCAGGAAGAGCAAAAGAAAAGCAAAGAAGGCTCAAGATATCAAGGCTACTTTTGACTCTAAGCAGAAACAAGTCTTTATCTCTGCAGGGTTTGAAGTAGTAAAGACTGAAGACATCAACCAAAACTCTTCAGCTAAGGTTCTGGTTCTTGTTCAAATCATCTCAGTACCAAGAAGAAGATTGATCTGCTGTGTACCACTGCTGCACAGCCTGGACCATCAAACTCCAAGAACAGTTCCCAACCCCCCAAAAGAACTTGTTCTTAGCATATGCAAAGATGGAGGTGGACAAGGGATGTGACCAAAGACGTCTGCTCTCATAAGGAGACTCTTGTGAAGAAGAAGAAAATGTTGTGTGTCATATGTGAAAGTACCTCTCACATTGCTAAGGATTGTCCATACAATCCTAAAGTACTGTCATATAACCAAGACAAAGACTTCAAAGAGTTTCAAGAAGATTCACGTTCGGAAGGAAAGTCTGTTCCTTCGGAAGCTCCAAATCTAAGAAGAAGGCAAATGGAAAAATTACCTTCAGAAGAGAAGTTGGTTCTCGGAGGAAAGTAATTCTTCAGAAGCACTGAAGTTGCTGCGTGACTGTAGAATCTTCCGAGGTTCACTTATCAAAACTTCCGAAGTTCAAAAGGTTCCGAAGTTTTGAAAGTCAAGTCCAAGACTCCAAAGGTGGTGTGGAAGTCTAAGAAAGACCAAGTGACTGAAGTTTCTCCATCAACAACAGCTCAAGATCCTTCTAGCACAACCATAGGATCTATTACTGTTGCATTACCTTCTATTATACTTAGTGAGCCCAAGACAAGTAAGGCTTGGGTTTCCAAATGTAACTAATCATTTTCTTTGTGCAGGAACAGCTCAAGACAAACAAGAATGTCTGGATCATTGATAGTGGCTGTTCCAGGCACATGACAGGCAATAGGTCACTACTCCATAAACTTTGAGAGATTGATGGAGGACCAGTTGCTTTTGGAGGAGATGAAGGTGGTTACATTTCTGGAAGGGGCAAGGTCACAAATGGTAAGCTCAGCATTGAAAAGATAAACTTTGTCAGGGAGCTGGGTACAATCTTCTGAGTGTATCCCAATTTTGTGATAAGAGTCATAACATGCTCTTTACTGAGCATGAGTGCATGTTCTCAAGCCTGGAGTGGTCATTCCTCATGAGCACATCCTGCTTAGAGCCCCCAGGAAAGAAACATGTACAAGGGATTTGCAAGAAACATCTCCCTCGGAGAAGTTTCATGCTTTCTGTCTAAAGCAAATAGTGATGAGTCTTTCCTATGGCATAAAAGAATGTGCCATGTAAACTTTAAGAACATGGAAAAACTAATTAAACATGATCTGGTAACTGGAATGCCAAAGAAAGAGTTTACAAGTGATGATCATTGTGTGCATGCCTGAAAGGGAAGCAACATAAGGTATCTCACAAGCCTAAGGAAAGGAACTCCATCACTACTCCCCTACACTTATTACATATGGATCTCTTTGGCCCCACCAGTGTAATGAGTCTAGGAAGGACCTCTTATTGTTTGGTGATCACAGATGATTTTACAAGATTCACTTGGTTTTCTTTCTTCGAACTAAGGATGAGATCCCTGAGATTCTGAAAAATTTCATCTTAAAGATGAGAATCAAAGTGATCACAAGGTCAAAACATAAGATGTGATCAAGGGACTGAATTCAAGAATCAAATCCTTGATACATTTTGTGATGAAAAAGGTATTACAAGACAATATAGTGCTCCCAGGACTCCTCAGCAAATGGTGTTGCTGAGAGGAGAGAAACAGGACACTAATTGAAGCTGCAAGAACTATGTTGTCTAACTCTAAACTGCCCATCACCTTCTGGCAGAAGCAGTATACACTGCTTGCTATGTGCAAAACAGAGTTTTAGTAGTTAAGACACATGGTAAGACTCCTTATGAACTTTGGCACAATAGAAAACCTTTCATTGGTTTTCTCAGGTCATTTGGATGTCCTTGCACTATCTTGAATACCAAAGATCAAATTCCCAAATTTGCTGAGAAATCAGATGATGGACACTTCATTGGATACTCTTCCCAAGCTAAGGCTTATAGAGTATACAATCTCAGAACTAGAATTGTTGAGGAGTCAGCCAATGTGACTTTCAATGAACACACTCCCTGTGTGGCTGGTTCTGGTCCTGATTTGCTATTTGATCTTGATTTAGTTACCAACTGTTTTAACAAATCTTGTGAGAATGTTTCAGGATCTGCAAAAATTTAAATACAAGTGATCCTGATCCAAGATTTGAGCTGTGAAGACCTTCAACTCATACATCTTCAGCTCCAGTTGGAACTACTTCAGCAAATGAGGTTTCTATCAGCACTACAATGACAAATTCAGCTAATACATTTGGGGTGCCTTCAAATTCCAACTCAGAGGCTCCACAACCAGATAAAGATACCTCAATTGTGGAAGACAACCATGGTGATGGTGAAAGTGATCAGGAATTCCTTGATGCTAATAACCACACCATAGATGACAACATCAATGATGTCACACACTCATTGGATCAAGTCAATCTTGATAAGTGTGGTGATGTGGAGGGTGAATCATCTATGCCAGATCTAAATTTCTAAATTTGGATCTTTCTCAGCAACTTGCTGTGATCCCTCAGCTTAGGATCCACAAGTCTCACCCACCACAAACATCATTGGAGATGTTGTCACAGGGGTAAGAACAAGAGGACAAACCCATGAAGCAAATGTTTGTCTTCACTCTTGTTTCTTATCCCAGATAGAGCCAAAGAAAGTTGATGAAGCTCTAAAGGATGAAAGTTGGGTTGAAGCTATGCAACAAGAGTTGCTTCAATTCAAAAGGCAAAAAGTTTGGAACCTTTGTCCTCTTCCTCATGGGAAGACTACCATTGGAACCAAATGGGTGTTTAGGAATAAGAAGGATGATAGAGGCATTATCATCAAGAATAAGGCAAGACTAGTTGTTCAAGGATACACACAAGAAGAAAGGATTGACTACACTGATGTCTTTGCCTCCTGTAGCAAGATTAGAAGCTGTTAGGATATTCTTGGCATTTGCTGCATCCAAGAACTTCAAGGTCTTTCAACTTGATGTGAAGTGTGCTTTTCTGTATGGAGTGATTGATGAAGAGGTATATGTCAAACAGCCACCTGGTTTTGTAGACCCTGATCATCCTGATTATATCTGCAAGCTTGACAAAGCTCTTTATGGGTTGCATCAGGCACCAAGGAAGTGGTATGAGACATTGTCTGAGTATCTTTGTAAACATGGATACAGGAGAGGTACTATAGATGGAACTCTCTTCATCAAAGGACAGGGAAATGACTTATTGCTAGTTCAAGTATATGTAGATGATATTATCTTTGGTTCAACTAATCCAAAGCTCTGCAAAGACTTTGAGAAGCTGATGAAAGACAGATTTGAAATGAGTGCAATAGGAGAACTCAATTTCTTTCTAGGAATTCAAGTGAAGCAAGTTGAAGATGACATCTTTATAAGTCAGTCAAAGTTCATACAGATGAACAATATGCTTATCTATTTACAAAAGCTTTTGATGAACAGAGATTTAAATATCTAATATCAGCTATTGGGATTATTAACTTTGAGTAGATCTTTTCTTAAAACTAATTCAAATTATTTCTTAAAATATGTGTGTCTAAAGTTGTCTAGTTCATCACTTCATAAGCTCATGTTTTCTTTGGATATCAAATCCTTTTTGAAGACTTTCCTTAGATTCTTGAAAATTTTTTGATCCTTCGGAAGATATATTTTTACCTTCGGAAGAAAATCATGGCTTCAAAATAAATAACTGTCTAAGAAATTTTACCTTCGGAAGAAGTCTCAATCTATCTTCCAAAGCATTCAAGTGTTTATTTCTCTTCCGAAGCAAAATTTTCAAGATTCTCAGGAAAATCTTCCGAAGTCATTTTAGCTTCGGAAGCTTTTTCATTAAAACTACCAAAGATAATTTACCTTCGGAAGCTTTTCGAATTCCAAGAAAACTACTTTTTGAGCAAAAGTAAACTACTTTTTCAGAGGTGGGAACGACATTCAGATTTCAAAGTTTATCATCTTTCATTAACTTTGGTTCAAATCCTTTTCATATAAATACCCAACGGTTTCCCCTCTCCCTCACTATCTTCTTTAATTCTACTATTCCTCAAACCTAATTCCCAAACCGCCTTTGCTTTTCACCTTTCTTCATCCTTAAGCTTCTCAAATGGCCAACCTTAACCGCAGAAACAACCCAGATTTCTCCATGCAACTTCACAGGCAACACAACCAGGTTGCTCTGTTAAGCTCTGAGAAAGATGAAAGTGTCTCAGAGATTTGCTAGTTCTTAGCTTTATCAAATTACTTCACCTCCCTAATCATTGATCCTACTCTCTATGATGATCATCTGCTTGAATTTTGGAAGACCTACCAAGAGGTCATCATGGATGGGGAGAAGACACTGTCTACCACAGTGCAGAGAGGACAATCTTCATCACTCCGGCCATCATCAACACTCATTTGCAGCTGGATGATGAAGAAGGTGAGTTGTCCTTCCCAAAGGAAGCTGTCAATCATTCCTTTGAGCAGATTGGCTATGAGGGAGATTTCTCTGTAAAGACCTTCAGGAAAGGGAAGGTCTCATCCCAGTGGAAATACCTACTCCATGTGGATATCCATAGCTTGTCAAACAAGCATGGAGGATGGGACCAGATTCCTGAGGATCTCTCCTTCATAGTGCATGGAATGGTTCAAGGGGTAAAGTTTAGGTACTCTCAATTTGTCTATACCAATTTGCTTGCTAACTTGGACTCCTTAGAGTATTATATGTTTCCTAGATATGTTCAACACATTCTTAACTGTGAACTGGGCTCACAGTTGAGGGAAACAGATAATATTCTTAAATTGGGACAGATGAAGCCCGACATCTTTAAAATCATGAAGAAGCCAACTGTAGGCTTCTCAGGGGTCAGGGGTAGAAACAGCCCTTGTCCCCAAAATGTTAGAGCTTATTGCTCAAGGTGACAACCTAGCAACACAAGCTAGTGTTGAACCCACACCTTCTACCTCTCTACAACTAAAAAGACCTCAAGTAACCCTCACCTACCAAAGAAAGTCCAAACGAACCCCTGCTCAAGCTATTGAGTCTGTGCAGGTCCCCATATACTCACCTTTACAGGAGGACGTGGACACTAGAGCTCCCACTTCCCCTGAGGAGAAAACCATTCCCATCTCTTCAATTATCAGGGCTGAGGTTCCTCATGCTCACCCTGATGAGCTTACAAGCCCAACTGCCTTAAGCCTTCACTCTGAGTCTCAACACTCAAGTGAACAACCTTCAGGGGACAGTTACCATCCCCAGCCTTTAGATCTAAATCAACTCATTCCCAACCTTTCCTTCTATACTGATGAAGACTTAGGTTTCAGTGAGTACCATGAGTCTCTCTTCTCTTCCCCTACTCAAAGAGAGATGAGTACTCCTGAGTCTCCTCAGTCTAGCCCACATCAGTCACCTATTACTGAGGTGGATACTTCTGAACCTGTTCAGGATATCCATATGGAAGAGGCTCTCACTTCTGCAAGTGATTACATTATTAAGACCTCAACCATGGCAACTCAGGCCATTGACATCTCAACTGAGAATGTCAATGAGCAGAGGAAATCCAGCAGGCAAGAACCTGAAGCTGGTGGTGAGAGAGAGGACTTTGGTCCAATCATCTCATCCCCCAATGATTCTTCTGATGAAGAAGAGGGGAATCTCAGCAACTTCCTCAAGTTCACATTAATGTGGACTCTATAGACTCTATCATCAGGAGTCTCTTTGAGGAAGGTATACCAAGGGTTGTGTCATCCCCACCTCAAGGAACTTCAAACTACATCATTAGGTGGATGTATGATGCTGATAGAAGAGCCCTTATTCTTCACAGAGTTCAAGGGTAACAAGAAGTATTTGATTTTCAAACTTTGAACTTCTATGAAGGTCTGGATCTAGTCAACATGCCACTTGTCAACCTAAGCAACTCAAGACAAGCTGACAGATTGGCTCAAAGAATCCAAGATAGGATCACTGCAGAGTTCAGCTTAAGAAGGAGACTTAGGTAATCAGGTAATGCCATCGGCCAACTGGATGTTGAGGCAGACCCTAAGATTAGTTTTATAGGGGAAACCTTGACTGAAGGCCCAGTGGCAGAACTTGAGATCCCTGTCTCATCATCATCAACTGCTGCAGAGATCCACATTCCTTCTGAGACACCTGCTGGTGAAGGTGCTTCTCAACCTCTCTCTGGCCAGAGCATGGATGCTACACCAAGCAATGAAGGCCAAACCTCTATCCACCCTGAGTCACAAAGGTCTGCTAGTGACAAAGGGAAAAGGACTTTGACTCCTGAGGATATTGAGGATGAGGAGAGAGAGAGGAAAAGGAGGCTGAGGGGAGAAAGTTCCTCTGCTGAGTCTTCAAGACTCATGGAGTCTGCTATCAGGGCTGCCCCTAGACCAGATACTCAGAATGATGAGTTAAGGGCAGTCAGGATACATTATCTGCAGTCAAGGAACTATGATATAGACAATATCATTTCTCTCCCCTTAGATGAGCTAAATGAACTGGCTGACATGGAAGTGTCAAGAGAGATGAAAGAAAAGGAGGATGCAAGGTTACTTCTCCAATTCAAAGAGGAGAAGAGACAGAAAAGACTCTACAAGCATGCTCCTACTCTCTCCCCAGTTCAAGAAAGTCCTGTACAATAAGATGTGGTTCAACAAGAACCTCAGGTAGACAAAGAAGAAGATAGGATCAAAATGATCAACTACCTGAGTGCCACAGGCTTCTATCAGGCAGATGCACTTCTTCCCTTGTCCTATGACTATGTTGAGTTTGAGTACTTAAAACAACTTGAGCTTGAGTTAGTCAAAGACAGAAAGACAACTAAGAAAAAGCTAAGGGAAGAAGCTGCAAAGTCAAGAGCCATCATCCAAAAGAGTATGAAGAAGTCTGCTGACAGACAAAGGATGATGAGCTTCTTGAAGCTGTATGGATTCTCCGGAAGGAGACTTGGCCCTATGTCTCTATCCACAATGGATGAGCATATAAGGGTAATCAAGCAGAAGATCAAGAGTGGAGAACTGATTGACTTACACTCTCTTCCAAGTCAAGTCCCACCTGAAGTGGAGGTTAAGGTTGAACAACCTGAGACAACACAACCCGGACCTCCTGCTGAGCCTCAGCAAGCTTCATCTTCTGATCCACAGCAGGGTCAAACTCCCTCTCCTTCTGAACCTGTGAGGGAGGAACACCCAACTGAGAAAGACAAGGATGATCAACAAGGTGCTGCAAACCAGTCTTCTCAGTTAAAGTCCTCTAAGAGGAAGAAGAGGATGGCTTCAAAACCAAAGTCTAAGAAGAAGAAGCCTAAATCATCTACCTCTACACCTCAGGCTGAGTCAGATCAACCTGAGGAAGTGCATGAAGAGGCAGCCCAATCAACTCCAATACAAGTGGCTCCTCTTGCAGCTGAGACACCCATCTTATCCTGGACCTTCTCTACCAATCCAGAAACATGGCATGTAATCAGAGATTAAGGTGTTGAGAATGTCTATACATGACAAGACATAATCAACTTACCTCTGCATGATCTCTTTGAGATGAGAAGATACTATGAAAGTCTGAATGATCCTGATCATCTAATGAAGAAGGGTATGGTCATCATTGTGCTGAAGACTACTAACATCTGAAGATCTTCTAAATGTTTTGGGAGCATCAGCTTAGGGGGAGTTTGTAAGGATTCCTTTAAGTCTGATGCAAACCAAAACATCCAAAGTCTCTCTGCAAGCAATGCACTAAAGAACTGAAGTAGAATTGCTTCGGAAGTTTTACACCATGCACTAGAATATTCTAAGTGTAAAATCTTCCGAAGCCAAGACCAATATCTTCCGAAGCCAAATATGAAGTCTTCCGAAGCCTCAGAGACAAAGTCTTCCGAAGCTTCATCTTATGAAGACATATTTCTTTCGAAGACTTTTAGTAACATGCTTTATCTGATGTACTGTTCCATAAAGCTGGACACCTTTCCGTTGCATCTCTGTAAAGTCACCAACTTACATGAGTTGGTGAAAAGGTCCATGCTTTTAGTAACTGTACATTGAGGTCTTGAGTCTGTAACTTTCTACTTTATGTACTTTATCTTTTTTGTAATAGATAAGGATGTGAGCTATGACATGTCATAGTCACAAGGTCAAAAGGTAGATATGCCTTTTGATCTACAATTGATTTTGTTTGTGTCTAGTCAATTGTATCCAGCTGGCTTTCAAAGTATAGCCGGCTGTAGGTTGTAGTATAAGTATTCCATGTTCTAGTATCTTTCAATATGCTTTGTAACACTTGTAATAGAACTTGAGAAAGCAATATACTGCATCCTTGAAACCTAATCTCTTGTTCTGTCTCTTACTTGTTACTTGTGTTCTTAGTATCATTATTGTGGTTAATCTAGTTTACTGTTTGATTAAGTTTGGTTAATCTCCTTTTTGTGTTGTTGTGTTGTAAGTGACCACCCTTCACCGGTCCTACACCCATGGTTATCAAGATGTTCATAATAAGAACTCTTTTATGCTTACTTTATTTATCTTAGTTATCTTCTCAATATAAGATATTATATATTATTACTTAATGAAGCTCTTATCTTTATTAATGGATGACTTTGTGTTTTAATGATCTTCTTGATTAGAGTTTAAGAGCTCTCTTGCTGATAACGTGTTATAATATCACAATAAATAACACAAGATTAGTGTTATAACCTTAAAAACTTTAAAGAGAATTGCAAGAGCAAGAAGAAGAGAAATGTATAACTTATGAAAGTGTATATAAGAGGTGCATCTTCTCCTTTACGTTGAGGTGATATTTATACTATAAAGATCAATCATTTTGGTAAACAAGGTAAATTATTTTGGTTGATAACTAACATAGTAAACTTATCTACAAGTTTAACAAATAGTTCATGCACTTGTTATGGTAATAATTCATAATATTAAGTAATTTATAAACGTTCAAAACCTTTTTCAAGGCCGGGCTCTTCTTGTACAATAATGCGATCTTCAAAGCTGCATCCTTTCTCCCAACAAATTCAAGATTCCCTCTTCTTTTCAATCTCAAAAGCACTATCTTCAACATCAAACATCAAACAACTTCACAAAATTCATTCACTTTTAATCACTTCGGGACTCGATCGAACAGTTTTCTTCTCTGGCAAACTCATCAGCAGATACTCTCAGCTGAAAGACCCACATTCATCTTCATTGGTTTTCACCAGCATTTCACCTACGAACAGCGTTTACCAATGGAATACCATCATACGAGCGATGACCCATAATGGGTTGTTCATAGAAGCATTGGATTATTATTCCAAGATGAGGGTTTTGAATATAAAGCCCGATACATTCACTTTTCCTTCGGTGATCAATGCTTGTGCGGGTTCAATGCAATTTGAAACAGCTAAGATTGTTCATGAACATGTGTTGGAGATGGGATTTGGATCGGATTTGTATATTGGTAATGCGTTGATTGATATGTATGCTAGATTCTGTGAACTTGATAGAGCACGCCAGGTGTTCGATGTAATGCCGAAGAGAGATGTTGTTTCATGGAATAGTTTGGTTTCTGGTTATAGTGCACATGAGAAGTGGGAAGAGGCGTTAGAGACGTTTTACCAATCGAGAACCGCTGGTGTGACACCCGACTCGTTCATGGTGTCAAGTATTCTGCCTGCGTGTGGTGGGTTGGGTGACATCATGGAAGGTCAAATGGTTCATGGGCTGATTGTGAGAATTGGGATTGATGTTGAAACAAGAGTCTGTAATGGTCTTCTTTCAATGTACTTTAAATCCAATAGCTTAAGAGAGTGTCAGAGGGTTTTTAGTGAGATGAAGATTAGAGATGCTATTACTTGGAATACTGTGATCTCTGGTTATTCTCAAGCATGCCTGTATCAAGAATCGATAAAATTGTTTATGGAGATGCTGCATGAACATAAACCGGATCTGTTAACGGTTACTTCTGTTCTTCGTGCTTGCGGTCATGTTGATGACTTGCAATCTGGAAGATTTGTACATAATTACATGATTGTAAATGGGTATGAATGTGACATGAAAGCAAGTAATATCCTTATTGATATGTATTCCAAATGCTGCTGTTTGCCAACAGCAAGGGAGATATTCAACAATATGAAAAGCAGGGATTTGACATCATGGAACGCCTTAATTAATGGTATGATTAAAGCATCACAGTATGAGGAGGCACTGGCAACTTTTAGAGCAATGAAAATGGACATAAAACCTGATTTTGTGACATATGTGACGATTCTTTCTACGTGTACACTGCTGAAGAACTTAAAATTAGTAAATGAACTCCATTGTGAAACAATTAAAACCGGATTTAACTCTACTGTGATTGTGAGTAATGCGCTCATTGATGTTTATGCTAAATGTGGTAACATGGAGGATGCATTGAACCAATTTGAGAACATGACAGATCGTGATATCATATCATGGAATACCATTATTTCTGCATGCTCCCATTCAGAAGAATATAATTTAGGGTTTATAATGGTTAGGAGAATGAGAATCGAGGGTATATTACCAAATATGGCTACCATTTTATGTATGTTACCTCTATGTTCAACTCTAGGAGCAAAACGACAGGGCAAGGAGATTCATGGTTGTGTTTTGAAGTCAGGTTTTGAGTCAAATGTTCCAATTTCCAATGCACTTATTGAAATGTACTCAAAATGTGGTAATTTGAGAAATGCATTGTTTGTTTTTGAGCATATGAAAATCAGAGACGTGGTGACGTGGACTGCATTGATTTATGCATATGGGCTGTATGGTCATGGCATGATGGCAACAAGCTCATTTGAGGATATGAAAGCTACAGGTATCATTCCTGACCATATTGCCTTTCTTGCCATTATCTATGCATGTAGTCATTCAGGATTGGTAGAAAAAGGCCGTTTTTACTTCAACCAGATGAAACAGGACTACAATATTGACCCAAAGATTGAGCATTATGCTTGTATAGTTGACCTTCTTTCACGATCCGGGAGGTGTACAGAAGCCGAAAAATTTATTCTTTCAATGCCAATAAAGCCCGATGCAAGCATATGGGGTTCCTTGCTTAGTGCTTGCCGAGCAAGTGGACACACAGAAATAGCAGAACGTGCTTCAGAACATATTATTAAATTAAATTCAGAAAATACAGGGTATTATATATTAGTTTCAAATGTATATGCATCTTTAGGGAAATGGGATCAAGTTAGTATGGTGAGAAAATCCATTAAAGCTAAAGGACTTAAGAAAGATGCTGGTAAAAGTTGGGTGGAAATTGATAACAAGATTTATGCTTTTAGTAGTGGAGATAAGTTTTTTGAGCAATATGAAGAGGTTAAGAAGTTGCTTGAGGTTCTATATGATTTAATAGCTAAAGAAGGGTATGTTGCTAACTTGAGATCTGTATTTCACGATGTCAATGAAGACGAGAAAAGAGATATTCTTTGTGGGCATAGTGAAAGACTTGCAATTGCATTTGGATTATTAAATACAAAACCTGGAACACCGTTGCAGGTAATGAAGAATTTACGGGTTTGTGAGGATTGTCATACTGTGACAAAGTATATATCTAAAATAGTGCAAAGGGAATTTTTGGTTAGAGATGCGAATCGGTTTCATTTCTTCAAGAATGGATCATGTAGCTGTGGTGATTATTGGTGAAGATGATAAGATAATATTGGCATGGACTGCAAATTAAATCCAAGATAAGTTGCAGCCTTTACCAACTTAAACAAAAAGATTAATGGTGCGGTCTTCATCTTAAAGAATTTGTTTGTTAGAGTTATTCTTATCAGATTTTTTAGAGAAATCATTAATTTTTGTATATATTTCTCAGGTGATGGCTTTATATAACGAAGACGAGATAACTTACCGACCTAGGATATAGGAAACAGATGCGCAGATAGGTCAAGATGAGACTATGAGGTATCTTAGTTCTTCATTTTGGAAAATTTTACCCAAATGTGGCTACATTCTCATATATTTATATGCATATAGATAATCTTATTATAATAAATATGTAACTTGGGTTGCACCATGTCGACTTCTGCTAAAGTCTAGATTTTTGTTTCCCACCTCTCTACTATTAAATAATAATGATTTTTTATAATTAAATTAACAAAATTAAGTATTTAAAATATTAATCTTCTTGTTCTAATTATTTGTTATAATTTACTTATTTATAAGAAGATTTCAATTATATCTTATCTTAAAATATAATTTTTTATATCATAAATCTTCATGATTTGTTAACATATAAATCCTCATTTAAACTTCTAATTTACAATGGGTTGGTTTCTTTCAACCCGGATACATAGATTTTTAACCTAGTTTTCTTATAGAGAAACATCATCAAAGTATTTGAGGTTTATGTTGTTTTTAACCAACCAACTAAATCCTAGTCTTGAAACAATAATTAGAAAAAAAAAAAAAAAAACAAAAAGAAAAACACAAGAGCTTATTACTGTTGTCTGAACTGTTTTATTCATAGATGACACTTAATGTACCAAACAGAACAAAACTTTTTTTTACCACTTGAAAGTATCGGATGCTTACTGATTTATCGAGTGTTTGAATGTTTCTAGAAACTTTCACGAAACCGTTCCGTTTTTAGCTGCAGCAGCGGAGATGAAATGCTGACGCATATACTGGTACTTGCTAATCAGCTTCTCTCTATCAGGCCAGTTCTCTTCAATTATGGGGATGTGAGAAAAGTTTTCCTTCCATGCTGATATAAGAGGAAACCTCTCTTCGTCTAAAAGCTTTATACCGCTTGTTTCTTCAACTATATCAAGATAAACGGCTATCCATCCAAACACAAGATCTAAAAATCCTAATGTTTCTCCACTGAAGAATTTCTTTCCGGTTAGCTGTTTTTCAACGATGTCTAGCTTCTCTAAGGTATGATCCTTTGCTTTTTCTTGCTCCACCCCTTGGCTGATATAAGCCTGGAATGCTGCTGGCAGGACCTACATGTGGTGAAAATTGTGTGTTAGAGTTGTCCTTAGTTTTTAAGGGCTTTTTTTATTCTACCAAATAGGCTGCATATCAGTTTTTTACCACCAAGGCCAGCCAAATTGTCTTTTGGTGGTGAATGTGGTCCAAAAGTATATGAAATGGGTTTAGAAGATCATTTTACCCTCCAAAAATTTTACTGATACTTAAAGAATGTTAATATTTTATTATTATTAATACAATCTTCCGGGACCACGTGTAACTAACACCATCTTTAACCCAAACAAGATTATAACTCGAGCAGCACTCTTGTATAAGTGTTCAATCACCGGTTAAACCACAACCAGCCACCTATTACCGACTGCTCAAACTATTACACCTCCTTTTAAGGTTTTACCCTCCAGCAATGGATCTCCCAGAGTAAAACCTGCAATCCTGATTCAAATCTGAATCGAACATTGAGCATGGAGTTCCGAGCGAAACGATTTTGAGGAAAAGGTAATATCATTTCTTACTCCCTTATCGCTCCTTACATTCTGTTGCATAATCTCTTTTAACTTGCTTCCTTAATGTCATGATTTATACTCAGACATGTGTAAGATGAATTCAAAATTAGGTAATCAATAGAATTTTTAATAGAAAATTAATAGAGTGACTTAGCAATTGTAATTCGGTTAACCACCTGTTCTGAACTTAGTTCAGTTCAAGTTCATTTCTGTCTATAAATACAATTACCAAATAAAAGAGCAAGCCTGTTAATTTATAAAGTACAAGGAGCAAGTAATATATTATTTAGAAAAATAAAAATATATAAAGGATGGGTTTTAAGTTTTAACAGATGTTTAGTTTTGTTATTTCGATTAATTAGACACATATAACAAACACAATAGTTGGTTATCAAAAACATCATAATCAAACCATCATTTCCATTCGGTTTTTTCGGTTATAGTTCTGTTATTCAGTTCTTCTGCTCACGTCTAGTAAATGTAGTGTTGAAGTCTGGTAATGCTAACACAGTTGGTTGTATTATAGCATTCGTAAGGCAGTAGTAGCTTCTGTGTTCCACTTGAAGTGAAGTCATCAATTTCGGCAGCTGGGTTAGTGGTTTGGTCAACTAACCATGATCTTTAATAAACATCACATGATACACTGTCAATTCAAGAAACCCTCCGAGTTACTTTTAGTTCTTAAGTAGAGGCGAGTCGTATACTGCTTTGTTATATAAGCAGGTTCTACATCATCTTCCTCAACAGCCAGAACATTTTTTAGGGCTTATTGCAATCTGCTAATGATTCTATCAATGGTTTCATAGTACTCTTTTACAATCAGGTGAATTGATCTCCTTACGGAAGATTAAATGGTATTTTGACCCATTAAGTGGGTCAATTCGAGTCTTAACTCAAACATGGCGAAAATTGTTAAATTGCTCAGGGTCTATTTAAATGCATACAATCTCCTAAATTGTTTGTTCATAGATTGAGAAGTGATTGTTAATGCATTAATTACTTTTAAATCATCTAGCAAAATGACAAACTAAATCTTTTGGTTTGAGCGTCCGGATGGATTTAGTGGTTTAACTATTTTTATTTTGGCGATTTTTACCCACCTTTTTCTTTTCCAGAAATGTTAGTTTGTATTAAAAATTTTAAATAGTAAAGATGGTTCATAAATAGTAACTTATGTAACGGACATATTCCAAATGGTAGAATAACTAAATAATAAAGGTTAAGCGACATGTTCCAAATATTAAGCTCGTAACTGAACCATCAAATTGCCAAGTTATCGAAACAAACGGTATAAATCTTAAACCGACCAACTAACTTTGACAGTTCAACCAAACCACTTACACAGCACACTGAATTAGTTAGTGATGATTTACCTGGTCATCATTAAACTTTGCCCAGAAACGTGCGGTGGCTCTAGCAAGCGGATCCTCAGGTAATAGTCGAGCAGTTTTGTTCCATGTCTCATCAACATACTCGAGGATCACAAGTGACTCACATATGGGTGCTCCATTGTGCAACAACACTGGGACTTTCTTGTGAACCGGATTATATTCAAGTAGTAAACGACTCTTTTTTCCGAGATCTTCATACATCGTCTCGTACTCGACGCCTTTTAGTTTGAGTGCCCAAACAATCCTCTGAGCATAAGGGCTTGACCATGTCCAAAAAAGCTTCACCTCTCCCATTTTCTTACCTTTCTTGGTTTAAAGTTAAAACTTTCATTTAATCTTTCATATATAGTAGATACAAATCTTATCAAGTTGAAACTCGTATTGTATACTATTTATTAATTGTTTTTATATATTTATAATTATTTTTACATATCATAATATATATTACTTTAATATTTGGTTACAATTATATATAGTACTTAGTATTATATAAAAAAATATTTTAACATATTAAAAAAATTATATAAATAGTAGGCTCGTAGGCTTACTGGAGCTCGTTTATTAAATGAGCTCCATTATCTGTTTAGGCTCGTTTATATTTATCTCAATTCATGTTTTTTCTACAAACCAAACTCAAATGACTTAAGAACGGCTAGACTCAATTATAACATCTACAAGTGAACTATGTTTTTTTTTTTTTTTTAATTCATGAGGTCAATCGGACATCATTAAAATGTCACAACATACAAATTTTGTCATCACAAACATTGATTATATATTAAAAAGCAAAACATAAAATGTTTATGCGTACTTTACAAGTATTTAATGCAAGCTTTTTGTTAGTGTCAGACCAAACACCTCTCTTACCCATTGTGTATACATTCTTAAATTAAATAAATGACCTTGAAAATTGACATTTTAACCCTCTTAAGTTTAACTATACCTATATTTTATACAACATGCTTATCTATTTGTTTTTTGATACGCTCATAACATTTTTTAATCTTATAATTTTCAATGTTTTATAAAATTCAAAATATACCGCTACGACGTGATTATTTTTTATCTACTTTTTTTGCGTAAATTTATTCAAAACCAAACTGTATATCATAATGTAAAGGTTATCGATGCACAAATGTAGAAGATGCTAAAGTTGATTCACGGTTTCGATATTTTAACAGTTTTTTTCCCTACAGCTTTTAACATGTGAATTTTATCAATTCAAATTCGTACGTACTAATTTTTAACCATCTGGTTATTTTCGTTTCGTCTTGTCTATTTTTATCAACATTCCGACGTTTATTTTTTGACAGTTTCCTTTTATTTATTAAGTTTCTTATATTATCAACAGCCTAGCCGTAGCGAATAGGTTTGTGCTTGTTTCCTTTTTCATATAAAATTTTGCAAGTTTTGTTTTCCTTACCTTCAACGCCCATCATGACAACGTTCCGACCTTTTTTTTACGCTCCCGGCGTAACACGAAGGTCTTGATAGTAGTTTATATTATATATGAGTAGGGCTGTCCAAAACGCTCGTCGCTCGACAATCGCTCGACGTTCATTCGTAATTTGCTCGAAAAATGTTCATTCCAATTTCTGCTCGGTTGTAAATGAGCCGATCGGCTCGGATCGGTTTGTAAACGAGCCAAGCACGAGCAAAGGTCTGCTCGGCTCGGTTCAGATCGAATTATTTTTTATTTTTAATATTATAAGTTATATACAATAAATAAAAAAATTATACAATATTTATTTATAGTGACTTAGAATTTCACATTAATACTGTAGTAGATTTGACCTATTATATGTAAATACACAATAATATTTATACATATTAGATCAATCGATCTAATAAAAAATAAACACTAAGCATTAATGTGAAATTCTAAGTCACTATAAATAAAATCTTTGACCCCGTTCTTGTTCTTAGTTGATCATCTTCCGCTTTCATTTATCGTTCTCTGCAATATGCTCATCGCCTCATCGAGTACTATCTTAGTCTAAGCGCCAGACACAATGTATTGTTATTCATGAAAATATTATGATGAAATGTGACTGCTTTTTGAATCATTAAAACCTAACACCCAACATCGTCACCGTCTCACACTGCAATATACATCGGATGACATGCTAAATAGTTGAGCTTTACAAATTGTTCACTGCTCGTTTGCGCTCGCTCGACGCCCGATTGAAAATTTAACGCTCGAAATTTCCGCTCGATTGTAAATGAGCCGCTCGGCTCGGTTCGATTTAGAAACGGGCCAAGCACAAGCGAAGGTCCGCTCGGTTCGGCTCGGCTCGGCTCGTGAACAGCCCTATATATGAGGGTGGATCCAGAAACTTTTATCATTAAATATAATTATTATGATTAATATTATATGATGAGAGTAATGTTAATCGTATCTTTTTGCTACTGTAAAAGCGGCAAAAATGGTTGTTATTAAGAACGTTGTTGAACAAACGTTATAACCTATGTTTGTCACACATATCATGGAATGTATTTTGGCTGGTCTTATATATGTTGCATCGGTATGTGAGCTGGCTAAAGGCCACAAGAACACCACATTGTCTTTTTAGTCTAAAGTATCTAACATGGTGACATTTTTTGAAATTCAAGACTCCATTTGATAAAGTCGATTGTTCATTCCCTCTTGAATTAATCGAAATCTAACCTAAAAGGGTATTGATAATTAACATCTCGTGTGCATTGTGGTGTTTCTTGTTTTGTATGTATAGCTCGTATATACATGCCATTTTTTCGTTTGGATTATCCAGGGCCGGTCCCGAGGATTTTAATGCCCTGGACGAGCCGGAAAAATAGGCTCATGGGCCCTAACGACTTAAATTATATAAACTAATTTTTTTTAAATGAAAAGAAAAATTTTTAGCAATAAACATAACAATATCATAGTATTACAATGACATACCGTAATAGTTAATCAATAACTCGTAAATCTCTCCTAGCATTCTTGATAGTAAATTGGTTTATAACATGTTCGTAGTTTATAGTCTCTAAATATTGCTTTCGATAGCTATTATCGCCAATCCGCTAAGTCTTTTTTGGGACACCGTGGATCATAGGTAAGATTTTAAGTTTGAATAGAAAAAAATTTGTGGTATAAATTAGTTTAAAAGGCTCAAAAATTTGGTTTAAAACATAATTGGGATAAGTTTTTAGTTGTATTATACCTTATAATTATTTTTTTTATAATTATATATATAAAAAATTTGAAAAATTTTGTGCCCCCTGGGCGAGTGGGCCCTGGACGGGGGTCTGTTAGGTCTAGGATCAATAGATCTAGTTCATTTTGTATAGGCTTAGAACTTGAATTAATATTTGTAATGAATACTTATAATTCATTATTATGTATGCATTAAATGTATAGGTTAACCTATATATGTGTGTTGATTTATGTATGTTTGCAGGTAAAACATTATAATTGGTGAATTTATGAAATTGACCAAGTGTAAGAAACATCTACGGATGAACATTTTGTTCTTCCGTAGATATGTCTCTTACAAGTAAAATATATCCCGAAGATCTTCTACGGATGAATCACCAGCTCTGAGGATGGAAACAAAGTACGCTCGGAAGAACAAGATAGCTTCGGAAGAACAAAGTACCTTTGGAAGAACAAGATAGCTTCGGAAGAACAACATCTACGGAAGACCATATTCCTGCGGAGTCCAAACACTTGTGTTTAAATGATACGAGTGTTACAAGTCAACAAGTCAACAAGGCAGTTATGCGAATCCCAAGAGATCCGGTGATTCCTTAACAGAAACAATTCCAAATCCCAAGAGATACGGTGTTTCCTTAACAGAAACATATTGTCTATAAATATGGATATTAGGTTCCACATCAAACGACGGCTTCGACGGCAAACATCCAAGCAACATTACAATCACCAAACATCACATCAAATCACACAAATCAAAACCCTAGTAGCCGTCACATCATCAAACACCAAAATCAATACTATTCATTCATTCATTCTTTATTCATATGTAACCATTAACATATTTTAATGAAATACGTTTGAATTGAATATTTGTCTGATCATTAATTGTGTTTCATTCATTGCGTTCATCCTGTTCATTAATAATTAATTGATTTTGAATTTAATTCAAACAATTAAACCAAGTTAACGTTGATTCCGCAAACGTTGACTTGACTTGAATTGACACTGATAATTCCTGATTGCGATCCTTGGATTCACAGGGTCCATTCCGCCCCTCCTTAGGGCCAGCAGTGGGATTATCGATATGTTGTAAATTTGTGAAATAATAGACTTTAGTAGCTTTGTACACAAATAAATATAACTAGAACTAATACCCCTCGCGTTGCGACGTGAGCGTAAAACCATGCCAAACATCACCAATGTCACATCGCTGTCAGCAACCATTAATTGAAGTTGCGGTGTGCTAATGCAAAGAAATTAAACTGAAACGTAAAACATATAAAAGTATAACTAAGTCGATCTAGGACCCGCGCGTTGCGACGTATCTGTCAAACAGAAAAATAGATGTAAAAATGTTGAACCACACACACATGTTGTGTCGTGTTAACTTACAAAATTTAGACGAAATGTAAAGCTTAACGTAAAAATATTGAACCACACATGCATTTTCCGTCATGTTAACTTGCAAAACTTAAAACGAAAAATAAAATGAATATTTAAAGTAAAAAAATTGTAGTGTTTAATTGCAAAAGATGAAATGTGTTGGGTTAGAAGTATAAAAATAAAATTTGTAAGCTTACATTGAAAAAGATTAGAAGTTTTGGGTTAGAAGTGAAAAATCAATTTTTTAAAACACCCAAAGCATAAGGTACATACTATTATGCATAAATAAGTTACAAATTAGTATAATATAAATGTACTGTATAATGAATTATTTCTTGGTATGTGTTTTGCTATGTGAGCGAAACTAATCAAATGTGTCCGGAACAAAGATAATACAAATGAAATATCGATGTTTAAATTTTGGTGGTTGGAACTACCAAAGCTATGAAAATTAGCTTGAAAATGGATGTAACTTATTCTACATAGAAGGTGATATATAATATGAAGTGGTATATAAATAAGATCACTCTAAATCAAACAATCAGTCTTATTGATTAAGAACTACATACAACACGAAGAACTCTCATTAAGTGAATAAGAAACTCAGTATTAACAACAACTACTTATAATGAACTCAAAGAATACTAACAAACAAGTAACAATATCAATCCCACAATTATAAGAAAATGACATAAAGCCCCCTTCATACTTCAGAAGAGTTTCCTTACACTTTGGAAGAATACCATCAAGCTTCAGAAGAATAGCTACATGCTTCGGAAGAATAGCTGAAGCCCAACCTAAACTTCAACAAACTCCACCTTTGGGCAAAGCTACCCAATACCAAACAACTGTAAGCAATGATGAAACTTAGAACCTCCCAAAGCTTTTGTTAACATATCAGCTGCATTATCTTGAGTACTAACATACTCAACTTTGATCTTCCTAGAATTAACAACTTCTCTAATAAAATGCAATCTAACATCCACATGTTTAGTTCGTTCATAATGAAGAGGATTCTTGGACAATTGAATAGCTCCCAGATTATCACACAATACCACATCATCTTGAACATCCACACCCAATTCAGACACAAACCCTTTAAGCCATAATGCCTCCTTAATGGCCTTAGTTAGAGCTACAGACTCAGCCACAGTTAAAGATAGAGCAACCACATGTTGCAAAGAACCTCCAACTAACCAAACTACCACACACTATGAAACCATAACCACATGCCCTTATCTAGATCTTTAGCATAGTCAGAATCTACATACCCCTCCACAGCATACTTAGCACTGAGTTTGCTTCGGAACATCAACCCAACATTCCTTGTACCATTCAGAAATCGAAGCACCCACTTGACAGCTTCCCAATGTCGTTTACTAGGCTTACTCAAGTATCCACTGACAACACTTATTGCACATCCTATGTCTAGCCTAGTACTGACCATGAAATACATCAAGATCCCAATAGCTTGAGCATAAGGCACATTAATCATTTCTTCTTCTTCTTGAGTAGACTTAGGACAGTCTACCAAAGACACCTTTAAATGTTGAGCCAAAGGTGTTGTAACTGACTTACATTGATCCATGTTAAAGTTAGTCAATACCTTCTCAACATACCCAGTTTGTGACAACCTCAACTGCCCCACACCTCTATCTCTAGTAATCTCCATTCCTAGAATCTTCTTGGCCTCTCCAAGATCTTTCATATCAAACTCTTTTATCAATAAAGCCTTAGTTGCCTCAATATCAGACTTATCTTTACTTGCCAACAACATATCATCAACATATAACAAAAGATAAACATACTGTCACACCCCGGGCCCAGGTAGGGTGGGACGTCACAGACTAGCAATACTTATGGCAGCGGAAACAAACCATCATAAGAGCACAAAAGGAGAGAACATCACATGGCATTATCGTTTTTAAAAAAAACCCGGGCTAGAAACAGATCTAGCCCCAAAATTAAATTGTACATCCAACATAAGGACAAAATGTATAAATTAACAATAATTAAAAAATTGTTCAGATAGTTTTGAAAATCAGACAAGCCAATGCCATGGTAATGGTGCTAGGTCAAGGTCTTCAACAATAGCTAGAGTCCCTTCATGGATTACCTGAAACATGCTAAAAAAGAATTTGTGTCAACCATAAGGTTGGTGAATTCAAGTGCTAAAGTTTAAAAACAAAAGGATTCATTAAATTCAAACTTTGTTAAAAAGTCATAGTATCATTGTTGTGGGGATCACAATCAACCCTACACTCAGCCCCGACTAGCCTCTTCAAAAATTAAGTTACCGGTTAAATCCCCGTGGGGAGAACTGAGCCTCAAACCAGTGGACCGTACCTGCCGGATGGTCCACCATAGTATCTTATAAAACCTGTTACATGCCACAAACGACCCCGCAGGATCTCAGTGTGGTACCCTTTCCGTTCATCACAGGAGGCACTGTGTGTGGGGGATTCCCCAAGTAGATCTACCCATATAAACAAGCGGTTCACACAAGAATTAATGATTGTAATACAAGTATCAGCAGGTCTCAACATAACCATAACATATAGTACCATTGTATAGCACAAAAATAGTTCAGTTTAAACAGAGCATGCTTCATCCCAAAAACAGTAGTAAAAGGGGAACACTTAAACTCACCTTAGAATTCAAGCAAAAGGGTTTCTTCGTGTGCGGGAAAAGTCTCAAGTCTAGCACCCTACCATTAATATTTAAGTGTTAATCCACTAATTCTAGGGTTATGAATTTGCATTAGGTGTGTCATGAGGTTAATGACTGAATAGCATTTGAATTGCTAAGCCTTTATATAAAAAAGTTTCATTTTATAGAAAGTTGGAGTTTCTTAGTAAAGATACATGAGTTACCATGTTAAATCACCTATATAGTTGATTTTGAGTCTTTTAAGTGATTTTTAGTTCAAGGGGTCAGTTAATTGAAGTTTGGCAAAACTTACAGTTTAGTCCTCCAAGTCTTTAAATTTTACAATTTCTACCCCAAAGTTTGATTTTCTGCATTAATGATCTTTATGGCCCAAATATTAGTTTCTTAAGGTTAGGTAACTGATTTTGAGTAGGTTTGTACCAAAATTTCAGAATTTAGCTCCGGGTTATATATTATGCCTTCCGTTACCGGTTACGGTAAAACCGAAGGTTTTATCAGTTAAGTGTTGATTTCTATATTAATGGTCTTGGATTCATTAAATATTATTTTAATGACTTATATAAGTTTTTAATCTGCTAAAGATGTATTTCAAGCTGCTTTTAGGTGAAAGTCTATATTTTAAGTTTTACCCTAAGTTTAAAACGAGTTTTTACCCGAATTGACCATTTAAAAGCTCATTTGACAAAATTTCAACTCCTTTAGATATTATAGCACATAACTTACTAAAATAACATGGTTTCCATAGATTTTGGTTTTATACCATTAAATATAAGATTATCTTCCAACGTTACCCGGTTAAAACCCTTTTCACTAAAAATTCCATTTAACCCATTCTTGACCATTTATTCAAAAAAAACGATCCATCCAATACTTTGTTAACCCTTTAGAACCTGGAATACTTTTTAAGATGGTTAAAATCCATGTTTTCTTGTTTTTAAGCCATTTTACCACTTTTCGGGTCCCCGAATATGTCCAAATTGCCTATAAGTCTATAACATTTATATTTCAGTCTTTAACATCTCATCACATGCCCAAAATCATCCAAAACTTATTTAAATTCAATGTCAAACTCACGGGTTCAAAAACCCAACTAAGAACAATATGGAAAATAAGATTACACCATTTCATCCATTACACATGTGTAAAACATTATATCTTGTGTTTATATATTACCCAAACCCTTTGTAACTTTGAAATCAGGTTGTTAGGAGGGTAGAAGACTCATTTTGAGCAGGTTACACATTAGTTTCAAAGGTTACAAGTGTTGTGCAAGTTGGATGGTGCAAATACACCCAAAAAGAGGGTTTTCTAGGTGTAAACGTGTTACACCTATATAATGAAATATATTACGAGCAAGATACCTTCAAGAACGTGAAAGCTCTTATGGAAACAACGGTGTGGTAGCAGCAGTTTATGTTAAGATCTGAGAATGGGAAGGTTTTGAATGAAAAATGAAGACAAACACATTAAATAACCAAAACCGGATGACATGAAGCTTACACTTGATGTAGCCTACGGTTTGGAGGGTGTAGCTGGTCGAGGATGGTCTGAAAACTCTTGGACAAAGCTGGAGAATCTCGAGGAAGGCTGGAGAAGGCCGAACTAGTAGGAACCGTGTACCCAAGAGCACAAAAAACTTCACCTTTGCGGTTCTTGAGTTTGGCCGATTGTATGATGTTGTGTTTCTTCGAATATTGCTGAGATTAGAGAGAAAACCGTGGTGTGTGTGTGTGTTTTCTGGAGAGTATCCGAAAATGAAAGGGGAGAGTGAGAGAAATGAGGGTGTGGGTGGTATTGCATGAATGGGGAGTGGTGGAAATGGTGGTGGTGTAGAAGGGTGGTAAGTGGTGGAGAGGGGGGCGGCCGAATTTGGCCTCTTGTGAGGGGGGTATTTTGATTAAGTTTTTATTGTATTAATGTATTTATGTAGTGTAGTTTTGTAGTGTAGTGTAGTATATTAGATGGTATAATTAGTTAGTTGATAATTAACCGAAAATTTTAGTGTGTAGGCACACAATTTAATTGTTTCAACCATGATTAAATTTTTCAAGGGTGACTAATAAACTTTCCCGGGACACTAAGATTTCCCTAACAAATGCTTGATAGAGATAAAAACATTATAATACACAAGTTGAAAGGGTCATAGAAGGTGAAATGTGACTAAAGAAGTTCATCCGCATCAACAAGATATGACCGAATGAAGAGGTCCATTCCCATTAACAAGATACGACCGAATGAAGAGGTCCATTCGCATTAACCAAATGCGAATGAGCCAGGAGGAAATGCGGCCAATTAAGACAAGAGTACCAAAACACATAGCATGCAGGAGAGAATAGTATCAATAGTAATAGTAATAAAATTAGTAGAATCAGAAAAGATGCAGGTCGATAAGGTAAGAATTATGACCTAGAGGTCGGTTGTTACATTCTCCCACTGTTTAGGAAATTTCGTCCTGAAATTTTAGCTTCGCTTAGATTCGGTACGGGTGGGTTTGAAGAGATGCGGGTAACTCTTCCTCATTTCATCTTCTCGCTCCCAAGTGAATTCAGGTCCTCGCCTAGAATTCCACCTTACTTTGACCTTGGGTATGCGACTTCGTCTTAGTTTCATGACCAGCCGGTCAGTGATCTCTATGGGTTCTTCTACGAAGTTCAACTTATCGGTTACCCTAACTTCCCTCAATGGTATCTCCAAGGTCTTGTCTACCAGGCACTTCTTAAGGTTTGACACATGGAAGGTGTCATGTATGTAACTTAACTCCTGCGGCAGCTTTAACTTATATGCCACGAGTCCAACTCTTGCTAGTATCTCGAGTGGTCCAACGTATCTCGGGCTTAGTTTTCCTCTCTTTCCAAACCTCACGGTGCCTTTCCATGGTGACACTTTCAACATTACCTTATCACCCACTTGAAACTCTAAAGGTTTTCGTCTTCCGTCAGCGTATTTTTTTTTACGATCCCTGGCTGCTCTCAAACGCTCCTTAATTTTGAATATCTTTTCGGTGGTTTCCAACACGATGTCGGGTCCCATTACTTGGCTGTCACCAATCTCATTCCAATTCAATGGTGATCGGCATTTTCTACCATATAGGGCCTCATACGGAGCTGCCTTTATACTTGCGTGGTAGCTATTATTATAGGAGAACTCTACCAAAGGAAGATGGTTGTCCCAGTTCCCGCCAAAGTCAATCACGCAAGCCCTTAGCATATCCTCCAGGGTTTGAATAGTTCTTTTGCTCTGGCCATCAATTTGTGGGTGGTATGCAGTGCTTAAGTCTAAACGAGTTCCTAACGCTTGTTGAAGTGATCTTCAGAAACGTGAAGTGAAGCGGCTATCACGGTCGGAGATGATTGACAAAGGCACACCATGCCTGGTCACTATTTCATCAATATACAACTGAGCTAGTTTCGTTAGGTCGTAGTCTTCCCTAATCAGCAAGAAGTGAGCTGATTTGGTTAACCTGTCCACTATCACCCAAATAGTGTCATGACCTCTAAAAGTTCTGGGTAGTTTTGTGACGAAATCCATTGTGACGTTATCCCACTTCCATTCTGGAATTTTGGGCTGTTGCAACGTCCCTGACGGTTTCTGGTTTTCAGCCTTCACCATGGCACACGTCAAATACTTGCTCACATATATGGCGATGGATTTCTTGATCCCAGGCCACCAGAAAAGGGCCTTTAGATCATGGTACATCTTGTCACTTCCGGGGTGAACCGAGTACCTAGACTTGTGGGCTTCGTCGAGGAATACCTCTCTTATTCCCCTGTGCCTTGGTACCCACGTTCTCCCTTCATACCTAGACTTGGTGCCTTGAGGGATAAGAGATTACTTTGTTTCGTTCCATTAGCACACATTCTAGTCCTTGGCGCGAAGCGTCACAGTAGACCACGAAATCCTCAATTCCTTCTGGGAGAGCGAGGATAGGTGCACTACACAACTTCTCCTTGAGTGTTTCGAATGCATCATTCTGCTCTCGTTCCCACACAAAGGTTGTGTTCTTCTTCGTCAGAGCAGTCAATGGTTGCACAATGTGCGAGAAGTCTTTGATAAACCTTCTGTAGTATCCGGCCAATCCAAGGAATTGCCTTATCTCGGTAGGAGTTTCAGGAATTTTCCAGTCCTTAATCGCCTCAATTTTTAAAGGGTCAACTTGAATCCCATTCTCATTTACCACATGCCCTAAAAATTGGATCTCTCGCATCCAGAATTCACATTTGGAGAATTTGGCATATAATTGTTCATTTTTTAGCAGCTCGAGAATTAGTCTGAGGTGTTTCTCGTGCTCTTCTTTACTACGGGAGTAGATCAGGATGTCGTCGATAAACACGATCACGAACTTGTCAAGATACAGGCGACATACACGGTTCATGAGATCCATAAACGCCGCTGGTGCATTAGTCAGTCCAAAGGGCATGACTAGATACTCATAATGTCCGTATCTCGTCCTGAAAGCCGTTTTGGGTATGTCTTCTTCCCTTATTTTCAGCTGATGGTATCCCGATCTTAAATCTATTTTAGAGAAGTAGCTAGCTCCCTGCAATTGATCGAATAAGTCATCAATCCTTGGGAGAGGATAACGATTCTTTATCGTCAGCTTGTTTAGCTCCCGGTAATCAATGCACATACGTAGGGTTCCATCCTTCTTTTTCACAAATAAGACCGGTGCACCCCATGGAGAAACACTCGGTCGGATAAATCCCTTGTCGAGTAGTTCTTGGATCTGCAACATTAGTTCCTTCATCTCGGGAGGAGCGAGTCGATAAGGTGCCTTAGCCACTAGCGCAGCACCAGGCAGTAGATCTATTTGGAATTCGACTTGTCGGTTCGGAGGGAGTCCCGGTAGATCTTCGGGAAACACTTCTGGATATTCAGAAACTACTGGAATATCCTCAATCTTCTTCTCCTCTTTTGCTTTCATTACGTAGACCATGAAAGCTGGACGTCCCTTCTCAAGGCTCTTAGTAGCTTTCAGATGGGATATCATAGGGCATAGCGTGTCACTTCCCTCGCCACGAATCACTAATACTTTCCCGTCGCTCAATGGTATCCTAAGCAGGCGTTTCTCACAGACGATTTCGACTCTATGCTTAGCCAACCAATCCATACCAACAACCACATCGAATCCCCCTAGCTTAATAGGCATCAGGTTTATCTTAAATGTGTTACCCTTTAGATTCATTGAACAGTCCTTGATGACTTCATTAGTTTCTATAATGTTACCGTCGGCTAATTCTACGGTAAACGGATCAGTCAGGGTACATGCACTCAAGTCAATCAAAGGTCTAAAAGCACTAGAGACAAAACTAGCAGTTGCTCCAGTATCAAAGAGTACGGTAGCAGGATGATTGTTTATAAGGAACGTACCATTGACCACATCGGGTTCCTTGCGAGCATCAGCTGGTCCCATCACAAAGGCTTGTCCCTTAGGCTTGTTAGGTCTCGCATCCTTGTCTCTTGCCAGCTTGGGGCACTTGTTCCTCATGTGCCCTGGGTCTCCACATTCATAACACTGCTTACCCGGCATGAATGTGCAATCCTTGATCAAGTGGCCGGTTCGCTTGCACCTGAAACAAGGCATTGGGTTGCACTCCCCTTGGTGGTGCAATTTGCACTTGTTGCAGTAAGGGTTTGTGCCTACATACAGCCTTCGTGCCCTTCCACCTTGATCGTCACGCCTCACACCTTCACTTGCTTTCCTGCTCGAACCACTGCTGCTGCCCATCGCCTTCTTGGCATCAACCCATTTTCTCTTTCTTTCTTCAGTTTTTCCCTGCTCTGTCCATCCAGCCCTAATCAGGTCATCAGTCAGGCTGCTAGTGAGATCCACCGCGGATTGTAGGGTCGTAGGCCTGGAAGATCGGACCATTCCTCGAACCCTAGGATGTAACCCCCAGATAAATCGGGCTACACCTTTGGCTTCCGGTGTCACCAGGTGGGGCACCAGTCTAGACAGGGCTAGGAACCGGTTGATGTACTCAGTGTAGTTTGGCCCTCTCATCTCTAGGCCCAAGAATTCAGATTCCAGTTTCTCTAACTGGTTGATCGGACAGTACTTGTTGATTATCAATTCTCTGAACTCGGCCCAACTCATACGGCCTGCAGCGTTTCTTCCTCGGGGCTGAATGATGGTTTTCCACCATTCAAGCGCTGATCCTTTCAGAGATTGGGAGGCGAATCGTACCATGTGCTCCATTTTGCACTCGCTTATGTCTAGTACCGCCTCGATCTCATCCATCCAGCGGTAAGTCTCGATAGCACCCTCGGTGCCATAGAAGTCCTTGGGTTTGCAAGCCATAAACGTCTTGTATGAGCACCCGGTCCGGATTCCATCGGTATCATCCTGGTGATCTTCCTCGTTTCCAGTGGCATTGTCCCGATCCGTATTGATCTGGGCAATGATGGTGGGTATGGCGTTAGCGATTTGTTGTGCCATAATGTTTGCAATTCTTTCGTCATTTCCTGGGTTATTGTTTACTGGCGGGGTTGGTGGTTCATTTCCTTCTTGTCCAGGCTCCTCGCGGGGGCCTCTGCCTGTTCCTCTCCTACCCACACGGGCTCCTCTTCTTGGCGGCATTCTAATTTCAAGACAGGCAACTTATTTAGCATCATACAATAGGTTTCGAATATCCTAATACATTGATTTCCCTAAAGGTCACGCCAACAGTTGCACAAAATCATAGTATATGAATAACATGACATAATAAATAGTTTCATTAAGCATGGTTGTGGGGGTTTAGTCCCGAGCAACCGAATTGTTTCCCTCAAGCTTGCGGAGTTACATACTCCATATCAATTCACCCTGCAAGGTTAGTATCGGATAGCAATAGTTTCTTTAAACAATCATAGGATCATCCATCAAAAGGTTAAAATAAAGTATATGTCATGGTTCACAACTTGGAAGGTACTGTTACCCCCATAATAAATAATAATAGTATCAGTTAATAATAGAAATTGTTTCCTTCAACTGTCTCAGAGACAGATAATCCCATTTTCCACCAGGCCTTCACATCCACTTCTTCTTCAACCATCCTAGCCACCCCAAGTTCTTCTTTTTCTGCTCTTGCTCCAACCGTTGTACCCCATGTGAGGCCATCATGGCCTGAAACTAGGCAGATTGTGAGGTCCAAGTGGCATGCTGAATAGTCATCTTCTGATGATGGACGGTCCTCCAAATCTCGTCTAATGCAGCGTCGGAGGGACCTGCGTCACTTGCCCGGCGGCTAGACTGGGAATAGCGGTCACCAGCCAGTACACTAGGGACGTCATACATGTTGTGCCTAGGTGGCATCCAGTGCTCGTCATGCGGTTGACGTCGGAGTGGGTCAAATGGCTGTGGGGCCGGTGTCGGTCTCCTAACTGGGGGAGGTGGAGGAGGAGGCATCCTGAAAGAAACTGAGGTTCCCGGTCTAACGCTCTTCTGTGGCCGGGTAACAGTCCGCGCACCCCTGTCCCCGATAGGAGGGAGAGGTGAGTGAGTGGGTGCGACGACATGCGGTGTTGGAGCGCGTTCGGCTCCTGGTTGGGGGCGTCGAAGTGGAGTCTTCTGATGGCTCCGAGTCGTCTGAAGTCGCAGATAAAAATCCAGGGTGTCCACACCTCCTGAGGTAAGCCTCGTATTCCGTCCGAGGAGTGATCCTTAAACTGCTCCCGATCGAAGTAGCCTCGTGGACTGGGTGAGCTAGCGCCTTACCTTTTCCTGCCATAGTCTCGGACAACCTGTAAAATCATCATGAGTAATTTGGTTTCTCATAGCTCATGGTAGTAATAGTACAGGTAATAGTAGCAGTACTTATAGTACTGATGGCAGTAGAATCAGTAATCAATAGTATCAATATAGTATCAGACATCAATAGTTTCGTCAAATGTCATCAAGTAGAAAGGTTCTTTTAAATAAGACTCTTAGACCTCACAAAGAAAATTTTAGAAATCATAAATTTCAAACAAAGAAGGGTCCAAACACGACCTAAGGTCCATGCTGGAATTTACACGTCCGGTAAATTCATGATTACGTTGATCAAGTGTAATCATCAATTTACCCAACCCGATCATCCCAACACTTTCCACAAGGACGGTCCTAAGGTATCAGGGTTGTAGCCTAGGGTCTACTATGGTATTCCCGACTTCTTTACAACCTTTGGCTCTGATACCAATCTGTCACACCCCGGGCCCAGGTAGGGTGGGACGTCACAGACTAGCAATACTTATGGCAGTGGAAACAAACCATCATAAGAGCACAAAAGGAGAGAACATCACATGGCATTATCGTTTTAAAAATAAACCCGGGCTAGAAACAGATCTAGCCCCAAAATTAAATTGTACATCCAACATAAGGACAAAATGTATAAATTAACAATAATTAAAAAATTGTTCAGATAGTTTTGAAAATCAGACAAGCCAATGCCATGGTAACGGTGCTAGGTCAAGGTCTTCAACAATAGCTAGAGTCCCTTCATGGATTACTTGAAACATGCTCAAAAAGAATTTGTGTCAACCACAAGGTTGGTGAATTCAAGTGCTTAAAGTTTAAAAACAAAAGGATTCATTAAAATCCACACTTTGTTAAAAAGTCATAGTATCATTGTTGTGGGGATCACAATCAACCCTGCACTCAGCCCCGGCTCGCCTCTTCAAAAATTAAGTTACCGGTTAAATCCCCGTGGGGAGAACTGAGCCTCAAACCAGTGGACCGTACCTGCCGGATGGTCCACCATAGTATCTTATAAAACCTGTTACATGCCACAAACGACCCCGCAGGATCTCAGTGTGGTACCCTTCCCGTTCATCACAGGAGGCACTATGTGTGGGGGATTCCCCAAGTAGATCTACCCATATTACAATCATACAAGAATTAATGATTGTAATACAAGTATCAGCAGGTCTCAACATAACCACAACATATAGCACCATAGTATAGCACAAAAATAGTTCAGTTTAAACAGAGCATGCTTCATCCCAAAAACAGTAGTAAAAAGGGTTTCTTCGTGTGCCGGGAAAAGTCTCAAGTCTAGCACCCTACCATTAAGATTTAAGTGTTAATCCACTAATTCTAGGGTTATGAAGATGCATTAGGTGTGTCATGAGGTTAATGACTGAATAGCATTTGAATTGCTAAGTCTTTATATAAAAAGTTTCCTTTTATAGAAAGTTGGGGTTTCTTAGGAAAGAATACATGAGTTACCATGTTAAATCACCTATATAGGTGAGTTTGAGTCTTTTAATTGATTCTTAGTTCAAGGGGTCGGTTAATTGAAGTTTGGCAAAACTTACAGTTTAGTCCTCCAAGTCTTTAAAATTTACAATTTCTACCCCAAAGTTTGATTTTCTGCATTTAATGACCTTTATGGCCAAATATTAGTTTCTTAAGGTTAGGTAACTGATTTTTGAGTAGGTTTGTACCAAAATTTCAGAATTTAGCTCCGGGTTATATATTTATGCCTTCCGTTACCGGTTACGGTAAAACCGAAGGTTTTTATCAGTTAAGTGTTGATTTCGTTACCGGTTACGGTAAAACCGAAGGTTTTTATCAGTTAAGTGTTGATTTCTATATTAATGGTCTTGGATTCATTAAATATTATTTTAATGACTTTATATAAGTTTTTAATCTGCTAAAGATGTATTTCAAGCTCCTTTTAGGTGAAAGTCTATATTTTAAGTTTTACCCGTTAAAATGCGTTTTTACCCGAATTTGACTATTTAAAAGCTCGTTTGACTAATTTTTCAACTCCTTTAGATCTTACAGCACATAATTAACTTACTGAAATAACATGGTTTTCATGGATTTTGGTTTTATACCATTAAATCTAAGATTATCTTCCAACGTTACCCGGTTAAAACCTGTTTTTCACTAAAAATTCCATTTAACCCATTCTTTAACCATTTATTAAAAAAACCGATCCAAATACTTTTTTAACCCTTTTAGAACGTGGAATACTTTTTAAGATGGTTAAAATCCATGTTTTCTTGTTTTTAAGCCATTTTACCACTTTTTGGGTCCCCGAATATGTCCAAATTGCCTATAAGTCTATAACATTTATATTTTCAGCCTTTAACATCTCATCACATGCCCAAAATCATCCAAAACTTACTGAAATTCAATGTCAAACTCACGGGTTCAACAACCCAACTAAGAACAAGATGGAAACTATAAGATTACACCATTTCATCCATTACACATGTGTAAAACATTATATCTTGTGTTTATATATTACCCAAACCCTTTGTAACTTTGAAATCAGGTTGTTAGGAGGTTAGAAGACTCATTTTGAGCAGGTTACACGTTTAGTTTCAAAAGGTTACAAGTTGTGCAAGTTGGATGGTGCAAATACACCCAAAAAGAGGGTTTTCTAGGTGTAAATCGTGTTACACCTATAGAATGACATATATTACGAGCAAGATACCTTCAAGAACGTGAAAAGCTCTTTATGAACAAGGTGGTAGCAGCAAGTTTCTGTTAGATATGAGAATGGTAAGGTTTTGAATGAAAAATGAAGACAAACACATGAAATAACCAAAACCGGGTGACATGAAGCTTACACTTGATGTAGCCCGCGGTTTGGAGGGTGTAGCTGGTCGAGGATGGTCTGAAAACTCTTGGACAAAGCTGGAGAATCTCGAGCAAGGCTGGAGAAGGCCGAACTAGTAGGAACCGTGTACCCAAGAGCACACAAAACTTCACATTGCGGTTCTTGAGTTTGGCCGATTGTATGATGTTGTGTTTCTTCGAATATTGCTGAGATTAGAGAGAAAACCGTGGTGTGCGTGTTTTTTTTTCTGGAGAGTATCCGAAAAGGAAAGGGGAGCGTGAGAAAAATGAGGGTGTGGGTGGTATTGCATGAATGGGGAGTGGTGGAAATGGTGGTGGTGTAGAAGGGTGGTAAGTGGTGGAGAGGGGGGCGGTCGAATTTGGCCTCTTGTGAGGGGGGTATTTTGATTAAGTTTTTATTGTATTAATGTATTTATGTAGTGTAGTTTTGTAGTGTAGTGTAGTATATTAGATGGTATAATTAGTTAGTTGATAATTAACCGAAAATTTTAGTGTGTAGGCACACAATTTAATTGTTTCAACCATGATTAAATTTTTCAAGGGTGACTAATAAACTTTCCCGGGACACTAAGATTTCCCTAACAAATGCTTGATATAGATAAAGACATTACAAAACACAAGTTGAAAGGGTCATACAAGGTGAAATGCGACTGAAGTAGTTCATCCACATCAACCAGATACGACCGAATGAAGAGGTCCATTCGCATTAACCAGATACGACCGAATGAAAACCAAATGCGAATGAGCCAGGAGGAAATGCGGCCAATTAAGACAAGAGTACCAAAACACATAGCATGCAGGAGAGAATAGTATCAATAGTAATAGTAATAAAATTAGTAGAATCAGAAAAGATGCAGGTCGATAAGGTAAGAATTATGACCTAGAGGTCGGTTGTTACATCATACCTTCCAGCTGATGCCTCCTTGGAGTATACACAAGTGTTATAAGCACTTTTAACAAATCCCTGAGAGACCACATAATCATTAAACCGTTTATTTCACTGCCTGGGTGACTACTTAAAACCATAAAGTGACCTTTGTAATAAACATATTTATGTTCTTGCCCTTTTACTTCAAAACCGGTTGGTTATTTCATATATATCTTTTCTTCTAAATTTCCATGTAAGAAGGTAGTCTTTACATCAAGCTGCTCCAACTCTAAATCATATTCAGCTGTCAGAGCAAGAATAACTCTAATTGATGAATGCTTTACCACAGGAGAGAATATTTCATTATAGTCTACTCCTTCCTGTTGGGTAAAGCCTTTTGCCACAAGCCTAGCCTTGTATCTAGGGGATTCTCCACTTTCAATGCCCTCTTTGATTTTATACAACCATTTACAACTTACTAACTTTTGATCTTTAGGCTTATCTACCAACACCCAGGTATGATTCTTTTCTAAAGAATCCATTTCCTCAAACATGGCTTGCATCCATTTAGAGCTTTCTTTAGAACTCACAGCTTCTTCATATGAAATAGGCTCATAACTACTTTCAACCACAGATGCATTAAAAACAAAGGCTGCAATATTGTCTCCTTCCCTAAACCTTATAGGGGGTATGATCTGTCTCCTGGGTCTATCTTTTGCAATGCTGTAGGTTGAGCTGGTTTCCTGAGTACTCCCATCAATGTCACCACTTTCACATTCCCTAAATGATGAATTGTTGCCTAACTCCACCTCAAATTGAGCCACTCTATCTAACATATCATAGCTTTCATTTGCCTCCTTGATTAAATCCTTATACATCACATCTTCCTTGAACACTACATCTCGACTGATCATCACTTTAGGACGCCACCATCTATTCTCCATAATCTATACCCTTTCACACTTTCAGGGTTCCTAAAACCACACATTTCATAGCCCTGGGTTCTAGCTTCCCCTTGTTTACGTAGGCATATGCAAGAGAACCAAATACCTTTAATCTGTTGTAGTTAGCAGGACTTCCTGACCACATTTCAAATGGATTTTTCATCCCAATAGCAGTTGATGGAGACATATTTACTTAGAGTGCAGCCGTAGACAGAGCTTCAGCCCAAAACTGCTTGGGCATACCAGACTCTATCAATAGACATCTTAACTTGTTGAGTAGAGTCCTATTCATGCTCTCTGCAAGGCCATTCTGTTGGGGAGTACCTACCACAGTGAGGTGCTTTTTAATTTCATGTATCTTGCAATACTCATTGAACACAACATTACAAAATTCTAACCCATTGTCTGTTCTTAGCCCCTTAACTTTTCTACCAGTTTGAGTTTCCACCTCAGCTTTCCACTCTTTAAACTTTCCAAAAGTCTCATCTTGTGTTTCAAGCTAAACACCTACACTCTTCGAGAGTAATCATCAATCAGGGACAGGAAATATCTTGCACCACCCAGAGACTGAGTTCTTGCAGGACCCCATAGGTCTGTATGCACATAGTCTAGAGGTCCCTTAGAGGAGTGTACCCCTCTTCCAAACCTCACCCTGTGAGCCTTGCCTATTATGCAATTTTCACAGAACCCAGTTTCACATGACTTTAGATTCCCCAACAGCTGTTGTTTGTTCAACTCCTTCAAGCCCCGTGTGCTTATGTGGCCAAGTCTCTTATGCCACTTCAAAGCTTCAGGTACTTCTTTGACCATGACATCATTGGCAGATCCCATTTCTACTTTCCCATCTAGTACATATGTGTTGTTGTTCTTTCTTGTACCAGACAACATGCATAATGACCCTTTAACTATTTTTGCCTTCCCATTTTTCAGGTTCACAACATGACCGCATCTTTCAAACATGCCTAGGGAGATTAAATTTCTTTATAGGCTTGGGATGTATCTTACATCTGACAATGTGGCCTCAATCCTATTTTCTAGACTCAATACCACGGTTCCCAAGCCCTTAATGTCACACGGTCTATCATCACCTAATTGCACCACCCCAAGAGAGCATTCCTTCAACTCCTTAAAGTACTCCCTTGTAGGTGTCATATGATAGGAGCATCCAGAGTCTAATATCCAATCCTCACTATTCAGTGAGTTTGACATTGATAATACCTCTAAGCTATCATAGCCCTCTGACCCAACATCTGGTGAGTTACCTCCAATATTCTTTGTTTGATTTAAGTCACCCCTCCTTTTCTTGAACCTGTCTGGGCAATCCTTCTTGAGGTGCTTATCAGATTGGCAGACAAAACACCTCCGTTTAGTTCTTGACTTAGACCTCGCCCCTGATCGAAACTTCTGGTTTCTTGATTCAGATGTTCCTCTGACAACCAGACCTTCTGCTGATTCATCTTTGGTCTCTAACTTCTTTTGCAATTCCTTTGAGTTCATAGCAGCAGTAACTTCATCCATTGATAAAGTCTCGTGGCCAAACATCAGAGTATCTACAAAATGTTCATACATATGGGGCAAGAATGACAAAAAGATAATTGCCTTATCTTCATCCTCCAGCTCCACCTTAATATTTTCAAGATCAAGAATCAACTTATTGAATTCGTCAATATGATCCTCTAGAGACTTATCAGATGCCATATGGAAAGTGTACAACCACTTCTTGAGGTACAGCCTATTGGCGAGGGACTTTGTCATGTATAGGCCTTCTAATTTGGCCCAGACGGCAGCAGCAGTTGCATCCTTTGAGACTTCCCTGAGAACTTGATCACCGAGACTCAGGATTATCGTAATGTGTACCTTTTCCATGAGATCTTTCTTCTCCTTGTCAGTCAAGTTCACAGTGTAACACCCCGAAATTTCAAAGGAAGTGAAAGTTCTCGCGTGGAAGGAAAGTTCTTGCGCGAACTGAAGGTTCTCGCGCGAGAACAGATGCGAACAATGCTAAAGGTTTCACCTTGGAAAGGAATTATTCGATTCAGAAAGAGAGGAAAGTTAAGCCCTCAATTTATTGGTCCTTTCAAAATAGTAGCCTGTGTGGGAGAAGTGGCATATAGGCTGGAATTACCAGATGAGTTAAGTGGAATTCACTCTACCTTCCACGTATCACATCTGCGTAAGTGTCTGGCAGACGAAGACGCTCATGTTCCACTAGAAGATGTGGAGATAGATGACACATTGAACTATGTGGAACAGCCTGTAGCAATCATAGATAGAAAGGAGAAACAATTCAGGAATAAAATAGTTCCACTTGTTCGAGTGCAGTGGAAGCATAGAAAGGGGTCGGAATCCACTTGGGAATCCGAAGATGAGATGAGACAGCATTACCCTCAATTGTTTGGTGAATAGCGGGTTTCGGGGACGAAACCCAAATAAGGGGGATAGACTTGTAACACCCCGAAATTTCAAAGGAAGTGAAAGTTCTCGCGTGGAAGGAAAGTTCTCGCGTGAACTGAAGGTTCTCGCGCGAGAACAACTGCGAACAGTAGGGCAAACACTATAAATAGGCCCAAGCACCTAGTCTTCTCCACTTCACGCGAAAACCTCTCTTGTGGTGCTTGAAAAGAAAGAAATCAGTGTTAAGTGGCGTTTAAGGTATGTATTCGATGGTATTCGATGTATGTATGCATTATTGAATAGTATGTAATGATATTGCACATGATTATGTAGTTTTCGATTTCAGTTCGGTGTCGTTCTTGTGCAAAATATCAAAAGGTGAGTTCTAGACCCCTCTTTTTACATGTTTTCCATGATTTGGGGCTAATATGCAACCTTAATGAATGCTATGTTAAAGTATATTAGTACAGTTGGTTATACAACGTTTTTGGGCATTAAAACAGTTAAAGAATTGATGACTTGGGGATGAAATTTCGAACAGCCGTATAGTTCTCGCGCGATGGGTATAGTTTTCGTGCGATGAGTATAGTTTTCGCGCGAATAGTTGAGTTCTCGCGAGAGGCGGTTACCTTTCATAGTTCTCGCGCGATGGGGATAACTTGTAAGCCAAGTTGTCGCGCCTTGGATAGTTCTTGCGCGATGAGTGATGTTTTCGCGCGAGTTATAGTGTGTCGTGATGTTCTCGCGCGAATCCCTTAGATATGCATATGTATAGATACCTCCGTATAGTGTGAGATAAAGATAGTTCTATCAGGGGGACTCATAGTTAAAGTAATAAGCGTAAGTATTATTACTGTTGAAGATTAAAGAATGATAGTAAAGTCACATGTGAAGCGTTAAAGAACTTGAATAATAATTCAAGGATAGTTACCCGCTAAAGCACAGCTGTGAAAAAGTTAAAGTGAGCTAAAGAAGTCTTGCAAGCACCGCTAAAGGAGAATCGTATTCGTTGCGTTCTCAGACTGAAATCATTCTTTCCATCAAACTTCTCCAAATCGAACTTCGTGGTCACCATCTCCTCCTCTCTCAATTGATCTACGTGCGCTGATCAACCGATTGTTCGAGTCACCGAATTGATTCGAGTCGTAGCTCTGATACCAATTGTAGAATAGTAACACCAATTCGATTCTCTCCGAGAACAACCAATAAAGAATGAAAATCAAACAATCAGTCTTATTGAATAAGAACTACATACAACACGAAGAACTTTCATTAAGTGAATGAGAAACTCAGTATTAACAACAACTACTTATAACGAACTCAAAGAATACTAACAAACAAGTAACAATATCAATCCCACAATTATAAGAAAATGACATAAAGCCCCCTCATACTTCGGAAGAGTTTCTTTACACTTCAGAAGAATACCATCAA
Source organism: Flaveria ramosissima (assembly GCA_025215565.1). Taxonomy (NCBI): domain Eukaryota; kingdom Viridiplantae; phylum Streptophyta; class Magnoliopsida; order Asterales; family Asteraceae; genus Flaveria; species Flaveria ramosissima. Next base: position 28,112,626 of record CM046046.1, on the reverse strand, counting down.
GCTTCGGAAGAATAGCTACATGCTTCGGAAGAATAGCTGAAGCCCAACCTAAACTTCAACAAGTTTGTTTCCTTATAAAAAACATAAGTGGAGACCTAAAGCGTGCAAAACTCTAACCCAAACACACACCCGCACCCGCACATGAGATGTTGTAAAAATGTGAAATGTTTTGATGTGAATTTGTAATTTTTATAAGATATAGAAACTTATTTACATATAATATGGAGCATGGAATGTTAAAATAATAAAAAAACAGGATATTTCTAAAGGAAAAATAGAAAAGGTAAATAATTAAAATTCGGTCCGACCACTTGGTGGGATTTAACGGTCCCATTGGAACTGACTGGGTTAAAAGGAAATGGTCCAGTTAGGCTTAATGGAATGGTTCTATGATAGGTTCCGCGCTAACCGGTTGGTCTAGATTTAAAAACACTAGTTTTGATCGTAGCTACACACGAATTCCCACGTATAGGTTTGTCTTTTATGAGATTATAAAATGAACATGTTGGCTAAATAGCCATAACTTAAATCATGGAGACAAACCAAGAAAAAAAAACAAAATTTCTGTTACAATTAGACAGTAGTACTCTATTTGTTACACCACCACCACTTCATTTTTTATCACATACACTGAAACAAAAAAAAATTGATGTTATCTCGAGTGCGAGAGCCATCTCTAGTTTTGGAACAGAAAACTTGAATCACCGTAACATCTTAGTTTGTTCAAGTGTTGTAGTCCAGGACAAAGTCGAAGATACAACTCATTGACTACACAGGTTTGGATCATTTTAAGTTTATGTAATGTTTATTTACATGCGTTGTTATTCCTTTTATATACGGTATTGTACTACATTATTTACTTGAATAACGAGAGTATCATTGTTGTTTATTTAATGAAAAGAACCCATTTTCCATACACTATTTATATGTGTTATAGTTAGTGCACATATACATACCTACTTTTACAAAGGAAACTATTATGCTAGTAATGATAAAGCGTGACGATATCTTTTTGGATACGTTAGGATTTTATTATTTAGTTAGATGAGACACATCCATGTTATTAATTTTCCTACACTTAACATACAGGAAAAAATAATACTCGTTATATATATTTCAAGAGACTTAATTTGCATTTTTAGAAGAATACCATCCACATACGTATGTCATGCTTTTTTGTATAACATATAATGCATATGCATCATTACACCATATACATGTGCATACTACACTCTGATCAATGATGTCTTCTGAACCTCTTATAGAAAAAAAAAAGTAGATGTGTGCACATGTGCTTAAAAAGCTTAATAACTGAACATACAAACATCACACGTTTCAAATTCATGCATAACATAAGGAATTAAGGTCATCATAACTAAGAAGTATTACCATATCAGATGATTATTGATTCACTAAAAGTTCAAATTTTCCTATAAACTGTTACGAAACCATTCGCCTATTAGCTGCAGGCTGCAGCAACGGAGATGAAATGCGCGCGCATAAGCTGGAATTTAGTGATCAACTTATCATGATCTGGCCAGTTTTCTTTGATCACTGGAATATCAGAAAACCTCTCCTTCCATGCCAATATAAGTGGAAACCTCTCTTGTTCTAGGAGTTTTATACCGCCTGTTTCTTCAAAGATTCCAAGATATTTGGCCATCCATCCGAACACTAGATCTAAGAACCCAAAGGATTCGCCATTGAAGAATTTCTTTCCGGTTAGCTGTTTTTCAACGATGTCTAGCTTCTCTAGAGCAGGACCGATTGCTTGTTCTTGCTCCACCCCTTGGCTGACATATGCACGAAATACTGACGGCGCAACCTACAGTTGGAGAAAGTTCTGTGTTAGAATGTTCTTTGCAGAAAACCTTTTAAATCATTTCTTTCAAACATAGTGATATGATGGATCTTTATTGTTAAAGCACTATTTTATATAACCATATTTAGTGCATGTTTATAGAATATTTCATAGCTCTCTTTTTAAGCACCTAGATTTTTTATAAATAAAATAATCACTTACTGCACCTTACAATACTAGAACCCATAACATTTTGGTTGGACAATACTAGAACCATAACATTTTGGTTGGAAACATATCACTTACCATCCGGATGTCCTTTTGCGGAGAGAGAATATTATATAGAAGTTGAACAATTAATAGTGTTTTAGGTTATCCAAACCTGACGTTGGTTACAACCCATACTAAAATAGACCCATTTTGACCCGTTTCTTACTCTCAAATCTTGCTACCGCATATTTTCGGACGATGACATAGTAAGCCTAATAGAGAGAAGTTGATAGTTGTTGTAGTCTTTTTGAATGGTGGAATCTTGATGTTAAGTAAAATGAACAAAAGCGTTAGCGGGTCAACCCAACCCATTTCAACCTCTATGGAGTATGATCTTGTGCTGCATCTACTCAACTTATGAAGTAAATCTCGACCGTTGAAACATGAAAACATTATTAGTTTTGTTGGGTTGCAGACTGTCATAGATTACTCATGGTATAAGGAAAATATATAATATTTATCTTTTTGAGTTTTATGGGTCATAAGTGTAATCTAACTGAAAAAAACCATCCTGCAGTTTATCGCACAGGAGAAGTGATGATTTACCTCGTCGTCATTAAACTTTGCCCAAAAGCGCGCGTTGGCTCTAGCAAGCGCGTCCTCAGGTAATAAACGAGCAGTTGTGTTCCATGTCTCATCAATATACTCTAGAATCACAAGTGACTCACATATGGGTGTTCCGTTGTGCAATAAAACTGGGACTTTCTTGTGAACAGGGTTGGACTCGAGTAACAAAGAACTCTTGTTCGCAAGATCTTCATATATGGTCTCGTACTCGACGCCTTTCAGTTTGAGTGCCCAAACTACCCTCAGAGCATATGGGCTTGACCATGTCCTAAAAAGCTTTACTTCTCCCATTTCTTTACCTAAACCATCATTCCATGACATACCATTCCTTTAAAGCGGTTGGGTTGTATAATGGGTCAAAACAGACAAAAGTCTTGTAGGCGTGGGGTCGGGTCGGCCCATAACATCCTTTGTCCACATTCTTGATATTGGTATTTACAACAATTGTATTGTTCAAGTAATCATCTAAAACTCTGGAATAAACGCGATACTCAAAACTATTATAACCGTTCAATTTTTAGATTTGTGCATGCGACCCATTCGAGATAAAATGTTTTAAATGACGGGTCATCTAGCTAGAAGTCATCGATCATGAGCGTGTCATGTAATATTTTATCAACAAGATGGTAAACTATTGGAGGAATAAATTTAGTTGAGATATGCAGCCATCTATTATAGGATCAAACTTCTATTTATTAATTCAGTCACTGTTAACTCGATGTAACCAAAGTTTGCTACACATATGGTAGTATTGGCCGGCCATCATTAGGTAATGGCAAATTAGATTTTAATAATCCAAACTATTACTTATTGGCCGATAATAATCCATACTATAAATTTGACCCGTAACAATCCCAGCTTTCATTTTTATTCCAACAACAATTCTGGTAACATAATTATTAAAAATGTACGCTTGATTTCGACTCGATTTCGTCAACAGCAATGAATATGAACGAAATGAAAAAACTTACAAGTTAAATCGAGCCTAAAATAAGTACTAATCGAGTGTGAATTTATGATAATTATACTACTGAGACTGTTGTTGGTAATAAAAATGAAAGTTAAGATTGTTACCGGCCAAATCAATAGTATGGATTATTATCGGTCAATGAGTAATAGTTTGAATTATTAAAATACAATCTGTTTTAGGTAATTGATAGTTACAAGCAGCTAGAATTAAAGGATACAAAGAAAGTAACTATTTAACTTTTTTAATAAATAATCAAGTGAGAGCATCTCTCTTGCTAAAGAAATTTTATTATTTTATTCTAACATGTTAGTTATGTGTTGAGAGTCGTATCGGGTTTGCAAGATTAATGAAAAATTGCTTCGAAAATGACTTTCAGTGGCAACTTTGTCCATGAGCGATAACAACAATTAAGGTGGTCATAAGTTGTATGTCAATAGCAATTGACGAGTAGTGATAAGTTGGTCATAAGCCACAATTGCTGGTTGTTAGTGATGGAGTTTCTGCCAGTGTTATAATCCCCCACGGTAATAACCGCCATCTTGCACCTTGTTGCAAACCGTTTCAACGATTCAACAAATTGGGATGGCTCTATTCCTATATAAGAACGATATTTGGTTTATATCTGTTACACTATTTTCAAAAAAATTGCATACTTGTTCTTGAGTTTTCGATGAATTGTCAGATCGAAATTTTAATTAATAGCTTAACACCATCAAAATATTTCAGTCTGACAACAAACTTATGTGATTCATCAGAGATATTGACCATTTGAATTTTAAAACTATCAGTTGTTTTCCTTTTCTGTGTTCCAATGCCATTTATGAAAGTGATCCATAACCACGTGAAATCCAATACAAGCACAGCTCATCCCATTAAATCTTAACTTATACTAGAGAACGTGTTTGAGAACACTTCATTTCGATTGGAAATATTTACAACTAACTATTGTTTTGTATTCTCTTCAATGAATCCCCTTATCAACTTGAAAATTTCTACTTGATGACATTCAATATTCTAATATCGCAGAATCCCAAATGCATATCAAACCACCTGACCTACCCACCGTGTTTGCACCTTTGCAATCGAACTTAGATTTCAAAAAACACTTAGGGAGCGTTTGGTTGGAAGAATGGAATGGAATGGAATGGAATTGAGAAACTAGTATAATTTTCAAGTAAAATTATGTTTGAGTGGGTAATGAAATGTAAACCCAAGAGAATGTTTCACCTCAAATTCCCTTGGTTGTGGGATTTCAAAATCCTTCCACCTAGAGAGGGAATTTGAAATCCCACAACCAAGGGAATTTGAGGTGAAACATTCCCTTGGATTTACATTTCATTACCCACTCAAACAAAATTTTACTTGAAAATTATACTAGTTTCTCAATTCCATTCCATTCCATTCCATTCTTCCAACCAAACGCTCCCTTAGGCTGCGTTTGGTTGGAATGAATGGAATGGAATTGAGAAAGTAGTATAATTTTCAAGTAAATTATGTTTGAGTAGGTAATGAAATATAAAATCCGAGGGAATGTTTCATCTCAAATTCCTTGGATTTTATATTTCATTACCCACTCAAACATAATTTACTTGAAAATTATACTATTATATCAATTTCATTCCATTCCATTCCATTCCTTTTAACCAAACGCACCCACCTAACCCAACCCCGTTAATTTTACCAGTAGACCTAAGCCTCTATGATATGATCTGGATAATCGACCTGACCCGCAAGGATCAAACGGATACCATGATGACTGGATTGAAAGTAGGGATGTAAACGAGCCGAGTGAGTAGAGCCAAGATGGGTTCGAGCTCGAGCTCGAAGCTTATCGAGCCGAGCTGAGCCGGCTCGAAAATTTTAACGAGCACAAAACACCGGCTCGAGTTCGTCTCGTGAAAAGCTCGAGCCAGCTTGTGGCTCGTTCAAGCCGGCTCGATTTAATTTTTTGTTTATTTTTTTACATTAATTTATATGAAAACACAAAAATACATATTAAGGTTTTTACCTTTTGTTAGGTGCTCCGTACTTAGGGAAACCAAGATCATTTTTTCGAATATAAATAATTTATCAAGTTATATATTTTTAAACAAAATACTTAATGTTTCTAAAAAGAATTCATATTTATTTTAAGAAAACCTTTTTAAAATTCTAATATAAAAATAATAATCTTAATAATAGTAGTATGTATATATATATATATATATATATATATATATATATATATATATATAATCTTATATATATATATATATATATATATATATATATATATATATATATATATATATATATATATATATATATATATATGCACCGAGTCACGAGCCAAGCCAAGCCAACGAACCGAGCCACGAGCCGAGCTCGAACCGAGCTAACCCTGGCTCGATTTCGGTTCATTTATAATTCGAGGCGAGCCGGCTCGTTTAAACACGAGTTTTTCTCGAGCTTTTCTCGAACAAACTTCGAGCCATAAACTTTATATACAGCTCTAATTGAAAGTGTCAAAACCCAGCTATCCTTCACGTAGTGCATGCATGAATAAAAAAGTAAAGTTTAATTGCATTTCACCCATGTATCCTTATTATTAGAGACCCACGTTTATATTTTTCAAGTTTCCTTCTATTATTTAAATTGTAATTGCATTAGAGAAATATAAAAGAAAGTTGGTTCAAGTCATGTTTCTCTATTATTTATTTGTACTCTAACCCGCTTAAAACTTTCTTTCATTTAAAAGATTGGACTTCTCGAATCGATCTCTCTCACTCTGCCTTAAAGAAAATTAATAATTATAACCCAATCTTGGTCTGGTCCTAGAGTCCATAAAGCTCAAGAATCCTCAACCCCTGAACCAAACAACAAACAACGAATCCATTTTTATAACATTGATTTCAGCAGTCAAATAATAATCTTGATTTGGATTCATTCTCCATGATCAAATTTCTGATATAGAAGGTCTATTTATATGATTATTATTCCAGTCAATTATGTCAAGAATGCACATTTCCCTTTTAGGATCCTTCGATCTTCTACTCGCCTTTTGTGTTCCAATGCCAATTCATTGTACCAATGTAACTCCAAAATCACTAGATGCTTCAGAAATGGTGACATCAAAGCTGCACTCAACGTGTTTGATGAAATGCCAATCAAGAATATCGTCACATGGAACTGTGTGATATCTGGGTACATCAAAAATGGGATGGTTGTCGATGCACGCCGAGTGTTCGATCAAATGCCTGAGAGAAATGTCGTGTCTTGGACCGCGATGTTAAATGGGTATGCAAGGTGTGGGAGATTGGATGAATCAAGAACTTTGTTTGATGCTATGACTGACAAGAATGTGGTTTGTTGGAACACTATGCTGTCGGGGTATGTTACGAACGGGCGAATTGATGAAGCAATGAGCTTGTTTGATGAAATTCCTAAGAAGAATTCGGTATCGTGGGCGACTGTTATCGAAGGGTGTTTCGGCCAGGGGCTTGTGGATGAGGCTATGAGGTTGTTTAATGATTGTCCTTTCGAGGATGTGTTGATTAATAATGCGGTGTTAGGTGGTTATGCTGAGATGGGAGATCTTGAATCATTGTGGAGGTTGTTTAGTCGGATGCGTGTGCTTGATGTGGCATCGTGGACGACTGTCATACGTTGTTTTACAAAATGTGGGAATATGGTGGTCGCGAGGAACTTGTTTGATGATATGCCTACAAAGGATATCATCGCGTGTACTGTGATGATTCGAGGTTATCTGCAAAACAATCAGATTGAGGATGCGCGGAAGCTGTTTGATGAAATGCCTAGGCGAGATGTAGTTGTGTGGAACTCGATCATGGATGGGTATGTTAAAAACGGTAAGTTAGAAGAAGCTCTAGAGCTTTTCAAGAAGATGCCAAAGCGTGATGTAGTGTCATGGAACACGATTCTTCAAGGATATGTTCAAGAACATGATATGCTAAAAGCTCGAAACTTTTTCAACAAGATTCCTTTTAAAGATCGAACGACTTTGAACATAATGATCTGTGGGTTTCAGAGTGATGAGGCTTTGGATCTTTACGCCCAAATGCTGCAGAACAGAATCAAACCTGATCAAGTGACGTTCACTGGTTTAATTTCTGTTTGCGGGTCGCTTGCTGTACATAGTTGGGGGAAAGCAATGCACTCATGTGTGATCAAATACGCTTATGTCAACGATTCAAAGGTTGTGAGTTCATTGATATCTATGTACTCCAAATGCGGTTTTATGGATGATGCTAGCTTAATCTTTGAGACCACCATAAAAAAGGATACCATTTCGTGGAACGCTATGATTGTGGCGTATTCATATCATGGTTCTGCTTCAAAAGCCCTAAAACTTTTCACTTCCATGACAGAAACGGGATATCAACCCGACCATTTGACTTTTCTAGGCTTATTAACAGGCTGTGCTCATTCGGGCATGGTTAAAGAGAGCTGGGAATGCTTCAAATCAATGGAAAAAAACTGGAAAATACGTCCTACAGCCGAACACTATGCATGCATGATCGATGTTCTTGGTAGACGAGGAATGTTAACAGAAGCATATGAACTGGTTAAACGGTTGCCCGTTGAGCTTCCATCATATACATGGGAAACATTATTGAGTTGTTGCAGGGTTCATGAGAATTTTGAATTAGGCGAATTGGTGGCACAAAAGCTTGCTGGTACTCGAGATTTAAATGCTGGGATTTGTGTGCTTCGTTCAAATATTTATGCCGCAAGAGGTATGTGGGCAGATGCAGCTAATGTTAGAACATTGTTAGCACATCGCGGTGTAAAGAAAGATATCGGGTGTAGTTGGATTGAGTTAAAGGGTCGGGTTTTTCGGTTTGTTTATAACGATAGATCTCATATGCAGTTGGAGGAGTTGCATAAAATGTTGGAGAGCCTGTCTGCTGCAATGGAGGTTTATGGCTAAGTAGAGATTTATGTAGAAGGGGCGGGTTGGGTCGGATACGGGTGGTTGCGATTACAGATCGAACGTGTGTTGGCTCGTATACATTTATACCATTTTTCCCTTAAATGTAATGAAAGGTTATATTTTAAATATCGTATAGAAATTCATCTTAAGTTGAGTACTCTTTTGTGCAATTTGCCAATTCGTTTTAACTTGTAAACATTTCAGTTTGATAAACTTTGATTAATTTCGCCCTTGAAAAGAGTATATCTAACTAGAATAAAGTAATTAACTACTTTCTACGTAAATAGTTTATGGTTGTTTAGCATTATAAAACAAGTATACCTAGTAAATTACGCCTATACTAGTAGTGTCTGGTATATGTTGTTTAGTATTATAGTTTGTTAACCAAAACATGCCACTAACTATTTAAATTTGCAGCAATAGTCAGAACATACAAGTTGTAAAAAAATGTTTTACCTATGATAGGTAGAAGAATTGTAATATAATAATCGATAACTTGAAAAACGTTAGAGTCGTAAGTTCGCTTACAGCTCGACCCAGCCAAGGGCTGCCCCCCTTGGACCTCGTACCATGGATGTTGCCTCCGGAACTCCCCCCCCCCCCCCCCCCCCCCCCCCCCCCCCCCCAAACAACAAGGAGGCGTTGCCCCCTTGGTCCTTTAATTTTGTCTTTAATTTTCTTTCCGGTTTTGTAAACAAAAGAAATAGTAAAGTTTTGTGGTGTGTATCACAAGTAGTGATATTAAATTACACACTCTAGAAAGGCAACCAAAGAACATAAATAAAATAAATAGAAGACTTGAAAACATTAGTTCTTGTGGTTGCAAATAATCGTTCGCCACTCCAAATCAATGTAATACATCTACTTTCTCATTGTCATTGCCTATAAATGATGGATGTTTCAAGTTGATTTCAAAATGAATCTGCCTATCACTGTTTTTGCCCACATAAAATTTACAAAATACAATCCAGAAGATGAGCCAAAAAAACATCACTTTATGTATATATGTTGCAATTCAGGAAAATGAGCCAAAAAAGCATCACTATATGAAAAATAGTGCAGCTGAAATAAAAAACCAGAGAAAGACACTATTCCTTTCCTTTGCTAAATTAATAAATAGGTTAATATGTTAATTTTGATCGGAAATCTTACAGATTACTCCGATGTTAGAAACAAGTCATATTGTCTTGATTACTCAAACAATGGATGATCAAACCAAACTTGTCAGCAATGAGATACTTTTGTCACACATAGTTATCCCCTATCGAGATGATGAATGACCCAATTTTGAAAAACATAATGACTGATACAATTGATCGAATGATGAGATAAAACACGATCGAGAATGTAGATAGATCGTGGCTTTTATAATTAAGTCTAGCAATTGATTTTAAATGTTGCCTTACTCATCTTAATCAAAGAACTAATGCTTGAAATCCAAAATGTTTATCACCCATCATATGTATTATGTAAAGCTAAAAGATATACAAATATTGAAATCAATGGAAGTAACTATGTAAGTTAACATGCATGAACTATGACTCACTGGTTGCTTGTTCAAGTACATGAAATTTAACCCAACAAACTTTAACTTTGTTGGATAACTACGTTAACAAGTATCTTAGCTTATGGGATGACACAAATCTTTTGTAACCATTTTTCAAAATTGGAGTTCACATGTTTTTTTATTTATGCTCTTGAATGAATGGTGTACTTGGATCAATTATCTCCTTAAGGGGGATGGAGTGGGGTCTTGAAAAGCCAGGGAAATCCTGGTAAAACCGGGGCGGGGAGGGTATAACATGCCCCCGGTTCTGAGATGCTACAACCAGGTGAATATTAATGGGGATTTACCGGTCCACACATCAACCTTTTGAAACTTTTTGTTTAAAAAAGAAAATTGAGAATAAACTGTGACGACACCATGTAAAATGAAGAAAACTAAAAAAAATTAGGGATAATGGAAAAAACTTATGCGACACTGAAGTGGTAACATGTGAAAAAAAACACGACGATTTCCAGTATCATAAGTGAATGAATGAATGCAAATGGTGCTTAAGAATAAATATTCACTCTACAGTCTTTGGATGGAATTCGTCCTGATCGATGACAAGGCTTTTGGTCCTTTTATTTTGTTATGACATGCACCTAGAGGGTAGATTGATAGAAATTTTTTCATGGGGTCAGAAAAGTTTAAAGATTCGTTACCTATAACTAAGTACTATTATTTGGGATCCGATTTGAGCTAGGTCGAGTCAAGTCATAAAATAAAAAGAGAAAACCAAGTTATATAAAAAGTTACTTCAATCGTTTTTAGAAAATACATATATACTAGAAGTACAATATCTCGTTGATTAAGATGATAAGGATCTGAAGAAAAATTATCGAAATCAATATATTTAAAAATTTTAGAATGAGTATATAATTAATCGCGTTAAGATAAAATGAGTTGAATACATTAATAGTTAAATGAGTATAAGAGTTATTTGTTTAATTTGGACTTGTATGATTCAAATTAATATATTTATAATAGGCTTGAACTATCCAAATTTGTTACTTTATACAAGTTAATTCATTTATAACATGCATTGGGTCTGTCTCAAAATTCTAAAAAAATCAGTTAGATAAAAAGTTCCATGGGGTGCAATGACCTCGTACATAACCCCAAAGGGTAGGTCGATCCGCCCATGCATTCTATAAGTTGGACCGCACATCTTTAATTCACACCTTTCATCCTCAAACTTGATTCGAAGCACCAATGCTTCATTATTTTTTAAAAAAACCTCATAATATACTCTCATAAACCATCTGTACCTCTATATGTAGAATTTGAAATATCACTAAAACAAAAGAAAAAAAAAAGAAAAAAGACACCTCCACGATCCGAACCACCTTTATGACTCGATGTTTCATGACAACCTAGTCTCATCTCATGTTACATAACATCATATTCAACTAATTGTATATGTTTTTATGTAACATAACACCATACACCCATAATTTAGGTGGAAGATGCATTAATTGATTATGAATTATATATTAATTAGAACATTGAGAAAGTGGAAGTTAAAGTTTTGAAAAGTGAGAATTTTTTGCGATCATTCTTCGTCTTTACGCCACCTGCTCCCGAAAAGTTGGTCAATAAGTTTGGTCTCTTTGCCGAACCACCAAAAAAGTGGTTGCATTTCTTTTGTTTTACTTGTGTTTTTTTTTTAATTTAAAGGTAAATCTATGAGTAAACATACAACAATCATCTACTTTTGTGATTAAATAATTCTTTCTTTTCTTAAAGGAAACAGTTATCAACAACATGATAGTTTTTCTTTTTCTTTTCTTTTTTCATCTTATAAAAACTTCTAAATAAGGTGATTGTTAGCTATCAACTAAGTATTACGCCACTCGCGTTGTGGTGGGGGAATAAAACCGTATCAAGTAGCCAATGTAACACCACCGTCAAAATGATTTGTATTAAAAATAAATAAAAGCAAAAAAATTAAAACCGAATGGAAAGTAGATGTAAAAACAGTGAACCACGCAAGTGAAACGCAAAACATTAAGAAAAAACAATAACTAAGTCGATCTAGGTACCGCACGTTGCGGCAGAGCAGTTAAACGAGAAAAAAATAGGCGTAACAATGTTGAACCACGCTCGGACATTAAAATTATAAAAGATGAAAAATATAGAAGATCAAAATTGAAAGTAAAAATTTATAGAGGTTAAATTATAAAAGATGTATAAGTATTTTGTATAAAAATAATAATTTAAAAGAAAAAAAGATAACAAAAAAGTATGTACAACTTTTAAAGCTCATGATACAACAACTGTTACAACCTTAAGTTTATAATTAGCGCCCCCCCCCCCCCCATCTTTCTCCTTTCACCTCATCTCCTCACCATTGAAAACGCATTAAAATTTAAAGCCTGCTGTTGTGAGTGCTATAAACAAAAATAACTTTTATAATCAACACTCAAAAGCTAAAAATATAATTCTATAAGGTTCTAATTTATTTAAGGTTGCTATTTGAACTCTATCACTATAACTTTTAAGGTGACAATTTTTATGTCCATCTTATGTCTCATATGTTGGGTATAATTTGCACATGAATGTCCACGCGAGACAAGTTTTTCGTTTACAACCCCAAAATTGTGAATCCTTTTTATTTTCACAAATTATCACAATATATTGCCTTTAAACGTATATGCAATAAAAAGATGTAAACTGTGCTTTAACAACAATAAATTATGTACATTAAGTTAATAAATGTACAAATTTAATCCACTTTGTACTTGTTAAGATTATTTACTCTTTTCAAACCATTTTTAATTAGTGAAAATTATAATCAAAAAGAAATTAGTGGGTCAAGTGTTGTATTTTCAAATGGAAATCTGACAAGTCACGCAAATAAAATACATATGTGAAATTGTTTACTATATTTATAACTATGAAGATAAATCCTTTTTTTCATATGGATATTAACGTTTAAGTAATTAAAGTAATTAAAGGTATAATGAACACACAAATAACATGTGCATGCGACTTGTACATTATAAGCTGAGAATCATTAATTCTAAGTATTGAACAAATTTTCAAAGCTTGAATCTTCTTGATTGAATGTGTAATAAGGGGTGTAGATTTTTGGCACAAAACAAATCTAAACATATATCATGGATTTGGGTTTAGTTTGAACGGTTTGGCTTGTTTTCAGGTCAAACCCGAAGATAAGTTTAGCTAAAAGGGTCGTGTTCCGGTTAATATTAATCTACAACGTTGTGGGTTGAGTCATTTAACTGTTTATTTTTTTGATTGTGATTTATGTCATGGTTGTGTATTTTATGTCAAATTTAAGTTAAAAACACGAACACAAGTGTAATCAATTATGGAAAAATATCACTAATGCAAACCAGGAGCATGCCCAAATATACAACACAAGTGTCATGTGACTCAAATAAACAACTATGTGTATATCGTATTATCGTATCTGATACTTGTTTTTATACCTTGTGCTTCTAACTCTCGAATGATGTTGATCCGTCAAATATTATAAAATATAGATATTAATACATGTTATCACTTTTACAACCCAAGATATTCATAAGACACAATTTGACTCGTTATAACCAAATATGAGTATCAAAATCCGTTATGACCCATGATAACACAATGAAATTGAATATGATACGTTAAAATTCAGTGGGATCCATTGAACATAATGGAACCATACAAACTATCATGACCCATTAAAACCCGTTACGACCCTTGTAGCTAAATATTACCCATTAAGATAATATCCGATATAATATGTTGTAACACAATTAAATCAAATATTGCCATCAAAACCCATTATAACTTTTACAACCGCCTATGATCCATCAAAAGGCTTATGGATTATTATAACACATTACAATTAATTATAAATCATTAAAACTCGACACGAGTCTATCTGTCACTAATAATTATTGCCTATTAAGACTTGTTAAAATACATTATAACACATTAACACTAATTAACATGACCTACTAGAATCCTTTATAACCCATAAAGGACATATGTAACCCAAAGAAGAAAATAACACCACCTTTTGTCATCTACAACCCACACATAAAAAAGTATTTTTATGTTGGCTAGACCTAGAACAATAAAAAATTTGATTAGATAACTATTTGCTGCACATGGAACTCACTATGAGGTGTTGCGGATTAAAATCATCTACCTTCACTTAGAAGAATGTGTTTCATCATCAATGTGCACTAAAGCAAGCCATTAAAAATGATGCATACCAAACTAACATTTGCATCAATCATAAATGCACACATATTAAAGCCCTTATAAATATATGTTATCATTTGGAATTTTATTATAATATATGATAGAAATATATTTATTAGATACCACTCACTAAGACTGCTTACAAAATCATATTGAGTACCACGACCTTAAGATTTGAGAATAATGTGTTTGTTGATCATTGGACAAGTGCAAGTAACAACAAATCTCAATGAAGTTTATGCTGACCGTATTTCAACATTTTTCATGTCATTCTCAAAGGTCACTTGATATATGTTTCTCTTAGCATCAATAAAATAAAACAATAACTTATATAGATTAAATAAGTGAAATTGCAAATGAATTCCAGAGTTTTAAACCATACACTTAATAAACACAACTCTATTACTTTTCACTGGTACTTGAGATGTTTAAACTTCAAATCCCTCATCATGTATTAACAACTTCATCCAACTTCGTAGGGTTTTATCACTAGTAATGCGAATGTATATCTAATTAAAAATAAAAATTATTACCTAATGAAAGATTTATAGTGAAATCAACAAAGTATATATGATTGAGTTAATAAGTATTTATGTTATATTGTTAACATGTAAGAAAGTCAAACATCCACTTCACGAGTTCACGCTATAAACAACCCAACTTAATTAGAACTTTGTTAGTTGAACAAAACGTAATATATATCAACTATACGTTTAGAACATGACTGACAACTGAAGTTGTTTGTTTTGTATAGTGAGATTACCTACATCTAGGAGCTTCCATTTGTATCACACGCGTTGTTAATTTGGTACCATTTACATACATACCTTGCAACAACCCAAACTCTAAGTAATAATTTGTTTAATTTTATTGAAACATATGTTAAATCTGTACTGGTTTAAGAAAATTGTTACAATTAAACAAGGTACATGAGGTTATAGGTGTTTCAAGACTTAAGAGAACTCAAATATACCCCAAACGCTGGCAAGGCACTACATAAAAACTTAGCAATTGCGGTGACATAATTAGTGACCACACCTTTAGTGGCGGCAAGTCGTTGCTATTGAGTTAAAATTCCAATTCCGCGCACCCATAGAAAAATATGGCCGTTGATAAATGACTAAATCTAACGGATGATATTTTATCATATTGTAGTCATTAGCGGTTACTATTAATTTTATGATATTTAGTATAAACAATGAATAGATGAACAATAAAACATCAAAATTAGTATCATATACCAATTTTTCCGATACAATTTGAGAAAAAATTGTTTTTGATGGCATCACATTGCTTGTAACATGTAACTAACCACATTTCCTCTTTTGAATTGAATGTTGTGTTTGAATGCCATTTTGACGGCTATTAGTACCAATTTTTTAATGTTTACAGAATAGTTGAATAGAACCTTAAGACCATATGAACTATTAGTTTCATTTATTGTCTAGATTTTATTGTTGTAACTATCTTATCTTTTTAATTTATATATCCACCTTTTAAGAGAGATTATTTGAAAACGATATTAATCCTTACATGGTATCAGCGTAACATTTGATCATTCTCAAACCTTAATCAACCTTTTTCTATACCTTCCATGGTTGTCGCTGATCTGATCCTTCTCTATCGCCACACCCTCCTTCACACGCTAACCCTCAGCCTCTCCTGCACAAATTCTCCTATCGCAAAACCAAATTACTATTCTCTCTCACCAACACCTCCTGTCTCGTGTAGATGGTTCGCACTTAGCATCATTTGAAACAATCACAACAGATGGTAAAGTTTCTCCTAATTCAAATGATATATCTTGGAATGAAGCCGGTCAACGGGTTTTGCTTCTTTTACAATCACCTCTTATCATAAAGGCCATGGTTGAAGTTCTTGGTCCCTTCTCTTCACGCCAAGTATGGTGCATATCTTCATGATTCCTTGGAATGTGTATGTATAGATTATTTAAGCCTTCATGTAGACTAGTGGAATTATATATATTTGGTATTCATGAACATTTGAATAAGTATAATGGGAAACATACAATTAAATAATATTGAACCTCAACTATATGTTCGAATATCTTCTAAAGTCTTCAACATCCTTTTAATGAACTTGATGAAAATTCGGTAGGAACTATAAACTTCAATGGAAATCTTTAGTTTAGTAGAAATTTGTGTCAATTTAGTAGTATTAATTTTCAAATATTTCCAATAATTTTCCTCTAAAACTAATCCTAACAAAACTTCAACACATACATTTTGTAGTTGTATATTCTTCAAAATCTCTTGAACTACTTTTGTGACTTCATTTGATTATTAGAGATATTTTTAATATTTTGTTTAAAATAAGTGTTTTTTTATCATATAAAAAATTATTTTTAAATGCTTTTAAAAAGAGAAAGGACCAATATGCTAGTATCACCTTTGTTTGATCATTTTCTAGTACTTTATCTCGAGAAGCCATTAGAGGACTTGGTAGGACAAGAAGGGAAGAAATACTCGTTTTGTTCTTCCAAATATATATCACTGATTGCAACAACACACATGTTTTATTGTTTTTTATTTATTTATAAAACCAATATCCACATCAATTTGTAATTTAGTATTATCATATATAACACTTTCAAAACTAACGTGACGATTAAACTTTTAGTCGATATATAATTCTTAATACAATATAACAATGTAAAATAAACTAAACAAATCTAACTAACAAATCAAAAGAAACAAAATAGCATTAGATGTAAAGTAACAAATAAAATATTATCAAACAAATAAAAGAAATCTAAGGCCGGACGAGACTTTAATACAATATTCATTATTCACATTATCTATATTTATATTCACTCATATTCTTTAATCAAATGAATTAAAAAATAACATCCTCTTAAACATTTTATAATCTATTACATGGTCTTCTCAAAATATGAACTGAAATCACCTCACTTTCCGGCAACGGTGGATCCACCACCCACATCCTCACCGGCTGCGCCACCACATCCACCACCGTGATCCGCCCACCGCCACCCGCGACAACGCATATCTTCCCACCGCCGGCCGCCATGTGGGCCGCCCCTTTCAAAAGCTCCGACCCTTGAACCACCACATGCCAACAGTCACTTTCATCATCATACTTGTTCACGCCACCGTTATCTTCATCCACCACATACATTACCTCCTCGGCCGCCTCTGCCGCCACCGCCACCGCCCCGGTCCACCCTGCAACCATCCCCGTGGGCATTTTCTCCCATTGGTTTTTTTCGATGTTGTAAACGGCACCTTCTTTTCCGGCGGTGTTACCCTTCATGTTAACCATGCATATTTTGCCTTTGTACCCAACTGCTTCTACAGCTTCACGGCTGAATCTTCCGTCTCTCAGCCCCGCCACCGCCTCCCACCGCCACTCGTCTCTCACTACAACAAGCAAACAAGTTGTAGATTATACTCGATATTATACCGGACATCTTACAGGTCCACTGATCACAAAGGATTAAAGTACAAGAAAAAATAATAAATATTATAAAAACCTAATGTATATATGAATATATAGTTAGAGGACCATTTGATAACTTCTACTTAGTAAAATATAAGAAACTATCAATAACAATCCAAATTATTAGTTTTATTATAGGAATTTATTCTTTGTAAATATACATATTTATACATCGTATGATTTACAATTTACTCATATAATTAAATTTATTGTATGTACATATAAGTTACAATTTACAGATAGTGTTATTATTTCAAAATACATAAATTATACATATACATGCATAAGATAATATAATAATTTATATATTGCAAATTCTCATAAAACATTAACAAGAATGAATAGTTTCATTTAAATTCTCTCCTATGTATGTATATCTAATATTATATGTGGTATACTTAAAAGTAAAAGTAGAAGTAGGATATATTTATTATATAATTTATACTTGTAACAAAATATAAAAAAAACCTTGTTTTTATATAAATTTACAATTAAAATATACAAAATACGAAGTCTAAACTATCACACTAGCTATCTATTAAATGAGATTTTGAACTTTAAATAATAATAATTAACTATAGAAGTTGAAATGCTGCAGGCCTAGCTTAGCTTTTCAACAAAAAAACGTTCAAATAAACATAAGCGGATCGATTGATGAAAACAATGAAATAATGTGTTGCAATAAATGTTATATCTTTTCAATATAACACGTTAAAGATTAAAAAAAAATGCTTACAATCCGATAACTTATTGTTGCAGTTTCCGGACCTCTTAACCTCCCACTTCTCCACCATCCTCGCCACTTCACCACGGTAGTGCGCCCCAACGCCACTACCCACATACACACTATCCCGATAACATCCCGCGGCGCACCAGCGCCGCGGGCTCGTCATCGGGGGCCCGAGACACCAGTCTCCGGCCAAAGGGTCAAACACCAGCGGACTCGACAAAGCCGGAAGAAAATTCTCACCGGTGGCTGCAACCACCACCAGACACCCCGCAACCGCTACCGACTGCACCGCCAGAGTCCTCGATATGAACGAGGGGTGCCGGCGGAGCAGCCGCAGCGGCAGCTCCGTCGCCGGAGGAGGCGGTAGCATCGCCCACTTGGCAGAGATGGGATCGAAGGTGAAGAATTCGATGGAGTGTGATGATCGGGCATCATTGATAATATTATTATTAATACTGTTACTGTTACTGTTATTGTTGGCTACTGTGGCGTAAAGGGATAGGAAGGGAGGGTGGTGGTGGGTGTAGATGTGGTGGCGCCAGCGGCGGCAGACGGCGGAGAGGAGGGAGGGGGGGACGGAGGAGAGGATGGTTTGGGCGAGGTGGTTGGGTAGACCTGGGAGGAGGTGGTGGTCGTCGTTGGGGTCCACGGTGGTTTGACCGTCGTGGGGGAGTGTTGACTTGTTCAAGGAGCATATCATGTTGACATTTTGTGTAAACATGCGATGGTTGTGGTTTGTGTGTTTATATACACCCATAAAAATGGTGGGACTTGGTTTAGGTGACCCGTGTGTGTATTTTTTATGATTTGTTTTCGTAGTGAAAGTAGAGTTGAAGATAAATTTCTGTTACATAAGTTGATTATTTCTAACAAATTATACGCACACACATTTATATATAGGAAAGGTTATCTTAAAAAACTAATGTTTAACTAAAAAGGCTAAGAATGTTTTCTTTTCTTTTTTTTAATTTTGTTGTTGGTTTTAATATTTATGATGTATAATTGAATTTTGTATTGTGTTTTTGAATTTGTATTGTCTGTTTTATACTAGCATAATCCGATTTTATAATTAGAGGGATTGGTTTATCGCTAATGATAAATCAACCATGGGACAAGTTGATTTTAACAATGTTGTACTGAGTTTCGTCAGGGTTAAAATCATTTTCAAGATATTTAGCCAAAAATAATTCTTATTTTAGCCTACTTCTATGTGTATGTGTACGAAACGATGTTCTATTTCCACAAGCCAAGATTACATTGTGCGCACTTAAGTTTAGGGTTCATACTCAACGACTACATGAAGATCGATATTCTATTTGTGTCTTAGGTTATTGATGGAAAAATGAGGAATCAGATGTGTTGTACTAAACGAACAAAAAGACGCCTCACGTGAGGGGCATGTGGGTATGAGCTAACAAAAAAGTTACCGACCATTACGTTTAGGGATGAAATGTGTTAACAAAAACAATAGTTGGTGACCTAACGCGTTAAAAATTTAAAATTAAGATGAAACCTTGTATTTTAACTAAATCTTAAGGATTAAAATTGCATTTAAATAACTCGATTACCTTTCTATTTAATATTGATTACCTTTATGTCAAAGACAACCTACCTCCTTTTCTTTTCTTTCCTATCTTTGTATATTTGTTTATTCTTAAATTTTAAATTCATGTGCATCCATAGATGCATATCTTACGAATTTAAATATTAAACTTCCATCAAACTACCAGATTTTGATATACATCAAAAGTGTGCATATAATTTAGGTTAAATAGTTCAATCCGTTGTTTTCATTTAATAATCACATACTTCTTTCTTTTACTGATGATTTTTTATTAAGTTTAATAGCTTGTTTTTATATTGAGACGTTGTGTTTATTTTCTTATTTTTATAATAGCTTCTAATTTATAATTTCGTTTTATTATTGTGTTTTTCTTTTTTTTTTGTTTATATTTGTTATAATAGCTTTTATTTTAGATTATCTATTAGTATTGTGTTTTTCTGAATATTTTTTATGTTAATATACTTTATCACTTTTTAACTTTCTATAAGCAATCTTTTTTTTCAACCTTTAACTTTTATTAAAAAAAATAATATTAGATACATATAGCTACCATTGATGTAAACACATATCATTTATTTACCTTTTGATTACACATGCTAAATTTTTGTGATTAAATGTTGACTTTATTTTACCATCGACGTAAAACAAGCTTTGACATCTTTCTAGATATGTATCGTTTTGATTACACGGGACACATTCTCCCTCTTCATCACGGGAAAGGACACAATACTTATTATAAAGAATCATGAACCTCTTCATTGAAAAGAAAAACATAAGTATTCAAAATACCATCTACATCTATAAAAATACTATAAAAAAAAGAGTGTTGCTAAATGTATCCGTTCTCACACACATGGCGAGAATCTCCCAAGTGAAAAGATGTATATTCCTATCACAAGGGGGTACATTCAGTGGTATGTCCAGCCACACTCGAGAAAAAAACATCCAAATGATGTTGTATTAGTAATCATTTGATTATCATATATGTTTGAATCTTACTTTCATTGATATTCGATTATAACCTCTTGCCTGCTATTTTTCCACTACAAGATGCAATTTACCATTTACTTCATCTCATTCATTGACTAGCATTTATTAACATCTCTCATGTTTATATCGTCAGTCAATTCCATTTATCAATTAAAGAAAGATTGCAACAGAAAGCACAAACCATATGAACATTTGAAATACTACATTAAGACGATTCAAATATGAAAACAGAATTACAAGTCAACCAAGTATTAATGTCATGATATGAATACACAACAAACTTTGAATATTTTGTTAAATCGTTTCGTTTTGCATCTCTCATTATGTTTTAAAATAATTTACAATGTTTATATAAGAAAAGTTAAATTAAGTATTGGTTATTTTTGACATTAATATATAAAAGTGATCCCTTGAAAAGGGGTTTATGGGTAGTACTTTAAAAAAGTTGATTAGGCATGTGGAGAGAGGAGACAAATGCACAAGACAATTGGTAAAAAGGGATTTATGGATGTTAGCTTTTGTGACAAGAATTATTATGAAAGGTCATGCGGTCCGAACTTTGGTTCTTTTTGGGAAAGCAATTGATCCTTCAGGGTTTTTTTTTTCTTTCTTTACATTCTTTTTTAATTTTCTTTTATTTGATATCAACTAATCTACATCATAACTAACTAACTATTTATAGATGGAGTTTAACCATTGACCTCCAGTTTAGCTATCCTTGTGAATCGATTTCTAACCTAATGTGTTTTTAGAGAAATGCTCAAATAAGAATTCTCTTAAACCTAAAAAATATTTTAAAAAATCTCAACAATCAATCTTTTTAATAAATGGTTAAGATTAGTTTCTACTGAAAACTTTGTTAGAGTACTATTTTAGAAATAACTATTTTTGTTGATTTTTTGTAAGTTCTTTCATTTTTTCTAAACGTTCATATCTTTTTATGTACAATATCATTTTTTATGAAAATTACACCACAAAAATGAGTGTTTATATTTTTAAAATGAGTACATTATTGTTATATAAAAAGGCAATTAATTTTTTATGTTTTTAAGCTCACGTCTCGTCATTGTGTCTTTAATGCAGCTCATTGTGTCTTTTTGTCAGTTATTTTGTTTTTCTGAATACTATTGTGTTTTTTCTAAAATGATAAATTTTTTAAAAATATAATGATAAAATAACATTGTTGTGTATATCTAATATGTAAAACACAATAATAAAGTAACACCTAATTAATTTAATACATTAAAAACAATAACAAAATAACACAATGTCTCGTGTGTATTTTTTTATAATCATTGTTTTATATATTGAACACTATAAGTTTTAAAAAATATATTGGTAAAATAATATCATTGTGTACTTAAAATTATAAAACACAATAATAGATAACAAGTTTATATAAATACAAAAACAATGACAAAAATAACACATTGTGTTATCTTCAACACTATGAGTTTTAAGTGAAAGTATATCATTGTGTATTTCAAATTGTAAAACACAATGTAGATAACAAGTTTATATAATCTATAGAAACATGACAAAAATAACACAAAATGATTTAAAATATAAAACACAATGATGAATACATATAACAAATGATGTAAAATATATGACATAATAAACTGACATTTGACACAATTGACGCATAAGATAGAATGAGTTGATATATTTGACATAAATAAACAAAATAATTTTCTTTTTAAAACAATAGAATGACACATGTCAAACTCACAATCTTTCTTAAGCTTTTTAGATTAAACACCGTTTTTAGTATAACCCTACCCGTGTTTTTATCTTAATTATGAAAGTGCTACCATATAATTATTTTATTCAAGCATATCCGATAGTTATAAAGTGATTCTTAAGAAAGGTTTAGAAACTTCTATAAGCACATACAATATCCAATGATCCTTAGCTCAACTTGTTAAGGTAAGGTACACATGACATGTAAATAATGGTAGGTCATGGATTCAAATCTCAATCTGGGCAAAATGTTCAGAGTTAAGCCAATGAGTTTTCTCAGCAATGTGTTTCCTCCTGAGGGGGTTGGGGGTGCGGTCCTGGCTGGAAAACGGATAGATGAGCCCGATTAAGATAACACCTATCCTCCGAAGCAGGGCCGTACATTTGCCATTCAAAAAAATAATAATAATTACACACACTATTTCCCAATGTATAAAACTTATGTACAAATATAAGCAATGTATATAATAGTTACGTGCAATATTATGACGTCTTTATAAAAATTGCGTTTTGTATATAAATAATACACACAAATTACGCGATGTATACAAATAGCTATGCATACTTATTTGCACATTTTATTGAAGTGTTTTTAATCCTATTTTATATAAAAGAAATTATAGCATCACTATACCCAAAATAAAATAAAAAAATTCTTAATTATATTTGATATAACTTTTTAAAGAAATAATAAAGTATATACATGTCAATGTAAACGAGTGAAAAAGTGAGATCAACCCTAGATTTCGTAGAAGTTTCACTTTGTTTTTGGTACACACTGGCACACATGAGGGTGTACACGGTGTTTGATATAACTCCCGCTTTGTGTAAAGTCCGGAGAGGCTGAATTCTTTCACAATCTGATGAACACAATCTTATCTTACACACTTACGCTCATTTATAAACTAAACAAAAGGATGATATTTGTTCAATCTGATGTCACAATTTAAACTAAGCTTTTTGCTAAGATTTATCTGTTTAAATGGGCTTTTGTTTACTTCAGATTTATGAATGAGTTTAATCGAGTAAGACATATGCTTAGATCGTAGATTGAAAATAAAATATTGATACATACCTTTTTGAAAAGGTAATAATAAAAGGTCCAACAAGATCAATAAAATTGGATAACAATGGACAAAAGAATTGCTAACAACTCTACTTGACTGTTTACTAACATCCAATAGAAGGGTACGTAGGGCTACCAGAGGAATATATAGTATTTGAAACACGGGTGGTACTTTTGGTTTTTAATTTAATAATAATAATTGCATAAATAACAAAAATTACTTTAAAGTACAGTTTGATAGCTATGAATAATAAGTAGCAGGTTAAAAGCATCTTGCTGTGATCTCGAAACCTAATGAGAACGTTAAAATAACTAATAAACTTAAAAAAGAAAAAAAATTGTTGTAAACCGATTCAAAGAAAGAATAAATTGACAATGAATCCACTATTGAAATGATTCAAATGTTATTGAACACTAAGAGCAATTGAGAACTAAGAAAGCTATATAAAATTGAATGAAAAAGAGTCACATTTTAAAACAGCAACTGATCCTTATATACATGAATCAGACTTAACAAACATAACAACCTATTTACAATTTACCCCCTTTATGTTAAGAAAACATTTCTTCCGAAGGTAAACTTAACTTCCGAAGTTATGAAAATACTTCCGAAGCAAACTTGCTTCTTCCGAAGCCAAAACCTGCTTCTTCCGAAGCCAGCAATATATTCTTCCGAAGTATTCTTATGTGCCTATGATCAACTCTAACTACTCACAAGTTCGGCTCAATTGAAGAAAGAAGAAGACCACGGCGGTGATCAGAAGGGAAATTGGAGAATCAAAGATGGTGTCCACGAAGTTCGATATTGAAAAGTTCGATGGGAAGAATGATTTCGGGTTATGGCGTGTCAAGATGCGAGCGCTGCTTGTACATTAGGGATTGGTGGGAGCACTTGCAGGGCAGGCAAAGCTGCCGGCGGATTTGACAGAGAAAGAGAAGCGTGAGATCATGGAGAAGGCGCACAGTGCAATAATTTTGTCCTTGGGAGATCGGGTGCTTCGAAAAGTGTCGAAGGAAGACTCGGCTGCCGGAATCTGGACGAAACTTGAAAGCTTGTACATGACAAAGTCATTGGCAAATCGATTGTACCTAAAGAAACGTTTGTATACGTTCCACATGGCGGCAAACAAGACTTTGGAGGATCACACAGATGAGTTTAACAAACTTATCTTGGATCTTGAAAACATTGACATGAAATTGGGAGATGAAGACCAAGCTATAATCTTCTTGACTTCGTTGCCAAAGTCATATGAACACTTTGTTGACACATTGATGTATGTGAGAGACGTTATCAATGGATGAGGTTCTTGCAGCCATGAATTCCAAAGAATTGAAGAAAAGGAGTGATGTACAAGAAGATTCAAATGATGGGCTGATTGTACGCGGGAGATCAGAACAAAGGTCATCTAAAGGAAAGAGCCAAGTTAGATCAGGATCAAGAACCAAACGAAGGTGCTATGTGTGCAATTCAGAAAAACACCTCAAGAAAGACTGCCCGGAGAGGAGGAAGAAGGGAGTTGAGTCAAGTTCAGGAAAGGGGCAAAATAGCCATGTATCAGAAGGATCGTTGGATGGCTATGACAGCTCTGATGTTCTGAATGTGTCTTGTGATGAAGACATGAGTGAATGGATACTTGACTCAGGGTGTTCTTTTCATATGACTCCTGTCAAAGAGTTCTTTAAAGAGTTGAAGATGGAAGATCTTGGTGAAGTAAAGCTTGGGGATGATCGGCCCCGTAGAATTCTAGGGTCAGGTACTATCACTTTTAAGTTACATAATGGCACTGAGGTTGATATTAGTGATATCATGTATATTTCTAGTTTGAAAAGGAGTTTGTTATCACTAGGGACTTTTGAGAAGTCAGGCTATTATGTTGGGTTAAAGGATGGTAAGGCTAGAATTGTTAAGGGTTCCTTAGTATTGTTAACTGGTACTAGGAGGAGTAATAATACATACAGATTAGAGGGATCTGCAGTGTATGGAAGTGCATGTGTGGCACTTACTAAGAATGATAGCTCTTTGGTGTGGCATAAGAGATTTGGTCATCTTAGTGAACAGGGTCTTATTGAATTACGGAAACAAGGCATCATTAGTGAGTTTAAGGTGAATGATGTAGGGTTCTGTGAGACATGTGTTTTGGGTAAAAGTAAGAGGGTTCAGTTCAAGACTGGTAAACACATCTCTACTAATATGCTAGACTATGTTCATTCTGACTTATGGGGACCTGCCAGAACTAATACTATAGGTGGAGCTAGTTATTTCTTGTCCATCATAGATGATTACTCACGAAGAGTTTGGGTGTATGTTCTTAAGCATAAGAATGAAGCTTTTAAGAAGTTTGTAGAGTGGAAAGCTCTAGTAGAAACTCAAAGTGAGAGGAAGGTCAAGAAGTTGAGGACTGATAATGGGCTGGAATTCTGTAACAGTGAGTTTAATGAGTTTTGTAGAACTCATGGGATAGCCAGGCATCTTACTGTACCCGGTACTCCCCAACAAAATGGGTTGGCTAAGAGGATGAACATAACCTTGTTGGAAAGGCTAAGATGCATGAGGATTAATGCTGGATTTCCTAAAGGTTTTTGGGGTGAATTGGTTACATCTGCAGCTTATCTGATTAATAGATCTCCATCTAGAGCTTTGGGTATGAAGACTCCTATGGAGATGTGGACAGGTATTAAACCTGATTGTAGCCATTTGAGGGTGATTGGGTCAGTGGTCTACTTTCATGTTAGTCAGGATAAACTTGATGCAAGGGCTCAAAAGGGTGTTCTTTTGGGGTACCCTGAGGGTGTCAAGGGGTATAGAATATGGAGGTTGGAAGGAGAAGGACCTCGGGTAATAGTAAGCAGGGATGTAGAGTTCTAAGAAGGCATGTTGTATAAGGATGTGGTAGGTGTTAACATCCGGTCTCAGTCTCCAGAGAAAGTTGAGATTGAGGTGGAGTATGAGGATGGTTTAGACAAGACTGCTGGGTCAAGCAGTGAGATTGATTGTGAAGTGAATCCTCAGCCCCATACTACTCATAGTATTGCCAAAGATAGTGCAGGATCGGGTTTTGTCACTTAACACTTGTAATTCTCTCAAACTCACTTATAATATCACTCAAACAAGATGAAGCAATGCCTTTAACAAGAGTTGATAATAATATAATAAGTAATCAAAGCAACAAGCAGGAGTATTTTCAAGGTACTTGTATATATTACTTCTCAACTCAAGATTACAAGACACTTACAAGCATAGAACATGAGTTACAATGAGAAACTATATATACTAGATCCTACAGCCGGTTATACTTGATACCAGCTGGAAACCTACGACTAAAGCATATACTACAATGCTATAGTTAAGGTATCTTAGATAAAGTATTATCTAAGATATGGTAGTCATGACATGTCCATGACTTACCTTTTGTCACCAACTAAAGATGGCAACTGTACTTAACATAAAAAGGTAAACATAGATTAAAGTATGGTCAACTATATGGCTTTTGAGAAAACGCCATGCAGTATCTCAGAGATTTGCAGCGGACTGTCAGACAGACCATACTTATGTCTACTGGATAATAGAAGTGTCTTCCGAAGGTTAACTGGCTTCGGAAGAACAAGTTCTTCCGAAGCCACTTATACTTCGGAAGATGCTTCTATGCTTCCGAGGCTTTAATGACTTCTTTTATACTTCGGAAGTTGACTTCAGAACTTTGTCTTCAAGTCTTGATTCTTCGGAAGTAACTTCTTTATCTTCGGAAGTTGGAGTTTTCCTTCGGAAGTGTATTTTACACTTAGACTTCGGAAGTGCTCCTTCTTCCTTCGAAAGTCCCACACTTGGCTTCGGAAGTCCTTTGTATGCAGTACTCAAAATCTTCTAAGTGATATGGTTTTGGTTGCAACAGCCTCTCTAGATCCAACAAACTCCCCTTAGGCTGATGCTACCAAAACTTCACTTATTTCTACTTCTCAAAGTCTTCAGCACCAGGGACAACAGATATTTGTCTGTCTCTCTGTTCTTTCCGGAGGTGGTGCTGAGAAGCTTGTACAAGTCATTCGTGGATAGGAGATCCAGTCTATCACTTTGAATGACATGTACCCTTTGTTGTGACCCCCTGAAGAGAGTTAGTTGACGGGAGTTGTAGTCATACTCCCATCTAACTATGGACTCAAGTTCAGGACCTTCAACCATTTGAAGAAAGGCTTTGCCTTTGGTTGCTGATCCTTTCCTTTCCTCCTCCTCTCTCAGTTTTGACTCCTCTTCGACCTTGCTTCTGGCAGTGAGCTCGGCCATGTGAAGGCTGCCAAGATGATTTCTTATGTGGGCAGCTACATCGGAGTTTGAGGGGTTGGAGAATGGTTTCTCTGCTAACTCAGCAATATCAAATCTGCTTAAGTGTAAGCAGAGATGAGGCATTCAGCCTGTTAATCTCACCATTCTCTCTCTCAACAACAAAGTTGTGAGAAGAGTCTTCGAACCTCCACTGGACTATCTTCTTTCTGGGTACAAGAGGTTGTCTTGGTACCCTATCTCCTTTCTTTGTGTCCAGCAGAGTCACCAGCCTTCTCCTCAGCTTCTTTTCTTCCTCATTCAATGTATCTGAATTGAGGCCAAGGAGTCTTGCGGCTTGGTCCAAAGTTCCTCTTGGCAGATCAAGAAACTCATCTCTTGTGAGGGAACTTGAGGATCCATCAACATAAGTCAGGTTGACTGTATCCTCCTCACATGAGATGTCGCTCAGAGTAGTGCAGTTGATGAGCTTGGTTTTGATCGCCTTGAATTCCTCCATAGAGAGATGTTTGGAAGGCTGAGGGGATGGTTTGATTGGTTGTTGGGTAGGTTTAGGAGTTTGGGTTCTGGGTAAGGTTTTAGGTTGGATGATGGGTAGTTTAGGTGGTTGAGGTGAGGGAGTTGGTAGTTGTGATGGTGTAGGTTCAGGGGTGAAAGGTTCAGGTTCAGTTTTGATTGGGAAGGGAAAGGGTATTGGTTCAGGTTGATGTTGGGTTTGGATATTGGGCTGAGGGGTGGCTTTGAAGGTCATCCCCTGTCCCCTTCTATACATCTCCTTTCTTC
Source organism: Flaveria ramosissima (assembly GCA_025215565.1). Lineage (NCBI taxonomy): Eukaryota > Viridiplantae > Streptophyta > Magnoliopsida > Asterales > Asteraceae > Flaveria > Flaveria ramosissima. The sequence continues at coordinate 28,083,686 of CM046046.1, read as the reverse complement.
TCCCCGCACAAATGTCAGCCTTGATGTCACTGACATGTCGTTGGAGAGTCTTCTCAGACATTGGACCCACTTGCCTGCCAGAGAAGCCATGAGCTTTAAGATAGTTCTTCATCCAAGCTTTCTCACCTATCTTCTTGGCGGCAGACAGTCCAGCCTCTTCTTCTTTCTTCTTCTTCTCTACCAGCTTCTCCCTTGCAGCTCTCTTTCTCTCCTTCTCCATTTGATCTTGCTCTTTGTTAAAGAGCCACAAGATCGTGTCACTATTGTGTGGAGACAACTCCTCTTGAGAGAATCCTCTGGAGAGTAGGAAAGTGATCCTTTCTCTCCTGAGCTGCAGATCAGCTTCTCTTTCTTTTCTCAGCCTTTCTTCTTCCAAGGCCAACCTTGCAGCTTCTTCTTTTTGCTGTCTTTGCAGCAAGGTTGCCTTTTCAAGCTCTATCAGCTCCTCTAATGGTAGCAGGAGTACATCTTCCGAAGCAGCCCCTAGACTGACAAGTCTATCAATTACCTCCACCCTTCTTCTATTGTTGATTGCCTCTTGGTTGGCTGCAGCTGCTTTTGAACTTGCAGCTAACAGTTTCCCAGTTGGCAGTCTTCCTTTCCTTTTAAGTTTCTCCAACCTTTCTTCTTCTTGAAGCTCTTCCGAAGTCATCTTCCTTTTGCCTTTAATGTCTTCGGAAGTGCTAGACTTTGGTGGTTCTTGGGTAGAAGATGTAATAGCTAGTGGTTGGCTGAGAAAGTCCTCCCTATTAACCTCAGATGCAAGTTCCAGAATTGCATCTGTGACTATTAGATCATCGGAAAGAGAGAACAGTCCTTCCGCAGCAGCAATTTCAGCTTCGGAAGTTTGTGTTGGTTCTTCCGAGGCTTCGAATTGTGCTTCGGAAGCCTGTGAAAACACACCTTCTGTCCCAACTGTTTCAGTTGCTGGGCCATCAGTCCTAGTTTCCCCTTCGAAATCAATCTCAGGTTCCACTTGGGCCTTAGGTTGACCAACTTCCTCAACAGTGGTAGGAGGTGCATTCAACCTCTGAAGCTCTTGAGCTCCAAAGTAAATCACAGACATATCCGGACTGGGTTGATCAATTAGGGACTCTAAAAGGAACTTGTTGAAGATCCTATTTAGATCCTGAAGCATCCTTTGATCCACTTGAAACACAACTGGAGGAGGCTCAGGGAAGATGGCAGCTTGTTGTCTTGAGCTCAAAGAAGTGAGAGCTTGACTGATGGAATCCTGTCTTTGGCTTTGTTCCTCAACATTCTCCCCCTTTTTGGTAGCATCATCTTGAGAGGTAGATGAGCTAGAGGAAGAGGTCAAGGAGACTTGAACTGGTACATGCCTAACAGATCTCTCAATCTGTTTCTCAGCTAGTTTGACCTTGAGACTTTCAATCTCAAGTTGCTGAGTGGCAGACCTATCCTCTAAAGTCTTAACCTTTGATTCAAGGTTTGAGACTTTAGAAAGTAGGTCTCTTATTGTGAGTTGCATTCTTCCCTCATCTTCTTTTGAAGAATCACGGGGAGATGAGGTAACATACCTAGTATGTTCATCCTCACCACCAGATGTGGTTTCTTGGCACCCTGGTTTCCCTTGCACAATGATGTCTCTTTCAGAGGCATCATAGGGCATGGTTGCCGTAGATTCAGTCTGACTATCGTTACCACTGTCCTGAGGATCCATTGAGGCTCCTTCAGTAGTGGCAGCTGAATCTACATGAGTCCCCTCCACATCAGTGGGACTCACCTCAGTAGGGCTTTGCTGGTGTGGGCTAGAGACAAGAGGTTTCTCTAGGCTCTGTTGATCCTTAATGGGGTGTTGTGGATCAACTTCATCGCCTTTGAGAGACATAGTCTCTTCACCAGCTCCGGTCAATAGGTCAGTAAAAGAAAAGGAATGAAGACCTAAGGACCCGGGACTTTGATCAATGTCAAAAGGCATTGAGCTGTCCCTTGGTGGCTGCTCAGGGGAGTATAGAGACTCACCCTGAGGGCTATCAGCTGGGATTATGGGCTCATGGGTCTGAGACTGAGGAGACTCAAGACCCATATTGAGGTCAATAGTGAAGGATTGGTGGACCTCTGGCTGAGTGGGAGCCCCTTGTTCCACTCTAGCCTTTTTGGTTTGAAGAGGAGGGGCTTGTTCAATCAGAGTAGATTGAACAAGGGTTCGTTTGGTACGTCTCTGGTAGGTGACAGTGATTGGAGGAGAAGGTAGATTTGGAATGGTGAGGGTAGTTGCTGGTGTGGGTTCATCACCTGTGGGGTTAACAGGGATGTCACCAGGAGCCGTTGGCTCAATCATACCTGGAAGTAGTGCGGTATCCCTCCAGTGTAGTTGGTAGACACCTCTTCAAGACTTTGAAGATGGTCGGCCTCATTTGGGGAGCAGACAGAGCAGCTGCACAGACAAGCTTACCCTGATCTAGCTCGCAGTTGATTATGTGCTGTAGAAATCTGGGATACATAAAGAATGTGTCCCTTTGCAGATTTCCCATGAGGTTAGTCAGCACAAACCTTGAGTAGTTGAAGCGCAGGCCTTGTACCAACCCATGAACTAGACACCCGAGTTCATAGGGAATTTGATCCCATCCCCCGGATTTGTTAGATAGGCAGTGAAGAACCACATGTAGCAGGAACTTCCACTTGTAGGAGAAGTTGAATTTGTAGACTGTAGACCTGCTTACATCTCCACCGTATCCCATTTGGAGATAAGAGTTATCTAACTCAGATTTGGGGAATTCCGTCGGTGCGCCTTCATCATGGAGCTCAAGATGCTCCCTGATGATTTGTTCAGTAATGACCAACTCTTGGCCACAAACACTTGACCTGATAGCACGAACCCCATTTAGGGTTTCAATCCGACCATTTGCCCAAAATTCGGACATTTGGTTGGTGTAAATGGTAGGGTTTACGGTCAGTGCTGTGTAGTATGAAGATTGGGCTAAGAAAGAGATAATATCAGAGAAGTCAGCATCCCTTGAAGAGTCAAGGAGTGCGACCTGGTTGTGCTGAGGGTTTAGAGCCATTTGAGAAAGATAGCAGAGGAAAAGTTCTGAGAGAGGTAAATTGGAGAAGAAGAAAGCTTTTAGGGCAGTGAATTTGGTAAAAAGAGTGTAAGTGATTAACCGGAAGTATTTAAATGGGTGAAATGGCGGTTTAAAGGGTGGTTTGGATAAGATGATGTGAGGGTTCAGAGGATGATGTGACAGGGGCGGTAAGGTTAAGCCATTTAAATAATCCGACATCATTAACAAAATCTTTACTTTTTACAGAGTGGGGCCCAAAAGATTTCCGTTACACAGTAAAATCTTTCTTCCGAGTATAAGGTATTTCCGAAGGTAAAGTTCTTCCGAAGGCAAATGTACTTCCGAAGGTAAATAAATTGCTTCCGAAGATACATGTTGCTTTCAAGTGGAAAGTATTAAGTGCTTCGGAAGTAGATCTGAGATAACCTCAATCGCTTCTTCCGAGACTTAGTACACTTCCGAGAAGAAATTATCCTATGAGAAATTTGCTTCGGAAGTTATACTAGATATCTTCCGAAGGCAAGTTTCTCTTCGGAAGAACTTATACTTAGTTAAATAAGAAAGGATCTTTTGTAACAGGGCTTAGATTGTATTGACATAAGACTTTACATATTGAAAAGGTTTTCAATTGAGATTAACTAGTCAATGTTTATCATCCCAATAGCTGTAATGAGATATTTAAATCTTTGTTCATCAAATGCTTTGGTGAACAAATCAGCATATTGTTCATTTGAATCAACTTTGATTAGTTTTATAAGATTTTTCTCATGAATATCTCTAATGAAATGATACCTGATGTCAATATGCTTTGTCTTTGAGTGCTTTACTGGATTTTCAGTGATGGATATAGCACTGTTGTTGTCAATGTGGATAGGAGTGCTCATGAAGTTGAATCCATAGTCAATCATCTGGTTTTGAATCCACAGCAGCTGAGCACAGCAACTTGCAGCAGCAATGTATTCAGCTTCAGCAGTTGATGTAGAGACACAGGATTGCTTTTTGCATTGCCATGAGATGATCCTTCCACCAAGAAATTGACATCCACCTGATGTTGATTTCTTGTTGATGTTGCAGCCACCATAATCACTATCAGAGTAACCATAGAGATTAAAATCACTATTTCTTGGATACCAGAGACCTAACTTAGGTGCTCCTTTGAGGTATCTGAGGATTCTCTTGACAGCAATTAGGTGAGACACCTTTGGAGCAGCCTGATATCTTGCACAAATGCAGGTTGCAAACATGATATCAGGTCTACTTGCTGTGAGATACATCAGAGAACCAATGATTGCTCTATACTGATGTTGATCAGTATCCTCCCCCTCAGAATCAGGGCATAAATCATGGTTTCTGGGTATGGGCGTCTTTGCTGCTTTACAATCCTTCATATCAAATCTCTCTAAGATATCATTGACATACTTAGATTGATTGATGAAAAACCCTTCCTTCAGTTGCTTTACCTGAATTCCAAGGAAAAAGTCCATTTTTCCCATAGAACTCATTTCGAACTTCTTCTTCATAATGCTCTCAAAGTCTTTGCACATTTGGTCATTTGAAGAACCAAATATGATGTCATCGACATAGACTTGAACTAGCAAAATGTCTTTCCCAGACTTTCTGATGAAGAGAGTCTTGTCAATGGTTCCTCTAGTATAACCATTCTTCAGAAGAAATTGAGACAATGTCTCATACCACAGCCTAGGTGCTTGGTGCAGCCCATATAGAGCTTTATCCAACTTGCACACATAGTTTGGATGCTGTGGGTCTTCAAATCCTGGAGGCTGGCATACATAGACTTCCCTATCTATATCCCCATATAGAAAGGCACACTTGACATCAAGCTGGTAGACAGTGAAATTCTTGGATGCAGCATAAGCAAGGAAGATCCTAACTGCCTCAAGTCTTGCAACAGGTGCAAAGACATCAGTATAATCAATTCCTTCCTCTTGAGTGTATCCTTGAACCACCAGTCTTGCCTTGTTCTTGATAATCAAGCCTCTGTCATCTCTTTTGTTTCTGAAAACCCACTTGGTGCCTATAGGTACTTGACCAGATGGTAGCGGACATAGGTTCCAAACCTTTTGTCTTTTGAATTGAAGCAGCTCCTCTTGCATTGATTCAACCCAGCTACTATCCTTCAAGGCATCTTCCACCTTCTTGGGTTCCATTTGGGATAAGAAGCATGAGTACAAGCAGACATTCCCATTGTGAGTTTGTCCCCTTGTTCTCACACCCTCAGAGACTTCCCCTATGATGTTTTCAGCTGGATGAGTATTGTGAATTCTGAGTCTTGGAATCACCTCCAGTTGCAAAGATAGGTCCAAGTTGGACATATTTTGCTCTGGAGCTTGAATACTTGGTCCAGCTGTTGTTTCAATCTCATTCAATGAGGACTGATTGAATGAAAGAGAAACATCATCATTTCTTTGCTGTGAAGCATCATTAACAGTTGCCTGTTCCTTCAAAATGCTGCTTCCATCAGCTTGGTGTTGTGTAGGATCACCTGAGGAGACTTGAAGATCATCAGGTGAATCCCTTGTTGAAGTTCCACTATTTCTTGAAATGGTTATACTGTCAGATCTTTCAATAGTGGGAACTTGATTTGTTGTTCTTGGAGAACTTGGAGCAGGTCTGGGAAGCTCAAACAGTTGATCTTCATCAGAATTGCCTTGAGCACCTGTTCCAGCTGAAACATTCTCACAAGATGGTTTAGAATAGTTTGGAAACAATTCTAAATCAAAAATATGATCAGGGCCATTCCCCCTAACACAAGGAGTGTGCTCATTAACTACAATGTTGGAGGATTCCTCAAATTGTTGGTTTTTAATATTATAAACCCTGTAAGCTTTAGAATGGGAGGAATATCCAACAAAGATAGCATCATCTGACTTTTCAGCAAATTTTGCCAAATTGTCTTTTGTGTTAAGTATGGTACACCTGCTGCCAAAGGACCTTAGAAAGCCAATGAACGGTGGCCTCTTGTTCCATAGCTCATAAGGGGTCTTTCCATGTGGCTTTACTACAAGAACTCTGTTCTGCACATAGCATGCAGTGCTGACTGCCTCTGCCCAGAATGTTAGAGGCAGCTTTGAATCAGCTAACATAGTCCGAGCAGCCTCAATAAGTGTCCTATTTCTCCTCTCAGCAACACCATTTTGTTGAGGAGTTCTAGGAGCACTGTATTGTCTGGCAATCCCTTTTGAGTTACAGAATGAGTCAAGAACAAAGTTCTTAAACTCAGTCCCTTGATCACTTCTAATTATTTTAACCTTGTGATCAACTTGATTTTCTATTTTAAGAATAAAAGATTTTAAAGTTTCAGCAGTTTCATCTTTAGTTCTTAAAAAGAATACCCATGTAAATCTAGTAAAATCATCAACTATCACAAGGCAATATGATTTCCTTCCAATGCTCATTATACTTGTGGGACCAAATAGATCCATGTGCAATAAGTGTAATGGAGTAGTGATAGAGTTAACAACTTTGGATTTATGAGAAGACCTGTGTTGTTTCCCTTTCAGGCAAGCAACACAGTTATCTTTGCAGAAAAATTCCTTTTTAGGCAAACCATGTACCAAGTTATTTTTAGCCAATTTATTCATTGTCTTAAAATTGACATGACACATTCGTTTATGCCATAGTGTTGACTCATCACTATCAGCTTTGGAAAGAAAGCATGATACTTCTCCCATTGGGGAAGCATTGTTCATATCAAGCTTGTACATATCCCCTCTCCTGGGAGATCTAAGAAGCACCAATTCCTGAGGAATTGTCATCCCAGGTTTGAGGATGATGCACTCATGTTCTGTGAAAAGCATTTGATGCTTTTGATCACAAAACTGAGAAACACTTAACAGGTTGTGTTCAAGCTGTTTGACAAAATTAACTTTGTCAACTTTTAACTTTCCGTTGGATATACTTCCTCTGCCAGAAATATATCCTCCGGCCTCACCTCCAAACTGGACAGGACCTCCATCATAATGTTGAAATTGTTGAAGGAGAGATCTGTTCCCTGTCATGTGCCTGGAGCATCCACTATCTACAATCCAAATGTTGTTATTCTTGTCATATGGATGTCCCTGCACATAAGGTGAGATAATTAGTTTTGATTGGAAACCCAAGCCTTATTGGTCTTGGGTTCTTCCAATGAGAGTGACATGATTGAACCAAAATTTATGCATGGGGGTTCAATGGATGTCTTTGAAGAAGAGGTTTGGGCTACAGCATCTTCCTTGATCTTCCATTCCATCCCTTGGTTGATCATAGAAGATGAGCTTGATGAAGCTTTTGTAGCTTGGCATTCTTCCGAAGCTTCTTTCTTTTCGGAAGAGACCTTCACCACCTTTTCTTCCGAAGCAGTCTTCTTCTGGGATGGTTTCAAGGGGACTCTTTTGTGAGTCTTTGCAGCTTTCACTTCCGAAGCCTTTTTCCTCTCGGAAGAAGATTTTCTTCCGAGACAAGCCTTGCTTCGGAAACAAGCTTTCCCTTTTTCAACACTTGAACCATTTGATATGGTCCAAATGTGAAACCTTCCCTGACTCCTTCTCTTTTAACATTATTTGCATAATGTGTGCTAGCAGGATTGTAGTAACAATCTTTAGCCATGTGGTTTTGCAGACCACACATTATGCATGCAATGTTAATTTTCTGGGAATTGGAGGGTTGCTGTTTCTTGTTCTTTTTCTCCTCATCAGCAACCTTTCCCTTTAACTTCTGATCTTTGGTAGGATAGGAGTACTGGTACTATACTCTTTTCCTGAATCAGAAGGTCCAACCACCTGGAATCCTGCTGATATGAATACACCCTTTTGCTTTGGGTTATCTTCAGCTTGGATTCAGCCACCTTCTTGGCAGTTTTTCTGGCTGCTTTAGCCCTGCTTCTTCTGGATTTGGTGGTCAGGGATTGATCATCATTGGTCTGGGAGGGCTCAATTACCTGTTCCTTCCCTGTGATGGTCATGGTCTCCACAGTTGCATCACTCTTTGACTCTTTACAAGGTGGGTCAACAGATGGAACCTCTTGCTCTTCAGTACCACATCTTGGTTGTCTAACAGACTCATAAGAGTGTGGTGGAGCAATTTCATTGGTTCCCAACCCACTTTTGTTTTGATAGCAAAGTTTAGAGTGAGAGGATGATGCAAGTATGGCTTGGAAGTTTTGCTCAGCAATAGCATACTTCCTGGCTTGAGCCTCAGCTGTGACAAGCTGGGCTTGAGCCTCAGTCAATTTGGATATTAAATCCTTGATTTGAGTCTTGTAGTTGGTGTGTTCATGTTTTAAAAGAGATACAGTTTTCTCTAACTCCTAATTTTCTTTTGGTAGTCAGATTCAGCTCTTTTAAAGTCAGATTTTAGCACATTTAAAGACTCAATATCGGATTTAATCTCCATATTGTAGTCCTGGTACAACTTAACCTTAGCAATACAAGCAGGGGTACAGAGATGTTCATATACCTTGTTTTCATCTGTTCCTGCCATGAGTGCTTGAGCAGGAGTCACATCTTGAACCATAAAGCTCCAGTCAACTTCTTGAGCCATAGCTGCAGTTTCAGTTGACTTCCCATTGGGCTTTGGTGTTGAAGGATGTGTGGAGGCCTGTGAGGTTCCCGGGTTGGACTTGGGAGCCTTGCATTCCCTTGCAAAATGGCCAAGCTGGTTACAGTTGTAACACTTAGCCTTGCTCTTGTCAAACCCAAACTTGCTAGTGATTGGGTTTTGAGGGAATTGCCTTCCAGTTCTCTTAAAGAACTTCTTCGCTCTGTAGGTAAGGAGAGCCATTTGCTGGACAATGTCCACATACTCTATGTCATCTGGACTGAAGCACTCAAGATCATCAAAGCAAAACTGATGATCATTGGAGTGTCCACTCCCTGAGACAAACGCACAGCCCTCCTGAAAGGAGCTTTGCTGAGCTTGATGAGACCTTGGAGTCTCAGGGAATGTGATATAAGGCCCAGATGAACAAGATGGCTGCTGGGTGTATGACAGGTACTGCTGAGACTGGGAGATACCTGAGCCTTCAGCAACCATTAAAGCGTTGCTAGCAGGAAGGCTCAAGGGTCTGCTTGCTTGGTGACCCTTCTTACTTTCCATTTCCAAACGGTATCCATCAAGGATCCCATAAAGTTCGGTCATGGTGAGAGTGTTTAAATTCTTTGTTCTCTTAATGGAGACACAGTAGAAAGTCCACTCATTGGGTAGAGCACTCATGAACTTTCTGGTAAGGTCTCTAAGTTCTTGAGTGATTCCCACAGATTGGAGGGAGGAGATAAGATCCATATACCTGAAATATTGCTGGCTAAAAGTTTCTCCAGCAAAATAGGTGAAGTTCTCAAACTGCTGCTTCAGTGAGTCCTTCTTTGAATCATTAGAGCTCGAGTACATTTGAGCAAGTGCATCAAAGAGTTCTTTGGCTGACTTACAATGCTCAAACCCCACCATGATGGAGTTTGGGATTGCAGTCATGAGAACAGTCATAGCATTGTTGTCTATGTCAAGCTTCTTCCTGTCTTCATCGGAGTAGTCTTCAACAGCCTTCTCGATCATGGCACCGTTTCCACCAGCAACTTTTGGCTTGTACGGGCCATTAACGATGGACTGCCACATCTTGCTATCCTGGTATCTGATGAAGCCTTCCATTCTTCTGCTCCAAGACCTGAAGTTTTCAGGATCGATGATGGGAGCTTTGGTCATCGTTCCCATTTCAACTTCAGATTTGATGAGGGCCATTTTTGAGTGAGGTAAAAGGAGGAGTGAAAAACTGGTTGATTAGGATGGTAAGATCTCACAATCAAGAGCCTAAAAAGCTCTGATACCAATTGCAGGATCGGGTTTTGTCACTTAACACTTGTAATTCTCTCAAACTCACTTATAATATCACTCAAACAAGATGAAGCAATGCCTTTAACAAGAGTTGATAATAATATAATAAGTAATCAAAGCAACAAGCAGGAGTATTTTCAAGGTACTTGTATATATTACTTCTCAACTCAAGATTACAAGACACTTACAAGCATAGAACATGAGTTACAATGAGAAACTATATATACTAGATCCTACAGCCGTTTATACTTGATACCAGCTGGAAACCTACGACTAAAGCATATACTACAATGCTATAGTTAAGGTATCTTAGATAAAGTATTATCTAAGATATGGTAGTCATGACATGTCCATGACTTACCTTTTGTCACCAACTAAAGATGGCAACTGTACTTAACATAAAAAGGTAAACAGTAGATTAAAGTATGGTCAACTATATGGCTTTTGAGAAAACGCCATGCAGTATCTCAGAGATTTGCAGTGGACTGTCAGACAGACCATACTTATGTCTACTGGATAATAGAAGTGTCTTCCGAAGGTTAACTGGCTTCGGAAGAACAAGTTCTTCCGAAGCCACTTATACTTCGGAAGATGCTTCTATGCTTCCGAGGCTTTAATGACTTCTTTTATACTTCGGAAGTTGACTTCAGAACTTTGTCTTCAAGTCTTGATTCTTCGGAAGTAACTTCTTTATCTTCGGAAGTTGGAGTTTTCCTTCGGAAGTGTATTTTACACTTAGACTTCGGAAGTGCTCCTTCTTCCTTCGGAAGTCCCACACTTGGCTTCGGAAGTCCTTTGTATGCAGTACTCAAAATCTTCTAAGTGATATGGTTTTGGTTGCAACAGCCTCTCTAGATCCAACAGATAGACCTAGAAGAAAGGTGGTAGCTCCTCTCAGATACAGAAAGGGTCATGATGTGTCAGTTGTTGCCTTCACAGCTGCTGAGGAGGAGAGTATCTATGAACCTTTGAGTTTTGATGAGGCTATGTCATCAAATGAAAGTGACAAGTGGCATGGTGCTATGGTTGAGGAGATGAATTCCCTGGAGAAAAATGAAACATGGGAATTGGTTGATAAGCCAGTAGAGCAAAAGCTGGTAGCTTGTAAGTGGTTGTATAAAGTTAAGGATGGTGTTTCTGGTGTAGAGGGTCCTAGATTCAAAGCTCGGTTAGTAGCTAAAGGGTTTACTCAAAGGAAAGGTATTGACTATAATGAGATCTTTTCACCAGTGGTAAAGCATACTTCTATTCGTATAATTTTGTCTATTACAGCTGCTCTTGATCTAGAGTTGGAACAACTAGATGTTAAGACAGCATTTTTGCATGGGTTCTTGGATGAAAAGATTTATATGAAGCAACCTATGGGTTTTGAGGTTAAAGGCAAGGAGGATAAAGTGTGTTTGTTAAAGAGGTCGCTATATGGTCTGAAGCAGTCACCAAGACAGTGGTACAAGCGGTTTGATGAGTTTGTAGTAACTCATGGTTTTACTAGGAGTGACTATGATAGTTGTGTTTATCATAGGAGATGTTCTAGTGGGGATTATTTGTACTTGCTGTTGTATGTAGATGATATGTTGGTTGCATGTAAGGTACACGATGAGATTGAAGCTACAAAGAAGTTACTCATGATGGAGTTTGAAATGAAGGAACTTGGTAATTCTCGGAAGATTTTGGGAATGGAGATTACCAGAGATAGGAGTTCTAGGCAGTTGAAGTTGTCACAGACTTCTTATGCAAATAAAGTTTTGAAGCTTTATGGTATGCATGAATGTAAGGGTGTTAAAACTCCTATTGGGGCTCATTTCAAGTTGTCCATGGAAGACAGTCCTTGTACTGAAGATGAGTTGTCATATATGGAGAAGGTTCCATATGCCAATGTAGTGGGAAGTCTTATGTATCTGATGGTGTGTACCAGGCCTGATTTGGCTTATGCTGTGAGTCTGGTTAGTAGGTTTATTTCATCACCTGGGAGAGTTCATTGGGATGCTGTTAAATGGATTCTTAGATATCTTAAGCATACTAGAGACTGGGAATTGTTTTTTGGTCTGAAGAACGATGAGGGTCAAGATAGAGTTGATGGGTATGTTGATTCTGACTTTGCAAAGGATCTTGACAAAGGAAGATCCATCACAGGGTATGTGTTCAGAGTGATGGGCAATGTGGTAAGCTGGAAGGCTCAGTTGCAGCATGTAGTTGCATTGTCTACTACCGAAGCAGAGTATATGGCACTAACTGAAGCTATAAAAGAGTCATTGTGGTTACAATGACTAGTTGCTGAGTTAGGAATGAGATTGTCTGATACAGTGGTGTTTTGTGACAATCAAGGTGCTGTACAACTTGCTAAGAACAATGTCTTTCATGAAAGGACAAAGCATATTCATGTTAGATTGCATTTTATTCGAGAAGTGATTAGCAATAAAGAAGTTCTGGTAAAGCAAGTTGGAACAGATGAGAATCTTGCAGATATTCTTACAAAGGTGGTGCCAGGTTCTAAGTTTGAGTTTTGTGTTATAAAGCTTGCCATTGGTTGATGTTATTATTAGTGATCTATGATGCATACTCTAAAGGTGGAGATTGTGAGGAGTTAGAGTTGATCATAGGCACATAAGAATAGTTCGGAAGAATATATTGCTGGCTTCGGAAGAAGCAGGTTTTGGCTTCGGAAGAAGCAAGTTTGCTTCGGAAGTATTTCCATAACTTCGGAAGTTAAGTTTACCTTCGGAAGAAATGTTTTCTTAACATAAAGGGGGTAAATTGTAAGTAGGTTGTTATGTTTGTTAAGCCTGATTCATGTATATAAGGATCAGTTGCTGTTTTAGAATGTGACTCTTTTTCATTCAATTTCATATAGTTTTCTTAGTTCTCAATTGTTCTCAGTGTTCAATAACATTTGAATCATTTCAATAGTGGATTCATTGTCAATTTCATTCTTTCTTTGAATCGGTTTTACAACAAAAATAAACGAATAAAACTGTGTAAAACCGTCGGCTACCCAAATTTAATGTTTAAAATTTTATATGTTAAATCTTAATTAAACTAATCATAACATAAAGTTTCAAGAAATAAACGAAACAAAAAGAAGGGAAAGGCCGGTTGGGGGAGGGGGTGAGGGGGGCGTCAGGAATAAACAAAAAAGAGAATAAAAACATAAGTATTAGGGATATCATGAGAGGTTTGATTATTAATGAAATTTTGTTTCATTTATGATGTTTTCAACACACATGTAGCTCCTATAGGTTGTTACGCTATTGAAAAACATAAATATCAAGCCTATTGTAAAACTAGCGTAATAGCAATACAATATGAGAAAGAGATATGGAGGGAGAGATGTTTATATTATTGATTGATTGATGTTTACAAATAAGATACAAAGGGTATTTATAAGAGTAGGAAACATAATCCTTTCATAACTCCAATAATCATTTGAATAACATGATAATTATATCTCTAATAAAGTCTATCTATATAATTGTTGATAACCACAATAAACAATGTTTATAACAATCCCCCTTGGTTATCAACTTAATACGCTTGAAGATGCTACCTCGTTAAAAACCTTGCTAGGAAAACCTAGTGGGACAAAACCATAGCTAAGGAAAAAGAATGCAACACGTATTAACTCCTTCTGTTTGCATCAGCTATGTTGCCTCGTTAAAAACCTTACTAAGAAAACCCAATGGGACAAAACTTAGTGAAGGGAAAAAGAGTGCAACTTGAATAATACTCCCCCTCATTTGTATATGCATCCTTTAAGTGATGAATACCGATCTTCTATAAACTTGATGATTCGCCAGTTGATCCTTTAATGTGCAATTACTGAAGTTGATCAATAACGTATGATCTTTATTGAAACTACGATTATATTTCTTTATAAATAAATGCCACAAAATCCACAATTATGTTGTGTTATATTACCTGCATCTGCAATACTAAACTTGTTTTGTTGTGTTAGTAAATATAAACCCATATTTTCCGTACCTTGTAGATATTAAAATACTTGAATTATCATAGTTCATTGTCTCTTTATTGGATACAATATAAATAATATATCTAATTGTGTATAACTAGAAAGAAACAAATATATATCCATTGCAATGAACTACGAACTTCAAGATTAATAAATTAACATATTTAAAATGACAAGTTTAATCCATATTAAATATTTCAACATCTTCTTGATGTAGTTTGATTGACTGATAAAACACAAACTTTATCTTAACATATCAAATCATAAATTTATATTTTCATCTTCATTTCAAAATATTCTTTCAATAATTTGAACACTTTTAATCCATTGAAAAGATACAATTATATCATCACCATATCATATGATACTTATGCACCTCATGTTGTTCTTTTCATAAAAGCACATGGACAAACTACATCAATTAATACTTATGCACCTTGACTACTATTAATTCATATTCAATTACATAACACATTTCTTGAAGTTTTGATGTCAATGCTTTCAGTATTTATGATCATTCACAAACTTCATTTGGTATTGAATAAATACTTATGTTCATACAATCATCAAATAAACTTCCAACATAAATATCGCACCATTCTTGTATATAGATTCATTGAGATACCATCATCAATAGATATAATTTTATTTCTATGTGTTTATTCATGAACAAGATTTACATCTTTAAGATGTTTCCAATTACCTTTTAAATACTCAACTGCTTTTGAAAACTCATGAGGAGTTCAAGTTATATTCAATGCAATAACATATACAATAAACATAATGCATTCAGATCCGAATATATATAATAATATGTTCTAGAGAACTCACTTTACATGGTATAGCAATTAATCATTTTAATGTAAGTTTCAATGTCGAGTGAATCACGACATTCATACTACGCATATTAATTCTCTCTTTGTACTACAAGACTAATGGAGTGTTGGTACGTTATTACATCCACCAGGAGAATGCGTCTCCTCGTAATATATTATTTGTCTTTGCGAAACTCCTTGTACCACCAATTTTCCTCAAATAATTCATTCGCACAAAAGACCTCATTTATAGCCAACATATTAGAGAATTCAACTCTGTCTTATTTGCGTATGTTCATTTTTTTCAATCATTATACATTTCTATTTAAAGGCAAATTTTAGTTCTTGATATTCATCTTTTTTCATTATTTCAAGTGCTTCATATACAGTATTATCGACGTCGATTTTATTTCGATTCCATGTGTTGTATATATGATATATTTATTGAGATCTCTTTATTTTCATGTATTTGATGTTCATCTAGAACCATCATGTCTATTGTCTCTATAGGAGACCCTTATATCATATCTCGACCTGACCATCTTTATACTTGCTCCTGTTTCGAGTATTTTTATTCATGGAATCAACCAGTCTACCACGATTCAGACGTGCCATAGACTCATTACCAATACAAATCTTAATTGGAGCATTAGTAGTTGGTATATGTGACATAGTCACTCTTTACATGTTAATGATTATGTCTGGTAATTGATTCACTAATGAATTATCTTTCAAAATTTGGTTCGTATCTATTTTTTTGAGGATCAAGCTAATACACTGATAATTCATTACAACTTTTCACGACCCAATTATTTTTTTATCTCCCCCTAATGTTGGAAATATTTATTATTCAAAATGTATAAACCAATAAATTGAGCCATAGACAAATATATTGGTAATGGCTCTATATTTTTAATTATAGATATTATGCATGCCCATGATATATTCCCAACTTTCTTTAACTCATCTTTGTGCATTGTGGTGGAACCATTGCAATATATACAACACAACCAAAAAGAAAATAATTCAGATGAGATCTATTTGATTTCTGACCAAAACCCAACTTTAATAGGGAGAAAGTATTACAACTTCTTGGCTTGATGTGAATTAATGTTTTTACATGTAAAATAACATGTTCACAAACAGAACATTTGCTCTTATGATCATTAGCTTGTTAAAAACTTATTCCAATAATTATCAGTATTTTGATAATTAAACTCGCTGCTTTTGCCCAAAATGGTATGATAACATGGAACATGTGCTTGCTACCTCGTTAGCTTAGCCACACACATACAAATTCAAGCTGTGAATTTGACAACTATTTAGACGATGCATCGATTTTAAACACTAAATAGTATCTGCATTAGGATATATATATAAATCCTTTATAACTTTCAGAATTTTAAGAGAATCATACCTTACTTTGATTGGTGAACTAATTAACTTACTTTGAGAGCAAACATTGTTTGCTTAATTACCAGGAAGAATATTTCAATTCAATATTTTTCACATCATTATTGACGCGGTGTGGTCTAACCGATCATGCCAATTAAGCAATTATGATCTGTACATCTTTGCTTATGATCACATATGCTTTGTCCGTAATTATACTTACAAGACAGAAGATACGAGAGAGCAATGTATTATCACCTCATACTCTCTTGGATAATACTTGTATCTATTTCTTATTTTACTCTCTTGCAATCAATTTCTTAATTTGCCACTGTGGTGGTCAATCTCATTATTTTATGATCATTATTACAATTATTTCAATTATGTCCATAATCATGACATTTACAATGATCATAATATAACTACATCAACTTTAGGTGATGTAGTAGAACCATACAAGTTTTATGGATTTTCATTATATTCTTGGACTCATGGATATGAAATCCTTTCAAACCTCTCATACAATCAGTTCCTTAGTTTGCCACTATGATGGTCAATCTCATTATTTTCATGATCATCATTACAATCTTAATTATGTCTATAATCATGACATTTACGATAATCATCATATATCACATTCAATATAGAAAGTAGAAGAGATTTAGAAAAATTCCATGATCATTATATTTCCATACTCTTGTAATAATAATGATATTTCAAAAGCATACTAAAGTATGACAATGAAAATTATTTTATCAAAATTTTCTTATGAATAATCTTTTCATCATATAAGATCTATTGAGAAGCAATTATATGTCCGAGTCATATAAGACTTTTCGGTATTAAATAATACGACCATGTATAAATAATAATGAAATATATGAAGTAATGATACTTCAAAGTATAGCATCCAAATAACAAATATGATTTTGTTTCCATCAATTACCCTTGAACATATATAATTGATGTATTAATTTGTCATGGTATAACCGATCACAAGTATATCTTACTATAAATAATTATCACTTTATTGAAATATAAATAATGATAATCCATAAATATTACGTAAAATAAAAATAAATTGGTTGATTTAGAACTACTTTATATATATAATCATGCAGAGAGTATGTACTCACATTCATTCTTACCACAATCAATTCTATTTGTGACCTTGTTGATGATTTGATTACATATTTAAACCGAACACAAATTGATTCAGACGTATTTAATCAAAGATTGAGAATGGAAAAATAAAGTATCTATTCTTATGATTGAAAGATTGATCTAATAAAAAATTAAAAAAAAACAAAAGAATCCTAATTATTTTTCATCCTATCTTATTAACCAAGAAGTACTCTAGAAAACAGGTAAAGGTATTTTATTACTAATGTTATTATATCATTATACTTTTAAAACATATTATTATCCATGATTTACAATATAAACAACATTTAAAATAAAAAATATTGATGTGTATCCGGTAACATCCATTATCATTATGATAAATAAAAATAGAACAAAACCAATTAATTTAGATGGTACATACCTCGAGATTTTGATTTGTTCATAATTAAATAAAGAACTATATTTAACAAAACCATTTATGTAGATTTAAATTAATCACAAAACATAACTTCTACTTTTCTTTATACATAAAAATATTGTATATTATAAAATCATTATAGATAATGCTTCTTTTTAATTATAAAATAGTAACGTACCTTCAGATAAATAAGGATGCACTTGGGAAACTTTTTAAAAACCATGGTGCTTATTATTTTTGAGTTAATTTTTTTTGGTTTAGAAGAATCAAATTCACCGACTACTGCTTTCACATTTAAATATACAATTTAGATATACAATAAATTACGTGACTGTGATATGATTAGTAAATAAAGAAAAGTAATCATTACCTGGTTAGCAAATGAAAATCAATCAAAATTTATACACCTCCATATTCATCTAGTTGACTCGCTGAATGAAGAGAAATCAAGTCATGGCTCATAAGATCTTGAATCATTGGCTATAGTGACATCGGAAGCACAACTACCCTTTGAAGAAAAACACTTTCGTATTGATAACGTATTGTAAATCTAGCCTAATAGCAATACAATATGAGAAAGAGATATAGAGGGAGAGAGGTTTATATTATTGATTGATTGATGTTTACAAATAAGATACAAGGGGTATTTATAGGAGTAGGAAACATAATCCTTTCATAACTCCAATAACCATTTGAATAACATGATAAGTATATCTCTAATAAAGTCTGCAGGATCGAGTTTTGTCACTTAACTCTTAGATTTCTCTCAAACTCACTTATACTACACTCAAGTAGCAAAGAACACGAAGAAATAATTTTCAAGGCACTTCTATATATGCAATTGTTAGGATCGTTTTCGTACGAAGTACTAACGGATTCTGCGTGAGACCAGATCAAATAGCGCGGAGTTCTATTTGATTGGCGATCCAATCAGTGAGAACGACAACCTGATCAATCTAACGATGAAACAAACGTTAAGAATTGATTAGAAATCGATCAGGAACGAACTTTGAAGATAGATATGCTGTTTAGGACGCTCTGGACGGCTAGGGTTTAATAATCTTCGAAGTCTCTGTTTTTCCACGAATTATGTGGTATTTATAGGTTTCTAGTGTTCATTCGTACGATTGAACCATTAGCATGGTTCCGTCGTGTGACTGACTCATGCGGTTGATTCATACGCATGACTAAAGGTTCAGTCATGAGACTGAGTCAATCTTATGTCTCAGTCATACGACTGATCCAGTCTAATGGTTCAGTCATGTGACTGGTCCATAAGTATGATTCATTCATGCGTATGACCCATAAGTATGGTCCATTAGCATGAATAACCACCAATAATAAAAATATTTAAAGATAAATAAACATCAAGAACATATCATATTTCATTAAGTAGTTACATTACACATGTGTAAGAAATGAAAGACTTTTACATTAAGAACATAAACCTAGAACATGATGTATCAACAATTACTTCTCAACTCAAAGTATTACAAGACTTTGACAAGCATGAAACAAGAGTTACAATGAGAAACTATATATACTAGATTCTACAATCGGATATACTTTGATACCAGCTGGAAACCTAAGACTAAAGCATATACTACAATGCTAAAGTTAAGGTATCTTAGATAAAGTATTATCTAAGATATGGTAGTCATGACATGTCCATGACTTACCTTTTGTCACCAACTAAAGTTGGCAACTGTACTAACTGATAAAGGTAAACAGTGGAATAAAGTATGGTCAACTATATGGCTTTTGAGAAAACGCCATGCAGTATCTCAGAGGTCTGTAGCGGAGTGTCAGAGAGACCATACTTATGTCCACTGGATAATAGTAGTGTCTTCCGAAGGTAAGTTGGCTTCGGAAGAACAAGTTCTTCCGAAGCCACTTATACTTCGGAAGATGCTACTATACTTTTGAGGCTTGAGGACTTCTTTAATTCTTCGGAAGTTGACTTCTGATCTTTCACTCTAAGTCTTGATCTTCGGAAGTGAATACTTTGTCTTCGGAAGTTGGAGTTTTCTTTCGGAAGTTGATCTTACACTTTGTCTTCAGAAGAACTCCTTTTCCTTCGGAAGTTCCACACTTAGCTTCGGAAGTCCTTTATTAGTTGCACCAAAATAGTCTAAGTGATTTGGTTTTGGTTGCACCAGCCTTTCTAGATCCAACAAACTCCCCCTAGGCTGATGCTACCAAAACCTCACTTGTCTCTGCTTCTCAAAACCTTCAACACCAGGGACAAAAGATATTTGTCTGTTTCCTTATTCTTCCCCAAAGTGGTGCTGAGAAGTTTGTACAAGTTATTAGTGGATAGGAGATCCAGTCTATCACTCTAAATGACATGTACCATTTGTTGTGCCCCCCTGAGAAGAGTTAGTTGACTAGAGTTATAGTCATACTCCCATCTAACTATGGATTCAAGTTTGGACCTTCAACCATTTGTAGAAAGGCTTTGCCTTTGGTTGTTGATCCCTTCCTTTTCTTCTCCTCTCTTAGTTTCAACTCTTCTTCAATCTTGGTTCTAGCAGTTAGCTTGGCTAGATGAAGACTGCTCAGGTGATTTTTGATTTGAGCAGCTACTTCAGAGTTGGAGGGGTTGGAGAGTGGCTTCTCTGCTAACCCAGGAATATCAAATCTGCTTAAGTGTAGTAGAGATGAAGCATTTAGCATGTTTAGCTCTCCACACTCTCTCTCAACAACAAAGTTGCGAGAAGAATCTTAGAACCTCCACTGGATAATCTTCTTTCTAGGCACAAGGGGTTGACTTGGTACCTTGTCACCTTTCTTAGTATCCAGCAAAGTCACCAGCCTTCTCCTTAGCTTCTTTTCTTCCTCATTCAGAGTATCTGAATTGAGGCCAAGGAGCTTTGTAGCTTGGTCCAATGTTCCTCTAGGCAGATCAAGAAATTGATCTTTAGTGAGGGAACATGAGGATCCATCAACATAAGTCAGTGTGACAGAATCCTCCTCACAAGAGATGTCGCTCAGGGTTGTGCAGTTAATGAGCTTTGTCTTGATTGCCTTGAACTCCTTTAAGGAGAGATATTTGGAAGGCTGAGGGGATGGTTTGGGAGGTTGTTAGGTAAGTTGTGGTGTTTGGGTTCTGGCGAGTGTTTTGAGTTCACTTGGGAGCGTGAGGACCATATGAGGGAAAAATATCCGCATTTGTTCGCTTAGTTCATTTTTAATTTCGGAACAAAATTCTTTTAAGTTGGGGAGACTGTAACATCTTGGATTTTTTTGGTTAACTAAAAGTTAGCATTGTTATTCTTGTAAGGACCATTGTTGTCATATATGAAACTTAAGGGTTGCTTATGTTTATTTATTTGTTAGAAAGTTAATAGTTTATTTTAATTAAATATAATAATGGAAAATAATAATAATACTAATAATAATAATCTATAATAATAAAAATAATAATAACAAAAAATTATAATAAGTCATAATAATAATAATAACTAAAATAATGGTAATAATACTAATAATAATATTAATTTATAAAATTACTAAACTTAGAAAAGTGTAAAAACTTAAAATATTTGAGTTAGAGGGGTTAGTTTCCTATTTTTAAAGCATTAAATGCAAAGTTTTGTGCATAAAATATTAAAGTCAAAACTACAGGGGCCGTTTGTCTAAATTCTCAAACCAAACCCCCTCCCCATTTCAACCCCCGTAAATCCGGTGGGTGTTCCGGCGGAGCTCCGGCAAGCTCCGGCGATGTCCAAATCGCCCAAAATACTCGATTTCGAAGCCCAAAACCGGTCCAAAACGTTTTGTGTGCGTGATTCGAACTTAAATGTGTGACTTAATTGTGTTTAAATCATCGGTTACTACTTGAATCATCGTATAACCGATGACATTGAACGCCATAACCGTTCGACCCTTAAATCCTAATTATAGTCTAATTAAACAAACATAAGCAATCATCTAACTAATCCTAAGCATTCACAACTTCCAATCGCACCTGAAAACACACAAACAAAGCCATTCGATTAGCAACTTCATCGTGACCTGCAACTTGATCGAGCCCCATCTTCTGCACGACATCACCACAAATTGACAGAGGGCTTTCGTTTTTCATCCTTTGTTGAAGCTAAACCTGCAATTAATTGGGTTACCATCAACCAAATCATCCTGGATTAACTCTTCACCGTCACGGATATTCCTTGTTCATCCTCACCGATTTTAAACTTCAATCTAGGTATTTAAACATTGTAATATACTCGATTTCATGTGGGGAACAAAAGCCCTATGTTTGATTTCGTTATCAACCGCGAATTTGGGTTCAATTTGGTCCGATTCCGTTCTAGGGTTCTTGGGGTTTGGGGGCATTTCGCTAATATGGCTTAAGGAAATTCAAAACCAAGTTCAATCGCGGCTGTGGCCTTGGTTCAAGCGGTAACATTGGTGACTTCTAAAAAAGAGGTCACTGGTTCGAACCCGGGGGACCTCATGTTTTAGTTTTAAGGCTTTACGCCTTTGTTTTGAATTCAGTTTTATTTTTAAAAAAATTATAAATTTTTTTTCGATTTATTAAACTTAAAATATATATTTAGGTATCTTGTGAGGGACTATATTCAAGAGTTGCTTATTATTCTTTTTAACCTTCATTTATACAATTATACATCAAGTGAGTATTTCTATACCCTTTTTGCATATTTTTACACTTTGGGGTGAAACATGTTACCTTATAACCATTGCACTTGTAAACTCGTTTGATTCTTGTAAACACTTGGCAATTCACTTGTATGTTGTGGTTAGTTGATTTTAGTAATTACCATGTATTGACGATTATATGTGCAATCATTAACTATTGCTAGCCTGGCGACGTCATAGATCTATGGGCCTGACAAGCCTGCTTGGTTAATCCAAGTACACTTAGCTAATCGTATAAACTTGTAAACGTGGAAACTTGTAAACTGTCAAGGTTTGATTGTGCATCTGTCTTACATCCCTAGTTACTTTGCTCACTAACTTATAACATGAATTGCCATCTCTTATATACTTATGTATTAAAAACTATGGAAATCTCACCAACTTTATGTTGACCTTTTATTTTTAACATGTTTCAGGAAACGCGCAAGTTTGATTGCTACCCTTGAAACTTATTCACACCTAGGAATGGACCTAGTTAAATAAAGGGATGGACTTGAATTATTTCTTATTATGCATTGTTGATTTTCTGATTTGAGACTTATCTTTGTAATGTTACATTTGAAACTTATGATTATTATATTTGAGATTAATAATAGCGTTATGTGGCTGTGAACGATCTTAACCCTCACATCTCGACGTTTCCGCCATCAAGGTTGGGGTGTGACAGATTGGTATCAGAGCTCATAACTATAGGGATTTAGGTTATTAGAAATGGTACCTAGACTATAGTTTTTGCATGAACCTTATGGAATAACATTTATATTCTTGTAAATATGCATATTGTTTGCATGCTACATAATGCTATGCCTCCTTATGTGCAATTTGATGCCTTAGCATAGGATTGCCTTGTAAATGCCTAAACATTGTTACTTGTCTCCCCTAGACTTATTCTTGATTCTTTAACTCTCCCCGACAAATGAAACTTCTTAATCTTATTCTCGACGTCACGTGGGTTCATACGCTTTATATCTATAGTTTAAATCTTTAGACTTTATGTCTAATCTTTACAAATCTCATCAAGGTTTTGATTCCATGAACCTAGGAAATATTGTGTGACACATAGACACCTATATTCTGGATTTCCTGGCAAAAGGCCTTCGGGCTAAGGTAAGCATTTCGCATAAATCCTAAGGGACTAGTTATGCTTACCGGGGGATTTCTGGGATGAGTGATAAACTATGGTCAACATACATATTTTTCTAAGGCAAATGGGTCAATTTAACTTGACGTGTCAACGTTTCCAAATGGTAATGCGTTACCAAATGGAACCATTCCATGTGCCTTACAACCTTTGACTTATTCTTGTTTAAATTACTATCCTTTATTATTCTCACTCCCGTGTTTAACTCATTTTGTATATCCAGCATGTCCCGTCACCATGGAAAGCGTGGAAGTTCCGATCGTAAACTCGCAGCAATGATCGCCCGGCAAATGGCTGTGGTGCTCCCGTCGATGGTTGCTGAACTTAGCAGCACCTTAATGGCCAATAACAACAACAACACTAATGGAAACAATAGTGGTGGTGACAACAATGCTCATGGGGAGAATAGCAACAACCAACATGGGAACAATCGTACCTACACCTTCAAACATTTCAACTCGTGCAAACCCACTAGTTTTAGTGGAAAAGAAGGAGCCACTGGACTTCTCGAGTGGTTTGAAAGTATGGAGAACACGTTCATCGTTAGCAAGTGCCCCAATGAGTTCAAGGTTCGCTATGCTGCAAGTGTCCTTCAACAACGGGCACTAACATGGTGGAATAGTGAAAAGAGGAACCGAGGGGCTGAAGCTGCCTTGGCATTGCCTTGGAAAGAATTTAAGGATATAATGATCCAAAAGTTTTTCCCGAGGACCGAGTTACAAAAATTGGAGGAAGTATTCTGGAATCTCAAGCAAGATGGTGGAAATCATATGGCTTATTCTACCCGGCATCACGAGTTGAGTATGCTTCTACCACACATGGTGGACACTGTGCCCCATAACATTGAGAAATTTATCAAGGGGGTACCGCCTCAAATCCAAGATGCCGTGGTGGGTAGTAGGCCCACAACTTTGGAAGAGGCAATTACTATCACCGCACAGCTCACTGAGAATCATATTAGGGCTGGCACTATGTCGGTGAAAGGTGCCAAGTCTGCTGCAAAGGTGACACCCGAGGCAACAAGGGAGGTAAAGGCCGAGTCATCCTCTCAAAACAAGAAGCGTAAGTTCACCCCGACACGCAACTACGCTGTGACAGCACCAAATGCTCCTCAAAGACAAGTGGTGGTTGCAAATCAAGCCCCCGTGGCTAGAGCTTATGTTGGGCCATACCCGATGTGTAATACGTGCAAGTACCACCACGCGAGCAACATTCCATGCCGAGTCTGCTCGTTGTGTGGGAAGTATGGGCATTTGGTGGCTACTTGCCTTCGCGCGCCGAACAATATTGCGATGCTCACCAACCGAACCTGCTATAACTGTGGCGAACCTGGACATATTCGTCCACAATGTCCTCGCAATGCGGGAACCGTGCCATCGGCTCGTGGAAGGGCTTTCAACATCAACGCCAATCAAGCACAAGCCAACAACGACGTGGTGAATGGTATGTATCTTGTAAATAGTCATTATGCTTCTGTATTGTTTGATTCGGGTGCGGATAGGAGTTTCGTGTCCTTGGAGTTCGAGCCTATACTTTCTAAGCCGCGTGTTAATCTGGAAAGATCCTTTACGGTCGAAGTCGCCGATGGAAAATCGATCGTCGTTGACGTCGTAATACGCGATTGTACCTTGAGCCTTAACGAACACGAGTTCTCCATCGACCTCATTCCTATGCAACTGGGAAGCTTTGATGTTATTATCGGCATGGATTGGTTAGCCAAGCAACACGCAGAAATTCTATGCTTCGAGAAGTGCATTCGAATTCCTTTACCGTCGGGTGATACTTTGAAAGTCTTTGGGGAGAAATCATCCCAAGTACTCAAACTTATGTCCTGCATCAAGGCCCGAAAGTGCTTAAGTAAGAACTATATAGCTTTCATGGCGTATGTAGTTAATACAAAAGCCAAGGGTAAGGAACTGAAAGATATTCCTGTCGTGCGAGATTTTCCCGAAGTGTTTCCCGAGGATCTTAAGGGGTTACCTCCTGTGCGAGAAGTAGAGTTCAAGATTGACTTGATCCCTGGTGCGAACCCTGTGGCTAAATCACCTTATCTCCTTGCACCGTCTGAAATGCAAGAACTAGCTAGTCAACTGCAAGAGTTGACCGATAAAGGATTCATTCGACCTAGTTCTTCACCATGGGGTGCACTTGTGCTGTTCGTGAAGAAGAAAGATGATTCATTCCCTATGTGCATCAACTACCGGGAACTCAACAAGCTTACCATCAAAAATCGATACCCTCTTCCTCGAATCGATGATCTCTTTGATCAACTCCAAGGAGCAACCCAATTTTCAAAGATCGATCTACGTTCTGGGTATCATCAATTACGTGTTCACGATGACGACATTCTAAAGACCTCTTTTCGTACTCGATGTGGACATTACGAGTTCATGGTTATGCCTTTTGGCTTGAACAATGCACCTGTCGTGTTCATGGATCTCATGAATCGAGTATGTAAACCGTATTTGGATAAGTTTGTGATCGTGTTCATTGATGACATTCTTATTTATTCCAAGAAGAAAATTGATCACGAGATGCACTTGCGACAAGTTCTCGAACTTTTAAAGAAGGAGCAACTATACGCCAAGTTCTCCAAGTGTGAGTTCTGGCTATAAGAAGTTCAACTTTTAGGGCATGTGGTGAATAGCCAAGGAATTCATATTGATCCTGCTAAAATAGAAGCCGTGAAAAAATTGGTGTGTTCCCACAACCCCAACCGAGGTTCGTTCTTTTCTGGGCTTAGCAGGATATTACCGTAGGTTCATACCAAACTTTTCGAAGATTGCTAAACCATTAATGGTGCTAACCCAAAAGGACCGACTTTTTGAATGGGGACCCGAGCAAGAAGAGGTTTTCCAGACACTGAAACTCAAGTTGTGTAACGCTCCTATACTAACACTCCCCGATGGAAACGATGACTTTACCATGTACTGTGATGCCTCTAATCAAGGTCTTGGTTGTGTTCTTATGCAACGAGGAAAAGTCATAGCGTACGCGTCAAGACAATTGAAGGTTCATGAAGTGAACTACACAACTCACGATCTTGAACTTGGTGTTGTGATTTTCGTTTTGAAGATCTGGCGACACTATCTTTATATGACGCAATGCATAGTCTACACCGATCACAAGAGTCTCCAACACGTGTTCAATCAAAACGAACTTAACATGAGATAAAGACGTAGGATCGAGTTGATTAGCAACTACGACTGTGACATTCGCTATCACCCTGGAAAGGCGAATGTTGTAGCCGACGCGCTGAGTCAAAAGGTCCACAACAAGACTGTCTCGCTTCAAGAAATTCGAGATCGAAGGCAATGGTTTGATACGTTAAGGGAATTTGATATCGAGAATTATGTGGATGTTAACGAGGCTACTATCATGCTTCAAGACATAAGGATTGATAGAGATCTTGAGTTATGCATTCGCGAGCTCAGCAAGCAGCTTTAACCGATGAAGGGAAAGATGAAGATTTGGTGTTCAACGTTCGCTCACAACTGGAGGCAAAACCGAACGGCATGTGGTACTTCTTGAATCGACTTTGGATCCCGAATCGTGATAACCTTCGACACTTCATTATGAACGAAGCTCATCAAACTCGATATTCCATTCATCCTGGCTCCGATAAAATGTACATGGACCTGCGTGGTTAATATTGGTGGCCTGGAATGAAGAAAGATATCGCGTCTTATGTTTCCAAGTGTCTCACGTGTGCAAGAGTCAAAGCCGAGCACCAACGACCAAGTGGTTTACTTGAACAACCCGAAATCCCTATGTGGAAATGGGAACATATATCCATGGATTTCATAACCAAGCTACCTCGTACTCCTCGTGGTCATGATAGTATATGGGTGATTGTTGACCGTTTGACCAAAACGGCACATTTCATACCAATATGAGACACATACAAAGTTTCAAGACTGGCTCGCATTTATATTGACAAAATTGTAAGTCGTCATGGCGTGCCGTTGCACATCATATCCGACCGAGACGCTCGTTTCACTTCGCACTTTTGGTCGTCTATGCAAGAACTCTTGGGTACTCAACTGGATTTAAGTACGGCTTACCATCCTCAAACTGATGGTCAAACCAAACGAACAATTCAAACCTCGAGGATTTGCTACGTCTTTGTGTCCTTGACTTTGGTGGTGACTGGGATACGCATTTACCGCTCGCGAAATTTTCGTATAACAATAGTTATCACTCGAGTATCAAGATGGCACCATTCGAAGCACTTTATGGTCGTAAGTGCCGATCACCGATCTGCTGGACCGACATTGGAGAAACCTTCATCACTGGTCCTGAACTTATACAAGAAACGACCGATAAAGTCTCCACAATCCGCAAGAACCTTGAAGTGGCAAGAAGTCGACAAAAGAGTTACGCCGATAAACGTCATAAGCTGTTGGAGTTTCAAGTTGGCGACATGGTTCTTCTTAAGGTTTCACCGTGGAAAGGTGTTGTTCGCTTTGGAAAGAAGGGTGAATTGGCTCCAAGATTTGTAGGACCTTTCAAAATCCTGAAAAGGATTGGGAAAATGGCTTATAGACTGGAACTACCTTCCGACTTTAGAGGAGTTCATCCTGTATTCCATGCCTCAAATTTGAGAAAGTGTTTGGCCGACAAGAGTCGGCATGTTCCACTGGAAGACATCTAGATCGATGAGTCATTGCACTTTCTTGAGAGACCTGTTGAAATTATGGATCACATTATGAAGAAAACTAGAACCACAACTACTCCAATTGTCAAGGTTCGTTGGGAGAATAAGTGTGGAGCTGAGTTCACTTAGGAGCGTGAGGACCATATGAGGGAAAAATATCCGCATTTGTTCGCTTAGTTTATTTTTAATTTCGGGATGAAATTCTTTTAAGTTGGAGAGACTGTAACATCTTGGATTTTTTGGTTAATTAAAAGTTAGCATTGTTATTCTTGTAAGGACCATTGTTGCCATATATGAAACTTAAGGGTTGCTTATGTTTATTTATTTGTTAGAAAGTTAATAGTTTATTTTAAATTAATATAATAATGGATACTGATAATAATACTAATAATAATAATCTATAATAATAAAAAAATTATAACAAAAAAATTATAATAAGTCATAATAATAGTAATAACTAAAATAATGGTGATAATACTAATAATAATATTAATTTATAAAATTACTAAACTTAGAAAAGTGTAAAAACCTAAAATATTTGAGTTATAGGGGTTGGTTTGCTATTTTTAAAACCTTAAATGCAAAGTTTTGTGCATAAAATATTAAAGTCAAAACTACAGGGGCCGTTGTGTAAATTCTCAAACCCAAACCCCCTCCCCCATTTCAACCCTCGTAAATCCAGCAGGTATTCCGGCGGAGCTCCGGCGATGTCCAAATCGCCCAAAATACTCGATTTCGAAGCCCAAAACCAGTCCAAAACGTTTTGTGTGCGTGAGTCGAACTTAAATGTGTTACTTAATTGTGTTTAAATCATCTGTTACTTATTGAATCATCGTATAACCGATGACATTGAACGCCATAACCGTTCGACCCTTAAATCCTAATTAAAGTCTAATTAAACAAACATAATCAATCCTCTAACTAATCCTAAGCATTCACAACTTCCAATCGCACCTGAAAACACACAAACAAAGCCATTCGATTAGCAACTTCATCGTGACCTGCAACTTGATCGAGCCCCATCTTCTGCACGACATCACCACAAATTGACAGAGGGCTTTCGTTTTTCATCCTTTATTTAAGCTAAACCTGCAATTAATTGGGTTACCATCAACCAAATCATCTTGGATTAACTCTTCACCGTCGCGGCTATTCCTTGTTCATCCTCACCGATTTTAAACTTCAATCTAGGTTTTTAAACATTGTAATATACTCGATTTCATGTGGGAACAAAAGTCCTATGTTTGATTTCGTTATCAACCGCGAATTTGGGTTCAATTTGGTCCGATTCCGTTCTAGGGTTCTTGGGGTTTGTGGGCATTTTGCTAATATGGCTTAAGGAAATTCAAAACCAAGTTCAAAAGCGATTGTGGCCTTGGTTCAAGCGGTAACATTGGTGACTTCTAAACAAGAGGTCCCCGGTTCGAAATCGGGGGACCTCATGTTTTAGTTTTAAGGCTTTTAGCCTTTGTTTTAAATTCAGTTTTTTTTAAAAAAAATTATAAAAATAAATTTATGAATTTGTTATTTGTTTTTTTAAAGACACCATACTATTTCTGTAAATTAGTTCGTAAAACATCTTAGTATTTTTATTAATATATTTTAGACAAACAATATATTTAGTTTATTTTCTTATAAAAATGACTTTAAATAAAGTTTTTAAATCACTAAATTGTTAGTTGTTCAAACTTTAACTATATATATGTTATTGTTTAAATGATGGTTATGTTGAAAACTTTAAAAGTTATTTAAATTACATTTAGACATTATTGCCAATGGTTTTCTTTTATTTCTTAATATTAAAATGATTAAACAGTATATTTTATTGACTCAAAACATAATCAAATTTACCATTTTAGTTGGATTCAATTATTAACATCCATTCCTATCGAAACCCTAGTTCGCGTTAAAACATTAATCTTGCTATTAAACTTAAACTTGTAAAATATATATTTAGGTATCTTGTGAGGGACTACGTTGAAGAGTTGCTTATTATTCTTTTTAACCTTCATTTATACAATTATACATCAAGTGAGTATTTCTATACCCCTTTTGCATATTTTTACACTTTGGGGTGAAACATGTTACCTTATAACCATTGCACTTGTAAACTCGTTTGATTCTTGTAAACACCTGGCAATTCACTTGTATGTTGTGGTTAGTTGATTTTAGTAATTACCATGTATTGACGATTATATGTGCAATCATTAACTATTGCTAGCCTGGCGACGTCATAGATCTATGGGTCTGACAAGCCTGTTTGGTTAATCCAAGTACACATAGCTAATCGTATAAACTTGTAAACGTGGAAACTTGTAAACTGTCAAGGTTTGATTGTGCATCTGTCTTACATCCCTAGTTACTTTGCTCACTAACTTATAACATGAATTGCCATCTCTTATATACTTATGTATTAAAAACTATGGAAATCTCACCAACTTTATGTTGACCTTTTATTTTTAACATGTTTCAGGAAACGCGCAAGTTTGATTGCTACCCTTGAAGCTTATTCACACCTAGGAATGGACCTAGTTAAATAAATGGATGGACTTGAATTATTTCTTATTATGCATTGTTGATTTCCTGATTTGAGACTTATCTTTGTAATGTTACATTTGAAACTTATGATTATTATATTTGAGATTAATAATAGCGTTATGTGGCTGTGAACGATCTTAACCTTCACATCTCGACGTTTCTGACGTTTCAGCAAAGTTGCATTTTCCAACTCAACTAACTTCTCTAGTGGTAGCAGGAGTACATCTTCATTCATGGCTCCTAGATTGACAAGTCTGTCAATGATTTCCACTCTTCTTTTATTGTTGACAGCCTCCTGGTTGGTTGCAGCTGCTTTGCTACTAACAGCTTCCCAGTTGGAAGTCTACCTTTTCTTTTAAGATTTTCTAACCTTGCTTCCTCCTGAAGCTCTACCTCAGTCATCTTCCTCTTTCCTTTGACGTCTTCTTAAGTGCTAGACTTTGGGGGTTCTTGGATGGAAGGTTCAGGTTGAGAGGTAGAAATGAGAGCTGGAGTTAATGCTGATGTTTGAGCTAGGGGTTGGGTGAGAAAATCCTCCCTATTAACCTTAGATGCAAGTTATAGGATTGCATCTGTGACTATTAGATCATCGGATAAAGAGAATAGTCCTTCCGCAGCTGCAATCTCAGCTTCGGAAGATTGAGGTTGTTCTTCTGAGGCTTTGACTTGTGCTTCGGAAGTCTGTGAGAATGCACTATCTGTCCCAACTGTCTTAGTTGCTACCCATCAGTCCTTGTTTCCCCTTCGAAATTAATCTTAGGTTCTACTTGGACCTTAGGTTAACCAACTTCCTCAATACTGGTAGAAGGTGCATTTAACCTCTGAAGCTCTTGAGCTTTGAAGTAAATCACAGACAAGTCAGGACTTGGTTGTTCAATGAGAGATTCCAGCATGAACCTTACTGAAGAACCTGTTGAGATCTTGGAGCATCCTTTAATCCACTTGAATTACAACTGGAGGAGGCTCAGGAAAAACTAAAGCTTGTTGCATAGGGTATCTTGAACTTAAGGAAGTGAGAGCTTGACTCTATGGTTCCTCTTGTCTTTGGCTTTGTCCCTGAACACTCTCCTCCTTTTTGGTAGCATCATCTTGAGAGCTTGATGAGCTGGAGGAAGAGGTCAATAAGACCTGAATTGGTACATGCCTAACAGACCTCTCAATCTGTTTCTCAGCTAGTTTGGCCTTGAGATTTTCAATCTCAAGTTGCTGAGTGGTAGACCTATCCTCTAAAGTACTAACTTTAGATTCAAGGTTTGAGACTTTAGAAAGTAGGTCTTTAATGGTGAGTTGCAGTCTTCCCTCATCTTGTTTTGAAGAATCATGGGGAGATGAGGTAACATACCTAGTATGTTCATCCTCACCACCAGATGTGGTTTCTTGGCGCCCTAGTTTCCCTTGCTCAATGATGTCTCTTTCAGAGTCATCAAATAGCATGGTTGCCGTAGATTCAGTCTCAATGATTTTACCACTATCCTAAAGGTCCATTGAGGCTTCTTTTGCAGTAGCAGTTGAATCTACATGAGTCCCCTCCACATCAGTGGGACTCACCTCAGTAAAGGTTTGCTGATGGGGGCTAGAGATAAGAGGTCTCTCTAGGCTCTGTTGACCTTTGAGAGGGTGTTGTGGATCAACTTCATCGCCCTGAAGAGACATAATCTCTTCATCAGTTCCGATTAGAAGGTCAGTAAAGGATATAGAGGTTAAGCCTAATGACCCGGGACCTTGATCAATGTCTATTGGCATTGAGCCTATGGTGGGGTTGTCCCTTTTTGGCTGCTTAGGGGAGTATAAAGACTCACCCTGAGGGTTTTCAGCTTGGGTTTCGGGCTCATGGGTTTGAGACTGAGGAGATTCAATACCCATATAGAGGTCAATTATGAAGGATGGTTGGACCTCAGACAGAGTGGGAGCCCATTGTTCCACTCTAGTCTTTTTGGATTGAACACGAGAAACTTGTTCAATCAGAGAAGATTGAACAAGGGTACGTTTGGGGTGTCTTTGATATCTGATAGTGAGGGGGTGAGAAGGTAGATTTGGCAGTTGTCACACCCCAACCTTGACGGCGGAAACGTCGAGGTGTGAGGGTTAAGATTGTTCACAGCCACATAACGCTATTATTAAATCCCAAATATATTATTCATAAGCTTTCAAAATTACATTACAAGCATAAGTCTCAATAATGAAATAAGTTTCAACATGAAATAACAAACATAATCATTTTGTTTATTAACTAGGTCCAAGTCCTAGAATATGCCAGCAACATAAGTTCACTTCAAAACTTGGGGGTTTTCCTGAAACATGATAAAAATAAAAGGGTCAACTATAAATAGTTGGTGAGTTTCCAAGGTTTTCATACATAATATGAAAAAGGTTACAAGTAGCAATTCATGTCATAGGTTATAAGCTAGTAAGGTTATAGAACACATATCGTTACAACCAAACCTCGACTTGATTACAAGTATAAAAGATTGGCTAAGTGTATTTGGTTCCCTAGTGCACAAGCGTACGGCCCCTAGGAGTCGGCAATACCTCGACTTTAGCACCAAATAGGCTTGTCAGGCCCAAAGATCTAAGACGTCGCCAGGCTAGCAATAGTTAATGATTGTAAACAAACTATGTATCTCATATAAACACTTACAAAACACAAATAACCATGACAAATAATAAGTTGAATTGCATGTGATTTACAAGTCTCAAACGTGTATAAGTGTATCATGTATAAGCAATCATGTTTCACCCCAAAATAGTGTGAAAAATGTAAAAAAGGGGACAAGGAAAACTCACATTGTTCAAATAAGTAAAGAATGACGATTAATAAGAGATAAGCAACGCTCCAACGTAGTCTTTCACAAGTTACCTAAATATATATATTTTACAAGTTTAAGTTTAAATAATAAGATTAACGTTTTAATGCGAACTAGGGTTTCAGTTGGGATTTGGGGTTTTTAATAATTACATTTAATAAAAATATAATTATACAATCGTTTATGTTTTGGTTTTAAGAAATTATAAAATATTTAAAACCAATAATGATATTGAATGATTCAATGATTTAATTTATTAATTTAAGAAAAAGTAAATACGAAGTGTGAAAAGAAATAATTAATTTAATAAAGTTTTGAACCTTTAAGTGATTTATTATGAAGGACTTATAATACAAAACCTTAAAAAAATGAGAATAATGTATAATAACAAATTATATTGTTTTATAAGTTTTAAGAATTTAAATAAACGTTTAGAGAATAAATTTGTTAACTATTTATATATAACATGGTTAGATGAGTAGATGAATAACTAATTATTTAAATAATTATTTAAATAATTATTTGAATAATTATAAATTTGACAAATAGATTTATAATGTTTTAGAATAATCTACATTTAAACCATAATAAGTTTATAACATTTAAATTACATAAGAAAATAATTAATAATGTTTCTGTAATCTTAAAAAAATAATTTATTAATTTCTGAAATGTTTTAATTCACAAATTAATTTTTACTTTAATTCAATAATATATTAGTATAATTTATGGAGTTTAAAATATTAAAAAAATGGCTTAAAAAAAATAAATGCTGGAGGTCGGGTTCGAACCCGAGACCTCCTGCATTCAAGGGTAAGGTGGTAACCGGTTGGGCTAAAGCCCAGATCTGTTAACTAATCCCTTCGAAACTTTAAAAAACATAATCTGCTTATTTCCCCCAATGCTCACGAACCCTAATTCGTTTTGGTTTAAATTGAACCCCAAATGTTTAATGATAAGGTATGTAATGTTAGGGCTTTGATTTCTCTTATAAAATCGAGTATAATGATGTATCTAATTACCTGGATTGGTTTAGATTCGGTAGTATGAAGAACAATGAACATCGCGACTACATGGATGTTGATTCAGGGTGCAAACTTTGATGTTAATCAAATTAACCTTGCAGGAAGCTTCGGATGGTGATGCAGAGTGATAGCCCTCACTCAATTTTAGTTTAAGATGCTTCGAGCATGATTCACGATCGAGTTGCAGGTTCACGGTGACGGGTTAACCGTTGCTTATGTTTGCGTTTGATTCAAGAGCAATTGAGTGTTGGAAATGATTAAGATTAGTTAGGTAATTGTTTAGATTAGCTTAATTGCTCTATTAAGATGGGTAAATGCTCGAACGGTTAAACGAGTAAAAGGGGCGACGGTTATTCGATCAATTGGTCCTTGTAACCGAGGTTTAAATGTGTTTAATGCTCATCATCAGTTTCGAATCGTACCCACGAAGCGATCTGGTCGTTTTGGCATCAAAATGGGGCCGTTTAGGGGGCTTTAAGGCCTCGCCGGCGCTTGGCCGGAATTTGGCCGGATTTCCCCCGCCGGAAATACGGGAATTAAATTGGGTGGGAGTTTGGGGTTTAAAAGTTACATATTTAGCCCCTGAGATTTCCAAGAGTTGACAGTTAAGTTTTAAAGTTGCTTAAGTTTCAATAATTTACAGATTAACCCCTGAAGTTTAAAGTGTTATTATTTTATGTAATAAACATATTAATTACAAGTTTAAAGTTATATAACTTTATTATTTTCAATATTATTATCATTTACATTATTGTTATTAATATTATTATTATTAATATTAATATTATTATGGTTATCGGTATTATTAATATTGAAAGAAAATTATTTTATTTAAGATTATCATCATCTTAAAAATAAATAAACATTATAATACTTATAATGTTATCATTATTATATTAATTTGTTAATCACCAATTTAACTATTAAATATAATAAACCTCAAAGTTTCAAAATGGCATAAAAGACCCTTTTAGAATTTAACAAAATTAACTTCCAAATTAACGAAATTACGAGATGTCACAGCAGTGTCAGGGTAGTTACCGGTGTGGGTTCATCACCTGTGGGGTTAACAGGGATGTCACCAGGAGCCATTGGCTCAATCATACCTGGAGGAAGTGCAGTATATCTTCCGGTGTGGACACTCTCTTCAAAATCTTGAAGATGGTCGGCCTCATATGAGGAACAGTCAGAGCAGCTGCACAGACAAGCTGTCTCTGGTCCAACTCACAGTTGATTATCTGCTGAAGGAACCTAGGATACATGAAGAATGTGTCCCGTTGAAGATTCCCCATAAGATTGGTCATCACAAACCTTGAGTAGTTAAAGTAGAGGCTTCTCACCAATCCATGAACTAGGCACCCTAGTTCATATGGGATTTGATCCCATCCCCGAGATTTGTTGGGCAAGCAATGAAGAACAACATACAGCATGAACTTCCAGTTGTAGGAGAAAGTAAACTTGTAGATGGTTGACCTGCTTACATCTCCACCATATCCCATTTGGATGTAGGTGTTGTCCAAATCTGTCTTGGGGAACTCTGTAAGAACGCCCTCATGATGAAGCTCGATATGCTCCCTGATGAGTTGTTCGGAAATGACCAACTCCTGGCCACAGATGCTTGATCATATTACCCGAACCCCATTTAGGGTTTCAATCTGACCATTGGCCTAAAATTCAGCCATGTGATTTGAGTAAACAGTGGGGTTAACATTCAGAGCAGTGTAATAAGATGATTGGGTAAGAAATGAGATGATATCAGAGAAGTCGGCATCCCTTGAAGAATCAAGGAGTGCGACTTGGTTATGGTGAGGGTTAAGTGCCATTTGAGAAAGTTGCAGGAAGATATTTCGGAATTAGGTGAATTGGGGATGAAGGAAACTTTTAGGGCAGTAAATTTGGTAAAAAGATGAAAGTGATTAGTCGAGGTTATTTAAATGGGTGAAATGGCGGTTTAAGGGGTTTGGATAAGATGATGGGATGTTTCAGTGGAGGATGTGACAGGGGCGGTAAGGTTAGTTCATTTAAATAATCCGACATCATTAACAAAATCTTTACTTTTTACAGAGTGGGGCCCAAAAGATTTCCGTTACACAGTAAAGTCTTTCTTCCGAGTATATGGCATTTCCAAAGGTAAGGTTCTTCCGAAGACAAATTTACTTCCAAAGGTAAAGTTCTTACTTCTGAGAGTAAATATTGCTTTCCAAATGGAGAGTGTTATAAGCTTCGGAAGTAGATCTGATATGATATCAATCGCTTCTTCCGAGACTAAAACTCTTCCAAGAAGAAAATTATCCTGGGAGGAATTTGCTTCGGAAGATATGTAAAACATCTTCCGAGGGTTAATTCCTCTTCGGAAGAATTTATACTTAGTGAAAGTTTCAGAGAAGGACTTTTTGTAACAGGGCTTAGATTGTTTTGACACAAGACTTTACAAAGGTTTTCAAATGAGATAGACTAATCAAGATTTATCATCCCAATAGTTGTAATGAGATATTTAAATCTTTGTTCATCAAAGGCTTTGGTGAACAAGTCAGCATATTGTTCATTTGAGTCAACTATGATTAGCTTTATTAGATTTTTCTCATGAATATCTCTAATGAAATGGTACTCGATATCAATGTATTTTGTCTTGGAGTACTTCACTAGATTTTCAGTAATGGAGATAGCACTGTTGTTGTCAATGTGGATAGGAGTGCTCATGAAGTTGAATCCATAGTCTATCATTTGGTTCTGAATCCACAATAGCTGAGCACAACAATTAGCAGCAGCAATGTATTCGGCTTCAGCAGTTGATGTAGAGACACAGGATTGCTTCTTGCATTGCCATGAGATGATCCTTCCACCAAAAAATTGACATCCACCTGATGTTGATTTCTTGTTGATATAAAGAAACAGTTCGAGAATGATTGGTTATCCATAAAGATAAAGAAAGTTTTGTATTGCAGCCACCATAGTCACTGTCAGAGTAGCCATAGAGATTGAAATCACTGTTCCTTGGATACCAGAGACCCAATTTAGGTGCTCCTTTGAGGTATTTGAGGATTCTCTTGGCAGCAACTAGGTAAGACACCTTTGGAGAAGCCTGATATCTAGCACAAATACAAGTTGCAAACATGATATCAGGTCTACTTGTTGTGAGATACATCAGAGAACCAATAATTTCTCTATACTGATGTTGATCAGTATCCTCCCCTTTAGAGTCAGGGCAGAGATTATGGTTTCTGGGTATAGGTGTTTTGGCTGCCTTACAATCTTTCATGTCAAATCTTTCAAAGATGTCATTGACATACTTTGATTAATTGATGAAAAACCCTTCCTTCATTTGCTTCATCTGAATTCCAAGGAAAAAGTCCATTTTTCCCATGGAACTCATCACAAACTTCTTTTTCATGATGCTCTCAAAGTCTTTACACATTTGGTCATTTGAGGAACCAAATATGATGTCATCAACATAGACTTGAACGAGCAAGATATCCTTCCCAGACTTCTTTATGAAAAGAGTCTTATCAATGGTACCTCTAGTGTAAACATTCTTCAGGAGAAACTAAGACAATGTCTCATACCACAGCCTAGGTGCTTGGTGCAGCCCATATAGAGCTTTATCCAATTTGCACACATAGTTGGGGTGTTGTGGGTCTTCAAATCCTGGAGGTTGGCACACATAGACTTTCCTATCTAAATCCCCATATAGAAAGTCACACTTGACATCAAGCTGATAGACAGTGAAATTCTTGGATGCAGCATAAGCAAGGAAGATCCTAACTGCCTCAAGTCTTGCAATAGGTGCAAAGACATCAATATAATCAATTCCTTCCTCTTGAGTGTATCCTTGAACCACTAATCTTGCTTTGTTCTTGATGATCAAGCCTCTGTCATCCTCTTGTTTCTAAAAACCCATTTAGTGCCTATAGGTACTTGACCAGATGGTAGCGGACATAGGTTCCAAACCTTTTGTCGTTTGAATTGAAGCAGCTCCTCTTGCATCGATTCAACCCAGCTACTATCTTTCAAGGCATCTTCCACCTTTTTGGGTTCCATCTGGGATAAGAAGCATGAGTACAAGCAGACATTCCTATTATGAGTTTGTCCTCTTGTTCTCACACCTTCAGAGACTTCCCCTATGATGTTTTCAGCTGGATGAGTGTTGTGAATCCTAAGTCTAGGAATTACCTCCAGTTGCAAAGATAGATCCAGATTGGACATATTTTGCTCAGGAGTTTGAACACTTTGTCCAGCTATTGTTTCAAACTCATTCAATGAGGACTGATTATGAATGAGAAACATCATCATCATTTGTTGGCTGTGAAGCATCATTAACAGTTTTCTGTTCCTTCAAGATGTTGCTTCCATCAGCTTGGTGTTGTGCAGTGTCACCTGATGAAGTTTGAGAGTCAACAGGTGAACCACTGGTTGAAGCTCCACTATCCCTTGAGATAGTCATACTGTCTGATCTGCCAATAGTGGGAGCTTGATTCGTTGCAGCTCTTGGAGTTCTTGGAATAGGTCTGGGTAGCTCAAATAGTTGGTCATCATTAGAATCACTTTGAGCACCTGTTCCTGCTGAAACATTCTCACAAGATGGTTTAGAATAGTCTGGAAACAATTCTAAATCAAATATATGATCAGGGCCATTCCCCTAACACAAGGAGTGTGCTCATTAACTACAATGTTGAAAGATTCCTCATATTGTTGATTTTTAATGTTATGAACTCTATAAGCTTTAGAGTTAGAGGAATATCCAACAAAGATAACATCATCCGACTTTTCAACAAATTTTGCCAAATTGTCTTTTGTGTTAAGTATGGTACACCTACTGCCAAAGGACCTTAGAAAGCCAATGAACAGTGGCCTCTTGTTCCATAGCTCATAAGGGGTTTTTCCATGCGGCTTAACTACAAGAACCTTGTTCTGCACATAGCATGCAGTGCTGACTGCCTCTGCCCAGAATGTTAGAGGCAACTTTGAATCAGCTAACATGGTCTGAGCAGCCTCAATAAGTGTCATGTTCCTCCTCTCAGCAACACCATTTTGATGAGGAGTTCTAGGAGCACTATATTGTCTGGCAATTCCTTTTGAGTTTAATGAGTCAAGAACGTGGTTCTTAAACTCAGTCCCTTGATCACTTCTAATTATTTTAACCTTGTGATCAATTTGATTTTCTATTTTAAGAATAAAAGATTTTAAAGTTTCAGCAGTTTCATCTTTGGTTCTTAAAAAG
This sequence comes from Flaveria ramosissima, assembly GCA_025215565.1. Lineage (NCBI taxonomy): Eukaryota > Viridiplantae > Streptophyta > Magnoliopsida > Asterales > Asteraceae > Flaveria > Flaveria ramosissima. Next base: position 28,044,076 of record CM046046.1, on the reverse strand, counting down.
AATACCCATGTAAATCTTGTAAAATCATCAATAATCACAAGGCAATATGATTTCCTTCCAATGCTCATTATACTTGTGGGACCAAATAGATCAATGTGCAATAAGTGTAATGGAGTGGTGATGGAGTTAACAACTTTGGATTTATGAGATGCCTTGTGTTGCTTCCCTTTCAGGCATGCAACACAGTTATCTTTGCAGAAAAATTTCTTTTTAGGCAAACCATGTACCAAGTTATTTTTAGCCAATTTATTCATTGTCTTAAAATTTACATGACATATTCGTTTATGCCATAGTGTTGACTCATCACCATCAGCTTTGGAAAGAAAGCATGACACTTCACCCATTGAGGAAGCATTGTTCATATCAAGCTTGTACATATCCCCTTTCCTGGGAGATCTAAGAAGCACCAATTCCTGAGGAATTGTCATCCCTGGTTTGAGGATAATGCACTCATGTTCTGTGAAGAGCATTTGATGCTTTTGATCACAGAACTGAGAAACACTTAACAGGTTGTGTTCAAGCTGTTTGACAAAGTAAACTTTGTCAACTTTTAATTTTCCATTGGATATACTTCCTCTACCAGAAACATATCATCCGGCCTCACCTCCAAACATGACAGGACCTCCATCATAATGTTGAAATTGTTAAAGGAGAGATATGTTCCCTATCATGTGCCTGGAGCATCCACTATCCACAATCCGAACATTGTTATTCTTGTTATATGGATGTTCCTACACATAAGATGAGATGATTAGTTTTGATTGGAAACCTAAGCCTTGTTGGTCTTGGGTTCTTCCAATGATAGTGACATAATTGAACCAAAATTTATGCATGGGAGTTCAATGGATGTCTTTGAAGAAGAGGGTTGAGCTGCAGCATCTTCCTTGATCTTCCATTCCATCCTTTGGTTGATCATAGAGGATGAGCCTGTTGAAGCTTTTGCAGCATGGCATTCTTCCGAAGCTTCTTTCTTTTCGGAAGACACCTTCACCACTTTTTCTTCCGAGGTAGTCTTCTTCTGGGATGGTTTCAAGGGGACTCTTTTGTTCTTTTGAGTCTTGACAGCTTTAACTTCCGAAGCCATTTTCCCTTCGAAAGAAGGACTTTTTTTCGAAAGTAACCTTGCTTCAGAAACAAGCTTTCCCTTTTTCATCACTTGAACCATTTGATATGGTCCAAATGAGAAACCTTTCCTGACTCCTTCTCTTTTAACATTATTTGCATAATGTGTGCTAGCAAGATTGTAGTAACAATCTTTGGCCATGTGGTTTTGCAGACCACATATTATGCATGCAATGTTAACTTTTTGGGAACTTGAGGATTGTTGTTTCTTGTTCTTTTCTCTTCATCAGCAACCTTTCCCTTTAACTTCTGATCCTTTGGTAGGACAGGAGTGCTGGTACTACACTCTTTTCCTGAATCAGAGTTTCCTACCATCTGGAATCCAGCTGAGATAAATACACCCTTTTGCTTTGGGTCTATCTTCAGCTTAGACTCAGCCACTTTCTTGGCAGTTTTTATGACTGCCTTAGCTCTGCTTCTTCTAGCTTTGGTGGTCAGGGGTTGATCATCACCGGTAGGAGTGGGTAAAATTACCTGGCTCTTCCCTATGATGGTCTCCATGGTTGCATCACTCTTTGACTCATGAGAAGGTGGGTCAGCAGATGGAACCTCTTGGTCTTCAGTACCACACCTTGGTTGTCTTAGAGACTCATAAGTGTATGGTGGAGCAATTTCATTGGTTTCCAACCCACCTTTGTTTTAGTAACAAAGTTTTGAGTGAGAGGATGATGCAAGAATGGCTTGGAAGTTTTGCTCAGAAATAGCATTCTTCCTAGCTTTAGCCTCAGCTGTGACAAGTTGGGCTTGAGCCTTAGACAATTTGGATATTAAATCCTTCATTTGAGTCTTATAGTTTGTGTGTTCATGTTTTAATAAGGATACAGTTTTCTCCAACTCCTTAATTTTTCTTTGATAGTCAGATTCAGCCCTTTTAAAATCAGATTTTAAAACATTTAGAGACTCAATGTCGGATTTAATCTCCATATTGTAGTCCTGATACAATTTAACCTTAGCAATACAGGCAGGAGTACAGAGATGTTCATATACCTTATTGTCATCTGTTCCGGCCATGAGTGCTTGAGCAGGAGTCACATCCTGTACCATGAAGCTCCAGTCAACTTCTTAAGCCATTGCAGCTGTCTCTGTTGACTTTCTAGTGGGCTTTGGTGTAGAGGGATGTGTGGAGGCCTGTGGGGTTCCCGGATTAGACTTCGGAGCCTTTCATTCCCTTGCAAAATGACCAAGTTGGATACAGCTGTAACATTTGGTCTTGGTTTTGTCAAACCCAAATTTGTTGTTGGTTGGGTTCTGGGGAAATTGCCTTCCAGTTCTCTTGAAGAGCTTCTTTGCTCTGTAGGTTAAGAGAGCCATTTGTTGGACTATGTCCACATATTCCACGTCATCTGGACTGAAGCACTCTAAATCATCAAAGCAATACTGATGGTCAATAGAGTGCCTACTTCCTGAGACAAAAGCACAGCTGCCCTGAAAGGAACTTGCTGAGCTTGTTGAGACCTTGGTCAAAGGAAATATGATGTATGGTCCAGAAGAACAAGATGGCTGTTGGGTGTAAGTCAGGTACTATTTAGGTTGGGAGGGTCCTGAGCCTTCAGCAACCATTAAAGCGTTGCTATCAGGAAGACTTAAGGGTTTGCTTGTCTGACGGCCTCTCTTGTTCTCCATTTCCAAACGGTATCCATCAAGGATGCCATAGAGTTCGGTCATGGTGAGGGTGCTCAAGTTTTATGTTCTCTTGATAGAGACACAGTAGAACATCCACTCATTAGGAAGTGCACTCATGAACTTTCTTGTTAGATCTCTAAGTTCAAGGGCGATTTCCACAGACTGAAGAGAAGAAATGAGGTCCATGTACTTGAAGTATTGCTGGCTGAGGGTCTCTCCAGCAATGTAGGTGAAGTTCTCAAACTGTTGCTTCAGTAAGTCCTTCTTGGAGTCATTGGAGCTGGAATACATATGAGCAAGTGCATCAAATAGTTCTTTGGCTGACTTGCAATGCTCAAACCCCACCATGATGGAGTTGGGAATTGCAGTCATGAGAACAGTTATAGCATTGCTATCAATGTCCAGCTTCTTCCGGTCCTCATCAGAGTAGTCTTCAACGGCTTTCTCTATCATGGCACCGTTTCCACCTGCCACCTTTGGTTTATACGGGCCATTGACAATAGATTGCCACATCTTGCTGTCTTGATACCTGATGAAGCCTTCCATGCGTCTGCTCCATGACCTGAAGTTTTCAGGGGTGATGATAGGTGCTTTAGTCATCGTCCCCATCTCTACTTCAGACTTGTTGAGGGCCATTTTTAGTGTGGTGTAAGGAGGAGTGAAAAACAGGTTGATTAGGATGGTAAGATCTCACAATCAAGAGCCTAAAAAGCTCTGATACCAATTGCAGGATTGAGTTTTGTCACTTAACACTTAGATTTCTCTCAAACTCACTTATACTACACTCAGATCAGATGAAGTAGAATCTCTTCTAAGAGTTTATAATAATATAATAAGTAGCAAAGATCACGAAGATATAATTTTCAAGGCACTTATATATATTACTTCTCAACTCAAAGTATTACAAGACTCTTACAAGCATGAAACAAGAGTTACAATGAGTAACTATATACACTAGATCATATAGCCGGATATACTTTGATACCACCTAGAAACCTAAGACTAAAGCATATACTACAATGCTAAAGTTAAAGTATCTTAGATAAAGTATTATCTAAGATATGGTAGTCATGACATGTGTATGACTTACATTTTGTCACCAACTAAAGTTGGCAACTGTACTAACTGATAAAGGTAAACAGTGGAATAAAGTATGATCAACTACATGGCTTTTGAGAAAACGCCATGCAGTATCTTAGAGGTCTGCAGCGGAGTGTCAGAGAGACCATACGTATGTCCACTGGATAATAGTAGTGTCTTCCGAAGGTAAGTTTTCTTCCAAAGCCACTTATACTTCAGAATAGGCTACTATACTTCCGAAGCTTGAGGACTTCTTTCATACTTCGGAAGTTGACTTCTGATCTTTCACTCTAAGTCTTGATCTTCGGAAGTGAATACTTTGTCTTCGGAAGTTGGAGTTTTCCTTCGGAATTTGATCTTACACTTTGTCTTCAGAAGAACTCCTTTTCCTTCGTAAGTTCCACGCTTAGCTTTGGAAGTCCTTTATTAGTTGCACCAAAATAGTCTAAGTGATTTGGTTTTGGTTGCACCAGCCTTTCTAGATCCAACAAAGTTTATTTATATAATTGTTGATAACCACAATAAATAATGTTTATAACAAAGCCATCAGTTAAGCATATTTATCCACACACTAGATTTTCTCGTTCTTATCATGTGACATGTGATTTCATTATGCATTTTTTTATGTACGTGTGTGGGCATGATGTCCTCTTGAAGCACATGATCTTGGATCCACAATTGTAAAGTACGTTACAACTTTAATACTTTATAGCAATTATTATAAATTGTATTTAAAATTGTCTTATATGCCTTGAACAGTCAGAGACAACCGGTAAATTGTCATGAACCCGTAAAATGATATTTTATCTAAAGTTAAACCATATGTTGTAATAGAGTTAAAAAAGGTGGATGTGCGAATATAAAGCAAGTAAGTAAATTCACATGTCTTTAAAAGAAACACTTGTTTATGGCCTCTCAAGGACATCCTTTTTAGCAGTTTGTTCCATCCTTCGCTATTAGGAACATTTCACTTTTGGGGCTTTCATTCATGGTGATGGATGACATAAACAAGTGGGTCTGGAAGGGGTTGGGAACACTTAGGTTGGGAAAACCACAAAAACCACCTCTTGCTAATGGATGGATGAAGGGAAAACCACCAAGCTACGAAAAAAATCATGAAACTCACCTCTAGTTAGTCACATTGTTTATAAGTATTTGTTTTCTTAGTTGTTCAAAGTGTAAGGTGTATTTGAATAAACTTCTACCCTCTTACTTTAATAGTACAGATTGTTTAGTATATATTCATAATGAAACGAAGATCATTACATAACGAGTGACGTTTATGTAGTTACATATACGTAACCTATTGTTTTTGGAGTTTTTGCATAACTTGTGATTTTTTAGGAACCCTAGGCGGGGGTTCGTTTTATGAATGTAAGTTAGAGTTTTATAATCATCAAAGGCAGCTTTCGATAGTGATTTGCCTAGACCAGCGAAAGTTAATGGAGAAATTGTCATCACAAATTACCATCTTGATTGTTATTGAGCTGTTAACAACCGACAAGTAAAAGGAAAAGATGGATAAGTGCTCAATCGCAATGAATGAACGACACTGAAAGTAAATGACGGCTTTGTTTGGCCACGTGTATATGCATTGTTGAGATAACGCTTATGAGTGACGTTGTTGTTGAGGTAACGCTTATGATGTCATTGTTGAGATTTTGTACGCTAGAGCGAGTGACGTTATTTTTGGTATAATCAGGATTTGCATCAGTGTTCGATTTTATGATTTTTGACGAGCTGAAACGATAACGGTCAAACTCTCATTTCGTCGCACGGGAAAAGCCTGACCGCAATTTACTCGTCGAGAAGCTCGTGAAGAAAAACTAGTTAAACATAAAATACTGAGTTTTTTAATTGCAATGCGCACTAACTGCACTAACTGAGGTTTTTTAATTAAGTTTAACCTAAACTAACAAGATCAAAGAGGAACTAACAATTAGCCCCTTGATCTTGTATTTTGAGATCCTTGAATTGATTCCAGAATTAAATAATGATCTGCTTCATTTTATTATCATCATAAGAAACTGTACTTTTAAGAAAATCAACGTAATCAAATACCTAATGAGAACAAAAATACAAGTATATCACTTCATGCTTTAAATTAAATCACATATTTTTTTTCCAAAGAAAATGTTAATAGACCTCTCATTGTTAAATTTAACTCATGAATTATGGTCCTTAATTCACAATTATCTCTTAATTACATTACAAATATCCCGTACGAGTCCCTTAAAGGTGGAATTTTGTGCTATTGTTCATACTTCATACTCGCTCGCTAACCCCTTGTTTAGGGTTTTCGCAGGAACAATCAAATTTGAGATTTCAAAAGGTTTGCATCTTCAAACTTGTGCAAATTTCATCATTTCAACTCACCTTTTATCCAATTGTTCATATCTAGTTTCCCTCATGGTTATTATTTCAATCCACCCGTTGATTGTTTCTTTGCTTTATTAGGGTTTTAGTTGAGTTGATTTGGTCGCCTGATAATAAAGTGTGTTATTATGATTGATTGTAGCTTGTGACCGACGATTGATGAAAACCTTGTGGTTATATTATACAAATGATCTTCTTGATTACCACAAATTGCTGTTGTAGTATACAGATTAACTTATTAAAAGGTTTTTAAAAGTTTAATCTATAAAGAAGGAAAACAAAACTAAATGTTATGAAGATGTATGAGGACAATTGCCTGCACTGAAAGCTAGTACTTTTGATTCTTTCATTTGGACACCAAAAGCATGCATTCATAAGATCTGATCATTTGTAGATTGTAATTGTACCATGTGCTTGAAAGTCTGTACATTCTTCTCTCTGAGATAGTTTTGTTTATTATCTTATCAGTTGAAATCTTTTTATCTGAACCAAATTGTAGCAAGGATGGTGAATCCCCACTTTGATGATACGATTAAAGTCATTGGGGTGGATGCTGATGGTAAGAAGTATGACAAAGGTAATTATTGCAACTCAATTTGGTTGATTATATTCTTTGTGGAACATTTTTTGATGTAAAGAAGTAATGATATAAGTGTGCATATTGGTACGCCTTCAGTTTCGCGTGTTCAAGCAAAAGGAGAGGAGTCTGACATGCACATTGTGCTGGATGTGAACTCACAATTATACCCTATGCGTGCGGGAGAGAGATTTAGGATGGTTTTGTCTCAAACTTTGAATGAAGATGGCTCGGCTGTTACAGCTGGTTCTGAGGTAAGTTATTATGTAATGCTAGTTGTACCGATTTCCAATTAGGGGATGTTTAGTTATGTGGAATTTTATGACTTTAGGATCTAAATTCCATTTTAAACTGCTGTTTAGTTTGCAGAATTTGTTAGAACTGGAATCTAAATTCAGGTGATAACATGATTGGTTGGAGAATTTGAATGCATTTTCTTAAATTCTTTCATATTCAACATCCTTCCAAATTGTGAAGTTATTCAACTAAAGAAATTGGAAGCTCCCACTTCCTCACCACTGCCATTGCCATCAGTACCCCTAATGTAGCCGCCCCTGCCTCTGCCATTGGCACCACCCCACTGCATCTACCACCACCTCCACTGTTGCCACCCCCACTACCACCGCATTCCAAAATCTTTAACAAACTAACAAACCAAACATGATTATTTCGTCTACTAGATGCATCATAATTCCAATTTCTGACATATTCTAGTTCCTCAAATTCCAATTCCTTTAACAAATTTCAGTTCCAAATCTAGTTCCTTAAAAAAAATCCTACATACCAAACACCCCTTTGGCCTTTAGTAGTATTACATATTAGTAATATTGGTGTGCTCTAATGTAATTACAGGGAAGCAAGAAATCACTCGCTGATAGATTCGAGTATGTAATGCACGGGCTGTTATACAAGATCTCAGATGATAAGAACCAAAGTGGTGATGTTGAAGTGTATGTATCTCATCACCTCTGTTAACTTTCATTTGCTACTTTGCATATATGCTAATTTTTTATTTCTAAAGCCATTGAGAATGGCACACACACTTTGCCCCCTCCCAACCTCTCTTCTTTATGGTCTTCTTTTTTTTTTTTTTTAATTCTTAAAACTTTTTATACCTGTTACGTGACCGTAGAAATATTGAAGCAAGAATCCATGAATGAATGTAACACAAATTAAATGAACTTCTATTTAACTTAGTCTAGTTATTAATCCTCCTTATCTTCAAAATGATTTTATCAAACTTCTTGATTCATTTGAATCTTGTAGTCAAAGTGAACTTTGATTTTGGGATGATGGCGCATTATGCAGAGCTGTATTGCTCCGAGAACATGAATCGATTATCATAACTTGTTTTATAATTAACTTTTGTATACTGATAACTGATCTAGGAGTGTTTGGATACAGGGCTGTATACATATCATTTGGAGGACTTCAACTGCTGATGAAGGGTGCCCCCGCGAAGATGGGTAAGTTTAAGGTGGATCAAAGGCTGTTTCTTCTGCTGCTCAAGGAATAAATGTCAAACTCACTTCAGTTGTTTGCTTATTCTTGGATGGAACTTTTTATCCTGGTACTTTGACCCGTTGGTTTTTAATTAGTCAAGTCTCTTTTACTGTTGACTCTTTCTGGCACTGTAAATTTGTGACAAAGTGTTGGGCGCGATGTTTATTGTGTTACTGTGGAGGTGGCAATGTTAGCCTTTTGGGCAAATGGATCAAGTGGGTCAAACGGCTCATGATAGTCATGAGAATTGTATTCATTTGAATGAATATAAGTGTTTGTGGTCCTACCTGATTTGATTAATGACCTCTCTAGCCCGAATGTGTTACCCTGCCTCTACATCCTATCTCTCTTGAAAACAGTTCACGTTGTAGTCAACATGAACAACGTTAGAAATTCTGGAGACATCAATGGGGCACGGGAAAGCCACAAAAATGTGTGTCGTTTAAGTGCACAATCTGTGGCCAGCTGTTGAGTCATAGAGGATAGTTTGAGCACCGATAATCAGGACGAGTCAAACTTGATTCAATACGGACAACATCTCACTTAACTGTTTTCTTGGCTTAAAATGAAGTAAATTCTAGGGCTGTTTACTAAAAATATATTTTTGTTTTGCTCCTAACGTGATGTGATATGATGAAATGTGATGATGAATCTTATGTGGGACGTTTTAGCTAGTACGTTGACTCATATAGTTATAGACGTGTCAAGTATAATAGCATATCATAATCTACAAGTGTAATAAAATTGAGTATCAAGATCATAAAGTGATATACAGTAAAACAAAAAAATTGCAAATATAACATATTATGAGAGAAACAGATGGCATCAACATATGAAAATTGGGTATATATAAATTAGGCATGAAAACATAGAAACACAAAAACTTTCTTTGAAAACAATGGTTGATCTTGTTGACCCTTTCTTCGAACACAAACACTAAACAAGAACAAGTTGATTTAAATTTTTGATAGTAAATTAGAGAACAGTGAAAAGACATCGAATTTGTTAATTCGCTTTCACACATGCTAGTTGAGCAAGAACTTTGAAGTCAGATGACCGATTAAAGGATTAATCAATTCGTTGTAATTTTTGACATTTCATTGTTGATGTAGAGGCTAGAGAGATAGAGAGGCATTGGAATTTTGGATCCGATTGTTGTAGTTAATAAATTTTACACTACCGAACAGAAAATTTACACTACCGAGTCAAAAATTAACATTATTGACGGAAAAAAGAGCCCCCGGCCGTACTTCGGCCATGCCTACAAAACTTTGATCCCAAATAGTTAAACAAATCATATCATTAAATCTACCATCAATCAGCACCAAAAATCATAGTTGTAATCTGTAATACCAAAAATGAAACAATGTTAATGTTTGTGATTAAAATTAAAGAAAAAACAACCTCAAATCATTCCATAATCATCTTCTACCTTTGATGATCTTTCTTCTTCTTCTTCTTCACATGACAGTTATTACTGTTAGTGACACGCGATATGCATCCAAGTTTCCTCTTCATTTCCCGCCAAACGTTCCCTTTTTCGGCTTTCGGTTTCATCAAATAACCTCTTTGAATCTCTTTCCTCATCAGAAGACATTCTTTCTCCAACTCTGCCACTTTACTATTCATTTTCTCCAACTCTCCCTTCACTTTCCCTTCCTCCTCGTCCTCCGTTGACTTTGACCTACCCGACCCGTCCTCAGAACCCGACACCACCACCGCTTTCGTGATGGTTTCCCGCAGGTGCAACTGCCTTACAAACAACATTTGGACCGCCACACGCACTGGCAGCCGCTCGTTCTGTGCAGCATGCTCACATGCCTCGGGTGACATCTTGTTGCAATCAAGAACCGCACAAATCTCTTCCCTTTCGGATTCTGTCAAGTGTTTGTGCTTGTTTAGATAGATATCTATTGCTTGATACACCCCATCAGAGGTTCTTGGTGTTCCTTCTGATGCAGCAATCGACATTTCAGCGAGTGATATAAACGAGTCTTTTTGCAAATCTATGTCGTTCGCCACCTCACTTAAGAACTCCTCTACAAGTTCAGCCACAATGTCTAGCTCAGTTTGATACCGCCCGGTGAAATTGCTGTAAAAATGCTTCAAGATTCTTCTAACACACTCGGTATCGTACTTTTCATCCTTAGCATATCCTTGAGTTGGTATTAGCAAGTCACTAACTGTAGCTAAATCTAGTTGTCTCCCAATTCTCACTTCAAACCCTTCTCTACAAGTAACATTAGCTTCTAAAACCGTTGCATACCGAAGCATTTCAGACAGTAATGCACAAGGAAGGATCCCTCGATCATGTGGCAGAAGTCTTTCAACAGCTTCGATTGCGAGTCGTTTTGAGTTTGAAGAATCACCTTCAGAAGAAGATGTTTCTTCATCTGTTTCTTTTGGATCAAAGAACACCCATCTTTTAGCATACTGATAAAGATTCGACGCAATGTAGTTTGAGCCCAGTTTAGATTGAATCATCCTGCGAATTATTGGCTCGTAAAACTGAAGATCAAGTGTGGTTAAACTCAAATCCTGTGACTTGTAATCAAGAACAAAGAGCTGACTTTTACCATTTGGCTTGTGTACATTACCATTATACACCTCTTCATCATCATCATCCTCATCGTCATCAAGAACTGGATTCTTGATTGGTTCGCCGAGTAGAAGTGGATTTTCAAGAGCTTTCTTGATAATTGAATCAACACAAGCATCAATCAAACCAAGTTTCATTGCTTGTTGAAAAATGACAGGATTCTCAGTAGCCATTAAGGATCTTAAAGATTCATTCCAGCCAGTGATGACTTTGTGTTCAAAGTAAGATAAAGATTGATTCAAGAGATTGCGGGGGCTGTGGCTATCTGTCATGCCCAAATAGCAAGCCAAACAAGAAATCGGAATGATGTTTTCCGGTGTGAAGTTGATGTCAAAACCATAGCAAAATCTCGCAATGATCTCGAAGATTGGTGGGGTCGTAGGGATACCGCAGAGAAGATGAGAAAGATTTTCATCAGGGTTGTCTTTTAACAGCTTACAAAGTTTTGATGATCTTGCAGAAAGAAGATCCTGCAGTTGAACAAGGCAATAGTATATTACAAAACAAAGTTTGACTTTAGTAAGGTCAAATAAGTGGCTTATTACTCTGAGATTTAATGTTAATTCATTCAGGTTATTACAAAAATTATAATATTATACTAAATTGTACACAAAATACTCAAATGGGTTGGTGTTGGTTGTCAGATTACACTAAATAAAACAGCTTAATTACAGGAAGCATGAAGACAGATTTGACCTCAAAAGTCAAGATGTGCAAAACATGCAAGTATATGTTGTTTTACCCTGTTCAAATTGTATGATATTCCGCATACTGTGAGTTGAACATCCTTCGAACACGAATACATCGACATCTTCTGAAAATCATACAAAAACAGCATTAAAAATGACAACAAAAACGAAAAAAAAAAACTTCATTTAGTTATACAATTCAGTGAATCTACCATAAATTCACATGATAAATAATCAAAAATGACAAAATCACATTCAAATCACATCAACAAACCTACATATTGGCATTCAAAAAGCATAAACCTTTTTAGAAGCATACAAAAACAGCACTAAATTGTGAACAAAAATGAAAAAAAAATTATTCGTGTAGTTATAAAATCCAAAGAATTTACCACTAAATTCACATCATAAATAACCAAAAATGACATAATCGCATTCAAATCAAATCTCTAAACTACATTTTGGCATTCAAGAAACATGAACCTTTGTTAAACAATTGAAAAAAATAAGCGTGCAAATTAAGGAGCTTACTAAAGGAGATGATTGAAATGAAAGAGGTGAGTGAGTGTGTGACGATGAAGATGATAATGATGATGATGATATAAAAATGGGTTTTGTTTTGTTTCTTATTTTGGGGTTTGAAATGGTAATTTAGGAGGTTTTTGTTGTCTTTTGAAGGGAACTCAGATTTACCAGAGGATATTGAGGGAAACGGTTATTGACTAAGACTAGTATAACAGCTATTTATTTGCCACGTGGACATACATAATATTAATTGATTTGAATTAGCAACCTTAGGTAGATGGTGAGAGTTAAAGAAAGTTCACGTTTAGGTTAAATCCGGAAACTAGATGAGTTCAATTTTGTTTAATGTCACGGGTTTGTAGGTCGATTCGTATGGTGTACATAATTTTTTTAAATATGTATTATTGTTATAATATTATTAAGAAAGGTGGTATTTTGTGTTAGAATTTCACTGACATAAGTTTTATAGGTAAAGTTATATGTATTTGTTTTTTAAGTTAATTTCAATTTTGCTCATTAATGTTTGACTAAAGTAATTATTTTCCTTCAAAAGATTAAAAACATCAATTTACCTTCAAAAGTTTCGTATGTTATTTCAATTTCACTCCAAAAGTTTCATTATTTTGGATAAAGTTGAAACAACTAATAAAGCTTTGGACTGAAATTGAAACAAGTTATGAAACTTTTGGAGGTAAATTAATGTTTTTAATCTTTTGAAGGAAAATGTTTATTTTTAACAAACCTTAAGGAGTAAAATGAAACTTAACTCTTGTTTTTTTATAATTTTAATGTGGTGTTGTAAATATGTGATTCTAGAGTGTATCAATATTTAAAGATTATAAAAAAGATATTTTTTAGATTAAAAAGGCCGTGTTATGGTTTACGTGTATGAATTATGATACAATTTAGTACTCAAATTTTTTTGGATTTATGTCAGGCTCGACCCCCGACCTATGAACATGAATCTTTTTAGTTTTTACACAGGGTGGTCTACATTGACTTTTTTAAAAAAGTCAAAATAAAAAAATAAGAATCGAGAAGTTGGTCAACAATAACTTCTCAAAATAATAAATCTGAGGTATACTGACTCACAATTCACAAATGACGAGTAATAAATCGCAATTCGCAAAGTGGCAAGGTAGCAAGTGGGTCTATTGAGAAAGCTCGCAATTCGTGTCTCGTTTGAAATAACTCGTTCGAAATCAACATGTTTGTAAATGAGCCGAGCCCTAGCCAATGTAAGCTCGGCCCATGGCCCGGTCACTAGCTCCCTCGGTAATTAAAGATTAAATTACACATTATATTGAATCATAACTCCCAAATTATAATATACGATCTAGTCATCTATATATTTAATATTCTCTATCAATATAAAAGATGACTTTTAGCTAGAGTGATTTTTTTGGTCTCTTCTGGTATCACTTTTAAAACTGCAGGTACATGTATTAAAAAAAACATGTATTTTTCCCATGTATTTTACTTACTCCCTCCCTCTCATCTACCCTTTGTTTCCGTGGGTGTTTGAGATTGCTTATTGAAAACTTCTTTTAATTTTTGAAAAAAACATAAGTTGAAAGAAGATGAATATATGTTTGTATGGAGATTAATATGTGAGAAGAAGAAGGAGTTTTTGAGAAGTTAAAATTTTTAACTTCTCAAAACTCCTTTTGAGAAGTCAAAAGGAGGTGTAAATAAGCAATCCCAAACATAGTCGGAGAAGTCACGGAAGTGAACAACCGTCCGTCCGTTAGGGCCAACGTCAATTGAACACTTTCTACTTTGTCGGAGGTGGATGACGATGGGTTTTGCAAATACGGAAGGGGTGGCGGGTGCAAGGAGGGGTAAAGATGAAACAGGAGAAAATAAAAATGTTTTAATTTTATCGCTAGAAAATAAATTTAAATTTATTCTTTTGAGATACTATATACTTGATATCTATTAACTTCTAAATCAAACTACAAATAAATAACGAAAACAATTTACAAAACAGTAAGCATTATATTTGTAAATTTAAAATATATGTAACATCTCATAAATTGTCAAAGGATCCTTTTTCTGAAATTTGAATAGCAAATTTCCAACTATGTAAGTTTTACTTTTTAAACACTAAACCGAAAACCGAGTTAAAAGATAACTTTTTGTGTACGTTACGAATTATCCTATCCATATTGCTAGCTCCATTATGGCGTAAACAATCCTAGTTCAAATAGATAGTCATATAATCATTTTGAGATTTTCAAATTAAAAAACTAAATACAAAATTTAAAGAAGATGATGGTGGAGACATTGATATGCTTATTTCGTGGTGATGTCAATTTTCCTCTCAATTCGACTTAAAAAGAGCTTTGTAGAAGATTTAAAGAGTGGCGATATGTTGTTGACGTTTTCATTGCGAATAAGCTATCGTGTTGAAGATTAGATTTTGTTCGGTTCAACAAGGCTAACTATGTGCATCGACTTATCTTCTATCTTAAATATAATAATAATGTGATGGCTTCTTTTCATGCGTGTGTGGATATTGCTCGATTTGATAGATAATTGAGACCTACACCTCTAGGGGGCTGATCTTACAAACTCGAGTAATCCTAAACATTAACCGAGAATGGGTCGTGCCCTTCACTGACATGTTGTTTACGTTCATTATTTGGACGGAAAACTTCAAATCTTATAAAGAAGCTCAAATTACTTTTGTTAACACTAAGGCACACAAATAATTAAGAGTTTAGGACTGATTTTATCACTAATGGTAAGATATATCTTTATTAGATAAGTTACATCACTAAGCTAAAGTTCAATCTACTTAGCAATTAGCATCTCTCGACTTTGTAACTAAGAAGTTTTAGTTGCATTTCACAAAGAAATTTTACAGAATCTTATCAAATTATAAAACACCTATGTAAAAAACGATAGTAAAAACCAGAAGTATACCTTGAACATTAGGTACAAATCACAAAATATATTCAATGGCGTCTTAATGAAGCAATTTCTTAGATTTATGCATCTACAAATTTTTCAGATGACTTCAACTTATTTCGATTAACTATATCCATTTTATGTTAGTTAAGTCCGCATTTAGCCAGTTGTATAGAGTCGATAATGTCAGATTGTAAGGCGTGGGATAAAATACACAACAAAATAATTATATAGAAATCAAAACACAAAATAAGTAATAAAAAAAACCACCCACATTGACCTGTTACTAAACTCGCCCAACCGCCATTCTACCACCTCCATGAAAAGGGACGTTTTTGTTTCCGACATAAGCTGCAGGGGCGACTGGGGTTACAGTATCATGAAACCACAAGCAGAAGAAAGTCGCGGGCTACTTTTCATTGATCGATTTATATTCCAAGACAGTATACATAATCATCTCTGCAACCAACAAAAATCCTGCCACCAATCATCACCGGGGAAGAGAATATACCTCCTTCCATGTCTAACCTACCATACTCTTCCACCACATACTTCTCTTCAACATTATCATCTAACAACTTGATTCTCAAAACAACTATACTTCCAGAACTGCTGCAAACACATATCAGCTTGTCTGAATGATGCGGCAAGTTTTCATCTATATATGCAGATGAACTAATCGGATCCCCCAAATCATGTTTCCAGAGTAGATTTCCTGAATCCTGCAGTGATTGAAAACATAAACTTGTAATCAATGCACGTATGAGCTTTGAAAGGATCAAGAAATGTCGTTACCAAACCAAATGAATAGACTCCTCCATCTCGGGAACATATAACCACCTATCAGATGAAATACTATCAGTATTCGTTAATGATCGTATATTGTATTCATAGCGTATTTCATTCATAATAATGATATACTTGACGGAGAGGCGAAAGCTAACCTGGTTATATAGAACACGAGATAAGCATGCTCCTGCAAAGATTGGTCCTCCGGTTATTCCCTGCATTTTCAGAATTTTAAAACCGTAAAAGTTAATTGTGAGGGACAATTATGTATCTAAAAATAAAGTTTACTGATAGAGAAAGATCTTACATACTATTTTATCAAATCTCACATAAATATCTACCGTATACCCTTATAACTTGCATACTTATTATATTTACACAGCCAGATAGAATATCAGAGATATTTAAAATACTTAAGATTCCAATTTTACACATGGGAAAACTTCACAGAATAGTAAGCAAGTTTAAACAATGTTCCAATTAGGGCACTCATATTTTTATTTGTTCTAATCAGGTCACTAAAGTTTTAAGAGTGTTCAAATTGGGTCACTAATACTTTTATTTATTCCAATCAGGTCATTAAAGTTTTAGGGATGTTATAATCAGGTCACTCATATTTTTTTAATTGTTTTAAATAATTCACAATTTTTTTAAAATAATTCAGTTTTTTATAAATATTGCTAATTTTTTTAAAAAACTTCAATTTTTTTTAATTTTTTGCAACTTATGAATGACCTAATTATGAATGACCTAATTAGAACAATACTAAAACTTTAGTGATCTGATTGGGACAAAAATTATACGAGTGACCTGATTGGAACCTAATTAGAACAATTTTAAACTTGATTACTATTTTACAAAGTTACACCTTTTTATTTAAATACAAATCATATCTTAATGCATGTTTTAAACCAAGGTTATAAATATTAAAAATTCAAATATACATATACTTGATATTACGTTTTTTTGTTGGGTAAATATTATATCATGCAAAGATTTTAGGAGAAAATATGAATTATCCCTGATATAAATTACTCAATTAAGTAAGCACATATGGAGATTTAATAGACGACGAAACTTGCCCTCCAAAGGATGGATCCATTTACATCAACGGCCACAACATGTCCATTCACCAAGCAGCAAATGACTGCAAAATAACATCAGCAAAGTGAATATATATGAGAATCTACATCAGTCTCAAGAATATGAATATAGATATAATATATTTGTGGATTTGCAAATACATTAAAATTTAACAGCATTTTTTAATTTAAAAAGAAAGCTGTGGATACCGTTTCCATTATTATGATTAATGGAGAGAGAACCAAATATAGGTGATCCAAGGTCTTGCATCCATAACACACTGAATGGCACAGCCTGCATGATCAAGAAAAAGAAGCTGTTGAAAGTAGTATAAACATTGAGAGGATAATCAAATTTAATAATGTTTCTACCTTTAAAGATAATGATGTCATAAAACCATTGGTGGATGCAAAATAAAGCCTTTGATCAACCTACATAATCAACAAAGAAACAATAGTTTATGTCTACAATCAAGCAGTTAAGAATGTGACAATGTAGAATATGAACAGTTGCAGATGAAAGATCAGAGAACTTAATCTCACTTCACTGAGTGCAGGTGACCCATATATACTCCCACCAGAATCTAGCTTATAGACACAGCTGTAACTTTGATAATTAAGGGCATACAGAACATGGTCATAAGATCCACACCTGTATATTGTAGTGTACAACAGTATCAGATGACTTACCAAACATGTGTGTGTGCACGCATAGAAAGTGTACATTACCAGACTAGATGCCTTTGCCTATCAACCACTGGCTGTGACTTTACTTCGCCGCCTGTCTGAAAAGTCCAACCAATACTTCCATCCAAAGAATTCAGAAAATATATTTTCCCTTTGTAACATCCAACTACAACCTAAAATGTAACAGATAATGAAAAAAATATATTAAATTTTATATATTTGGTTTTCATTTGAACCCAACCCTATATATATATATATATATATATATATATATATATATATATGTATATATATATATATATATACCTATGTATATATATATATATACCTATGTATATATATATATATATACCTATGTATATATATATATATATACCTATGTATATATATATATATATATATATATATATATATATATATATATACATAGGTATATATATATATACATAGGTATATATATATATATATACATATATATATATATACATATGTATATATATACCTATATATATATGTATATATACATATGTATATATATATGTATATATACATATGTATATACATATGTATATATATACATATGTATATACATATGTATATATATATGTATATACATATGTATATATACATATATGTATATACATATGTATATACATATACATATGTATATTTATATATATAGATATGTATATACATATGTATATATACATATCTATATATACATATACATATATACATACATATATATACATATATATATACATATATATACATATATATATACATATATATATATACATATATATATATATATATATATATACATATATATATATACATATATATATACATATATATATACATATGTATATACATATATATGTATATACATATATATGTCTATATATATATATAATATACATATATATATATATACATATATATATATATATATACATATATATGTATATACATATATATGTCTATACATATGTATATACATATATATGTATATACATATATATGTCTATATATATATATATATGTCTATACATATATACATATATATATACATATGTATATACATATATATGTAGATACATATATATGTCTATATATATATATATATATATAGATATATATATATATATATATCTATATATATCTATATATATATATATCTATCTAGATATCTATATATATATAGATATATATATATATATTATATATATATATATATATATATATATATATATATATATATATATATATATATATATATATAGCATGTAAAATACAAAACCAAATTTAAGTAGAGAACCACATAAGCACTCGTACATTGAGCCGTCAAATATAGTGGGTGATAAAGCGAGACGGGTATGTGGTTACACAGCCGTCATATATATCACAATCATAGCAATAAAGACAAGTGTTTATGAGGCTGTCACAGCTCTCTAGTTAGAATACAAACATACATGTATAGAGAGAGAAAGAGAGAGATATATGGTCGTTCAATACATTATCAACTTTTAACAGCGCATTGCCAGATCCCATAATTCATTTGAATCTAATGCTTCAAATGCGAGACCAAGACTGTACAAGTGCTTTATGTGGTTCTCTACTAAAAATCAGTTTTATAACGTGTGTATGATGCTTGCTGGAATAAAAGTCAACCATAGAAAAGTCTCCCAATATTGCAGCTGAGCACTCTACTCTCCCTTCTAATTGTACCTCCCACTGAACAAAACCACTGCAATCAAAGTCATTAACATTAGTTCACATGATCTAGAACTTTTAAAAAATGCAACAAATTTAAAGTTGAGAGTGTAGACACTTGCCTTGAGGCTTTGATGCAAATAAACTTGTGTGAATGAGATCCAATGTACACAAACATGTCATTTTCTCTCCCTACAATGAGTGGAGATGCATCAACGCAAGAATCCATATGAACTTTCCATAGCTTTCTTATAGAACCTTTTGGTTCACCAAACCATGTTTCTTGAAATGATTTACTGATGTTATGAGTTTCCCCAAACATCACTTTGTTACAACGAGTAATTGCAAATGATGTAATATTATCGACATTCAGATCACCATCTAGTTTGAATACCTTGTGAGGGTGATTCTCAGCATCAGGCTCACCAAGTTTGCTAGATAACCTGCCATGTGTCTTATTTGTTTTCAGATCAGTACCTTTAGGATGTTGTAGGCCCCCTCCAAAGACTTCCATATCTAATCTAGTGGGCACTTCTATTTTGGGATCCAGGAGAGCTGTCACTAGCTTTAAAGGAGTCGGAAAAGTGTACAACAATTTCATATTGATTCCTAATTTATGACAAGTGTGAGCTGCTGAAATTGAATCACCACCCATTGTGAAAAAATCATCATTGTTGTTGATATTTTCAACCAACAAGGCATCACAAAAGGCCTGCATATGTACCCATACAGGTTAAATGTAGAACAGATTAAACTTGTTCAAGTGATATAATCTTCATAAAAAAGATATTTTGAAGATCAATTAGTTGATGCAAAAAAAAAAAATTCTAGCAGCTATTACTCCAGAAAAGCAAAATTTCAATGTTTCTACGAAAGGTTATACATTTAATAATCAAGAAATTGTTTATTTCATAAGTTAATAGAAAAGTATATTATAAGACAAACTTTAGAATATAAAATCAAGTATCCAGATTCCAGAAGGCCTGAAGTCTGTGCAACAACAAATTCTGATAATACAAGGCTATACTTAATACATAATTAAGCCACAAGACCAACTTCGGAATAGGAAAAAAGAATGCAAAGACGTAAAGTGTTAAGTGAAAAATATATTTTGGAAAATCATAGAGTGAAAGCCCCTGGGACTATGAAACGAGCCTATGCAAACGGGCTCTTATAGGTTCTCTTCATGATGATTGGTCAGAGTTCTAGGCCCATTGATTCATTCTACTTTGTAATTAGTAGTATTATGGAGATATTTTGAGAAGCAATTAAAAAAAACTTTCTTTTGTTTTTGAGTGTGCTCATTCAATGTGTCAAACATGAGAAGAATAACACCTCTTTTATTGTTTGCAATAGATTTCCATGAGGCATCTGCTGTTCATTGAAGATATCTGACATCGAACACTCCAAACTGGCCAATGATTTGTAATCTACCTTCCTAGATGATGACATTGGTAATGATTCAACAAAAAAGAATCGATTAGGAATCATCGCCAATGGAAGCTTATCAACCAACCAACCTCGAAGAGAAAAACTCATACTTTTAGCAGAAGCATGCCCTGATTTTATTACTATATATGCTTCAAGATATGCAATTTCTTGTTCACCGTTTTTCAATATTACAGCAGCATCACCCACATCTTCATGTGTTCTTATTTTATTTTCAATCTCCTCCAATGCCATTCGATTACCATTTACCTTAACGGTACGATCATGTCTCCCAATAAAAACCAAGTCACCACCAGGTAGTTGTTTTGCAAAGTCACCTGTTTTAAAGTAAAGTTGACTTTCCTTATCATTAACAGAACAGCAAAAAGAAGATTCTGGAAGCTTCTTTACAGTATTGAAAGGCATGACGTCATGATTAAAGTATCCTGTTGCAATACAAAGCCCAGAAACATATATTTCTCCGTAATTAGGTTCATTTTCTCCAACAAGCATTACCTCACAGTTAGGAATAGGTATTCCTATAGGAACAGTACTGAGTGGCTCAGTCTCCATAATTGATGATAGTCTTTTGCAGTCAAAATATGTACAATCACCTGAAACCTTGGATTGAAACTTAAATGCATCAGAACTAACAAGTAAATACACAAATTATGATATGAAATATGATAAATCATAGACAGACATAAAATCATAGACAGAAACATGAGATGGTCTGGCAAGTATAGGCATCGGTACAGGTCAAAAATGGGTCGGGCTTGAAAAGAAGTCATTTATAGTACGATTAGACCAAAGCTTGGTTAGGTGGGTTGACCCACAAACACCTATTTGTTCATGTTTTGAATAAAATTACATAATTTATGCGTACTATGTACATAATAAAAATATTATAACAATAATAATCTAAATTTTTGAACAAACAATTTAGGAGGTTGTATGCAGTACTATGGATTAAGAACAGACTTTGGGCAACTTTCAGCACAGTTGACTAGTGCAAAGTAAAACACATCCCAAATCGACCCAACTATAAGTAAATGGATCAAAATTGCCACATCTATACATAATTTGATTTTACCGAGTAATCCAGAATCTTCTACTCACCTCTGTACTACCATAGAGATTCAAGATAACAGTATCAGGCAATAATTTTGTAAGAGACTTCCACAAGGATAAATGTAGGATTTCTCCACTTAGTATTAACAACTTCAAGGAATTCTGAATCATCATAATAGGTGAACTTTGAAGAGTTGGAAGAAGTATTCTCATTAGTGATGGTACAGCAACAAGCCTATTAATAGAGTAGTTCTGCCAATAAATTCAACATACGGCATTTAATAGAATAAAGTCAGCTTCTAGCACAAATTATGGTAACAAAAAGAGCCACAAGAGTTGAAGGATTAGTAGAACTTAAATTTTGTTCTTCTATAAAGATGGTTTCATAAAAAAGAAATTATGTTACCATTTGGGTGTAGTGTTAACAATATAGTGGTTACAAAGAGATTTATATGTGTGAGTAGATGTACAATTCTAAACCGGAGGCTAATATATTGATACATAAAATTGCATAAAACAAACTTTCAAGTTACTAAGAAAAATAGGATAATTGTAGAGGATGGAGGGGCTAAGACGGGCTAAACACAGGAAGAGGGTCAATATTTTCTGTTTCAAGATTTTATATTCAGGATTTACTTATTTTATAAATCCTATACCACAAGAAATAAATTATGTTAGATAATTAAAATTGTAAAAGATTATTAAAAAAACATTATCAAAACATGTGTTCTGAGCACAAATTTTAGCATTAGTACTTAAATTCAAATTTAACCATCAAAACATCCAAAAGGCTTTGAAGTTAGAAGCATAAAGAAAGAGTTATTTTTACATGAATGAAAGGAAAAAAAACAATTATAATATGTTGCAACAGTAATCATGATGAAGCTTCAGCTTCAACTGTCAGAAAGTCGATGAAAAATATGAGGAAAAAAGTAACATGTAGAACAAATATCAAGGGAGGTTGACTTACTGAATACAACACATGCAGTATTTCCACACACGAACATTTGTTTAAAAGTTCAAATAATGATTTATTAGCATAGGTGTCCCACAAAGGTAACAGTTTCATATATGCCCATTTATTATGTTCTTATTTGCTTCTTCACATGAAACTAATACAAATTTGTATACAACAGCTCTAAAGCAGATATTTTATAAGTATTTTCAAAGGCCTCGTAACATTAATTTTGAATGTGTTCGGCAGATACAGGTGAATAAGTCAACATGAATACCTTAAACGGGTCATTTTTAGTAGTATCGAATGCTTTGCACGATTGGTTGGCTTCTATTTTGCTATAAACAGTTATACTAGAGTTAATGTACCTGTAGATACTCGGTGATGGAAAGTATATTTTCTTTTAGCCTACTGAAAGAAGGAATAACCAAAGTACAACTTGTAAGAAGAGCTCCAAGAATTTCTTGTAGGTGATCAATAAAACCTATGGATGTTTTGAAAAGCAAAGTTTCCTCACCACATAAAGGATAGATGTCTTGCATCCATAAAAAGCGGTTCAAAAGACCTGAAAAGATTTAAAAAAATCCAACATATTATGATAAATAATTTCATTTTGTACTTGCAGTTTCATGTTCAGAAATTTAAAGATTTTGCTTACCTTGTTCTGTACCACAAACACCTTTAGGTTTTCCGGTCGACCCAGAGGTGTACATTAAGTAACAAAATGATCTCGATCTCTTACTTTCACATGGCCAAAGCAAAGAAGGGTGAGCAAAGTGTTTGTTAAGGTTGGTATTCATGGAAAATACTAAAATGGGACAATCGCCACTATCAATGAGCCAATGATTGATCTGGTGACTGCAGTTTCCATCAGACAGTACAGATTCACAAAGAATAAGATTGACAGCTGAAGAAGAAACAATAGATAATACTCTTTCTTTTGGCCATGAAGGATCTAGTGGCATGAAAGCCTCCCCACATCTCATAACAGAAAGAACAGATATTATGTATTCTACAGAAGGAACCATGTATATCCCCACAATTCTTCTAGCATTTGCTGACTGATCAATAGAGAGAGGTCCTAAAAAATAGTAACTTTAACAATTATTGATAGCATTGCCATTTTCATAAATTCCCATTAACTTTAGTCATAGATTAATGAAAAGTAGCTTGAAGAAATGATAAAAAAAAGTAACTTGTTGAAGAAATGACGGGAATTGAAGACAACAAATTTAGATTAAAAAAAAACATGTTTATTTAACCTAGCTTATACAACCTTTTTCCATTTCAATATTTGCACATTCATAGGCTACCACTTTATTAAGAGTTTTACATCTCACATTGCAAAAAAACAGAAACATGAACTCGTATAAGTAGATATCCTTTTGGAACTTCTTTACATATACGCATTTGTCAATGACCATATTATGACGACTCTAAGTGGGTGTTTGGCATTGCTTATTTTCACCCTCCTTCTAACTTATTAACTTTTGTAAAGTTAATAAGTTAAAAATAGTGTTTGGATGGGTTAAAAGGAGTTTTAAAACAACTTCTAAAATGGGGTAAAAAAGGAGAAATTGATAAGTTAGTGGTTGCTAACTTATTTCACCTCCTTCCCACTTATGCTTCCAGTTTACATAAATGCCCTCACCAGCCCCATCCATCCCTGCTCTCCCGCTGTGCATTCCCGCCATTAATGTCATCACCAACCTCCGATGATGCTCCATAGATGCGCCGCTCTCGCTCCCTGCTCTCGGTCACCAGCCCCCAATGCCATTAATGCCCTCACCATCGATGCTCCTTCGATCGCATCCGTCCCATCCCCTCCGATCCCATCGCCAGCTTTCCCATCGTGCTCCCCGACGCCAACCTTTCCCATCGTTATTAATCCCTTCCACCAACTTCGCCATAACTATCTTCACCCTCTTCGTGTTATATATCGATCAACAACATCAATAATCTCCTGCATCGCTATCCCCAAAAGAAGCACTTGTTCTTCACCGGATCCTTCTTCTCCGTTTTCTTCACCAATTTCACGTAAGTTTCTCATCCGTATGAAGTTCTCACAGAACAATTGTCTCCTGCATCGCTAGTAATTAGTCATTTCGATGAAAAAATTGGGCTGCAGGTGTTTGTAGAAAGCGGTGGATGCGAAAATTACCGATTGTTCGTGCGAAAGGAGTTGAACAAGAAGAAGAATCTGTTTCTTCAGGTGAAAATATTGAATCTTTAAGTTTAATGTTTCATGTGGGTAACTGTTTGTAAGCAGGAATCGGTGGTATGCGGTATCACTGATTTAGGGGTGCTTGATATGATTATAGGTTTAGAGGTTTGAGGCGGTGAACTTGCTGCTAGCATCCATACTTCTTTACACATCTTTTAAGGTAGTGTTCCTATTCTTGGTTACTTCTATGAAGGATAGTACTAAAACACTTCTCACATGGTATTGTTAGGATTGTAATGACCACATAATTAAGTAATAACTATAATATATGAGAAATTGAAGATATGATATATACTTGGTTTAGCAATCTGCGTTCATAAATGGCCATTGCACAGATTTTTGTATTATACTTTTTGAATTAATGTTTGGTTTCTTTTGCAATAATGATTCATAGTGTAGCCTGCTTTGACAATTCAATTTGAAAGTTCAATTTGGGTAGCCTGCATTTTGAAAGTTCATTGTGTTTGTTTTTGGTACTAAGGTGTTAATTGCAGGCTATGATATTTTAGTTTATTATTATTACTTTCTTTGTATTGTCTTGTTCTTAATTAGGATAGGATGTGATATGATCAAATAAGACCATGGGTGGTGTTGGAGTTTGATAATTATGTAATGGTTACATACAAATAAAGTTTTGTGTTTTTTAACAGTTAGCTCAATGGCTTGTGAAACATCAAGTAAAAAGATTAAAACAAAATTTTTATGGGATGATGTTACGTACAAGGAGTTTGTTGATGCATGCTTGCTTGAAGTTAGAAGAGGGAATAAACCCGGTTCTCACTTTAATAAGCTTGGGTGGGATAATATTGAAAAAACCATGTACGAAAAAACTAGCAAAACCTTTGATAAAAAACAAATTAAAAACAAATGGGATAGCATGAAAAAAGAATGGAAGCTTTATGACCGGTTGGTGAGACTTGAAACTGGGATCGGTGGGACAAGAAGCTTTATCGATGCATCACCCGAGTGGTGGGAGGAAAAAATAAAAGTAAGTTCTACTTTTACTTTTAATATATCTTACTTATGGTTACATCGTTAAATCCATTAATTAATTTGTATTCGTTGTAGGAAAATAAAGACTTTGCCAAATTTATGGGTGCGAATTTGGACATCTTCGAGACGCATTATGCACTTTTGTTTCGGGACTCGGTTGCCGTTGGAGACCAAGCTCAAAATCCGCTACAATTTCAAAATAATGTAGAGGGCAAAGGAGATAGTGATGAGTTATGTTTGTGACTCAAAATATAATGGTTGTTTGTGATTTTAACATGTGCTTTATATTTGTATGGGCTGGATGGGAGGGGAGTGCACATGACACGAGAATCTTCAATGAAGCCTTACGGAGGCCGGAGCTTCACTTTCCACATCCAACTGGTGGTTAGTATAATGATAGTCATACATCTTGTTTTGTTTATTTTATACATGTTTGAAAAGACTAACTTTGTTTGTTGTATTTTTGTAGATAAATATTACGTTGTTGATGCCGGATACCCAAATACTAAAGGTTATCTTGCTCCATACAAAGGTCAAACCATTCGTTATCATATACCGGATTTTCAACGTGGACAGAGTAGTGCTATGCGTGCTCCTCGGGGACCAAAAGAGACATTTAACTATTACCACTCATCGTTGCGAAACATCATTGAACGAACTTTTGGAGTGTGGAAAGCTAGATGGGCGTTATTGAGAGATATGCATGTTAACTACAAATACAAACACCAAGTTAGTATTGTGATAGCATCAATGACGATCCATAACTTTATTAGAAATGCCGGTAGGTTTGATGAAGCATTTAATACCGCCCAACAAGAATCTTACAATCCCAGCGAGGGTAGTACTACAAATGAACCTCATGAAGAACTTCCGGTTACAAATCGTTCGGATCATGATGTTATGTATATGGCAGCAGTAAGAGATATTATTACGCAAGATTTAATGGACTCACGGAGATGAATGTTGTATGACATTACCTTCATATCATTGTGCATTGTGGTGTTATTTTAACAATCTCTTGTAATATCATTATGTCTAAGCAAGAAATTATAAGTTATGTAAACGAATATTTATATATTTTATAATATTTTTTTTCAATTTGCAAGACGGGGAAAAAGTATATGTATAAATAAGCAATCCCAAACACTTTTTAGAAAACAGCTTATTGACTTTTAACAGGATGTCCTTTTTGGTCATTTTACATCAATAAGCTAAACCAAACACTTTTTACAAAACAACTTATTGACTTTTTAGTTTATAAGCTAATCCAAACACTTTTTTCTAAAAACTCCTTTTAAAAGTCATAAGTTAATAAGTCCTTTTCACTAAAAGTCCTTTTCAACAAAATAAGCAATCCCAAACATGCTCTAAACACCCACGTTTTTTTTTTTAATTTTATCAAATTAACCACTTGAATCATTCTCCTGTACTGTTTGTTATATATTGTACAAAATATTTCTGTCAAACATATATAACCATGTAACAATCTCAAACCTAATTTCTACATACACCTTCAATCACGTCAAACTGCTAGTCTCACTAGTTCAAAAGAGATGCAAAATCATGATGCTTTCACTTTGAAGTAGCCTAATCGCATAAAACGACTTGAAACTAACTTAACACCAATTTCATAAATCTGCTAATATGTTATTTACTCTCGTCTTAAAATCTACAATTTCATTACAGCAGCATTAAAGCACTCAGAAGATATATTCATATACCTGACGAAGGTCTGATAAGAGAAGGATCAATCCCACCGTCGAGAACGAACCGAAGACGACGACTAAGGGAATCAACGGCTTCTAGAATCTCCGAATATGTGAAGCTAATGTCGTCTTCGTACACCGGAGGAAGATGATGATGATGATGATGATGATGATGATGAGACGGTGATGGGTGGGGGTTGATTCCATTGGTAGGGTGGCGTGAGGAAGCATGAATCACTGCGATTTTGTTAGGGTTTTTGGAAGCAGATTTGAAGAATTCGTGTGAAATGCAACAGCTGCTAAGATGAGAGAGATTCTTCTCTGCCATTTCTTTCACTCCAATGGTATGTGGTATGGTCATACTTGAAACTATTAGTTAAGAGCTTGTTTGGCAAATGTAATTTATTTGTTTTTTGATTTTTTTTAAGAGGTAACAAGATTAAAATACCTCTTCAAAAAAATTAAAAAGTTAAAAATTTTAACTTTTTAATTTTTTTGAAAGGGTATTTTAATTTTTTTACCCTTCTAAAAAGTCAAAAAGCAAATAAGTTGCTTTTGCCAAACATGCGCTAAACACATGACATGGGTAAATGGTCTCTCAAATTAAAATTTAAAACACCACTCTCAAGTTTGGTGACAAGTTTTGATTTCTGACCTGGCGAATATTCATTGGATGAGAACACCACCCTCGGGTTTGGTGACCGCTTTGAGTTCCTGACCCGAAGAATATTTGTCGGGATTCATTGGACGAATTAACCCATTGGCAGTTGTATCGTATCATACACGTAGCACACATGAAAAATATGATGATATATAAGAAAAATAGAAAAAACTAAAGGTGTGCGAAAAACCATAATAACCGAGGGTAGTGTTATAGTAAAAATGATGTTTTATCTAAAAATCCTAAGAATGATAGTGGATCTAACACATGTCCTTTTATTGGTTTAAAAAGAATAACATTTTGGTCATTTTGTTAAATACGTCAGTGCAGTTTGTCAAATATGTTAGCTCATTATGTCTTATACGTTCATTGTGTCAAATATTAGTCATTATGTCATATATTTTACATCATTTTTATATGTATTAATCATTGTGTTATACAATTTAGATCATTTTGTGTTATATATTTGTCACTTTTTTAAAAATTAAGCAAACATGCTATCTATCATTGTGTTTTACAATTATAAGTATATAATGATATACTTTTTTCAATGATTTTTTTAAAACTCATAGTGTTAAAGATAACACAATGTCTTATTTTTGTTATTATTTTTTAATAGATTATATAAATTTGTTGTTATATATCATTGTGTTTTATAATTATAAGTACACAATAATGTTTTTTCATCAATGTGTTTTTTAATCTTATAGTGTTCAAGATAACACAATGGCAATCAAAAAACAAATTAAGACATTGTGTTATTTTGTCATTGTTTTTAATGTATTAGATTAAATAGCTGCTAATATATTATCGTGTTTTACATATTAAGGATACACAACAATATTATTCCATCATTATATTTTTTAAATTCATCATTTTAGAAAAATACAATATTATTCGAAAAAACACAATAACAAACGAAAATACAAAATAAACGGCACTAAAGACACAATGACGAGATATGAGCTTAAAAACATAAATTTTTTTATCTTTTATAATTGTAAATGTTTTAAAGATAAATAAACGCTCGTTTTTATGGTGTCATTTATATTAAAAAAATGGGGGAACTTGTAGAAAGTCAACAAAAGTGATTATTCCTAAAATACTTCCTAACAAACTTTTTCCTACAATTTGATCTTAACCATTGATTAAGGAGATGGATAATTGAGATTACTTCTTACACTTTTTAGTTTTAAAAGCTTTTTTATTTTAACTTTTCTCAATAACCGAACCATAGTCAAAATAACCGATGACACCTGTAAGATTTCATGTAAGGCTGATGCACCTAAAACATTCAAAGTCTTCTGCATGCATGCACTTAAGTGCAAAGTAGAAATACTTCGAAAGTTTTACACCCTGCATCAGAATTATTCTAAGTGTAAAATCTTCCGAAGTTAAGACCAACATCTTCCAAAGCCAAAAGTGAAGTCTTCCGAAGCTTCAAAGACAAAGTCTTCCGAAGCCAAGAAGTGAAGACTGATTTCTTCCGAAGACTTTTGAAACATGCTTTATCTGATGTACTTTTCCATAAAGTTAGACCACTTTCCGCTACAACTCTGATGACTCACCAACTTTCACAAGTTGGTGAAAGGTCCATGCTTTTGGTAACTGTACATCAAGGTCTTGAGTCTGTTGCTTTCTACTTTATGTACTTTTATCCTTATTGTAATATATTAGAATGTGAGCTATGGCATGTCATAGTCACTAGTCAAAAGGCAATTTGCCTTTTGACTCTACATTTGATTTTGTTGTTGTCTAGATCAAATATTTCTAGCTGGCTTTCTAAGCATGGCCGGCTGTAGGATGTAGTATAAAGTATCTTAGGTCCTTGTATCTTTTCTTTATGCTTTAACACTTGTAAAAGAACTTGAGAGCAATATACAACATTTTTGAAAACCAATATCCTTGTGTTTGTTCTTGTTCTGTCTCATATTTACTTGTGTTCTAAGTATCATACCATATTGATTCCAGTTTCCTATTTGATTTGTTAAGTGTTCTATTACACTCTCCTCATTGTGTGTTGTGTTGTAAGTGACCATCCCTTAAACGGTCCTGCAATTGGTATCAGAGCATTCTAGGCTCTTGATTGTAAGATCTCACCATCTTAAGATCCCTCACACACAAAAAATATTTAACATCTCAAATGGCAGCTCTCATTAAAGCTGATATGGAAACTGGAACCATGACAAAGTCCCCACTGATCACCCCTGAAAACTTTGACACTTGGTGCCAACGAATGGAAGGATTCATCAAGTCACAAGACTCCAGGATGTGGGAATCTGTTGTCTTAGGGCCTCACATACCAAGCATCTCGTCAGCTGCTGCTGGGGGTGGTATGATTCCAAAAAATGTGGCTGACTATTCTGAAGAAGACATGAAGAGAATAGAAATTGATCAAAAAGCCATGACAGCCCTTCAAACTGCTCTACCCAACTCCATATTACAGAGGCTTCAAGAAGTGCAAGACAACTAAACGTTATGGGATGCACTAAAGCTGATGTATGAGGGGTCAACTGAAGCCAAGGAGAACAAGAAGGACCTCCTAAAGCAGCAGTTTGAAAACTTCACCTTCAAAACAGATGAAACCATGACTCAACAATGCTTCAAGTATGTTGAGATTGTGGACACTCTAATGGATGTTGGAGTGACTCTTGAGAACAGAGACATTGTAAGGAAGTTCATGTCCTCTCGTCCTAGACAATGGACACATTATTGTGTTGTTATCAAGAGAACTGAGAACCTTAAGACTCTTACTTTGACAGAGTTGTATGGTATTCTTAGTGGATACCAGATGGAGATGAACATTCAAAATTCATCTGGTAACTCCAGCAATCAACTGAGTTCAGCCCTCCATGTGGTTGAAAGGGATAGTAGAGAACCGCAACATCATCTCATCTGCTACCACCTTCTCGAAGAAACCAAGAGAAAACTACACTCAAGGAAGCTCATTCCAAGAGACAAGCTCTTCACAAGCCTTTGTGTCTTCTGATGAAAGCACATGCAACTTTCTCTTCACCCTTGAAGATCTGGATTGTATCCATCCAGATGACCTGGAATACATGGAGATAGTTCAGCAAATGGCTCTCCTCACTCATAGAGCCAAGAAGTTCTACAAGAGGACAGGGAGAAAGTTTCCAAGCAATACAGCCAGTGGAAAGTTTGGGCTGGACAAAAGCAAAGTGAAGTGTTACAACTGTAACCAAATGGGTCACTTTGCAAGGGAGTGTAAGGCACCAAGGACAAATGGTGGCCAAACACAAACCAGGCCAAACTACACTGAGAGAGCCACCTAGAATGAGAAGCCAAAGCAGCAAGCTGCAGTTGCTGTTAAAGAAGGAGGCTTTGATTGGAGCTTTCAGGTAGAAGATGCATCTCCAAACCAAGCACTTATGGCAGATCATGATGAAGCAAAGATATTGGAACATCTTTGTACACCTGATTTTATTACTAAAGTTAATAGATACAAGTCCTACAATTTAGAGATGAGATCTGATCTTGAGTCTCTAAATATCCTAAAATCTTATTTCAAAATAGCTGAAAATAATCATAAACTAAAGATAGATGACTTAGAGAAAACCATTTCAACTCTTAAACAGGAACACACCAACTACAGGACTCAGATCAAAGATCTCATAACTAAGTTGACTGAATGCCAGGTTGAGCTTGTGATCAGCAAAGCCCAAGCAGAAAAAATGTGTTCTTGAAGAAGAGACCTTCAAGAACATTATATCCTCATCCTTTCATGCAAAAGTTTGTTATCAGAATAAGCAGGGACGAGAATATGGTGAGGTAGCTCCTCCACACACAATCTTGTATGTAAGATCTCCTAGGTGTGAAACTTGTGAAATGAGCTTCCTTTGATACATCCCATGAGTGAAGAGGATGAAGTGGAAATAGTGAAGGATGCCTCTGAGAAAACTAAAGAAGAGCATTCTAAGAAGGGTCACTATTTCTTTGAGGATAATAAAGAGTTGGGATGATCAAGTCAAGAAAAAAGAACTTCATCTGCAGATGTTGTTGATCCGTAGATGTTCTGCGGAAGAATACGTTGAGGGTCCCACTTAATAAATGAGATAAAATTAATGTGTCGAGAGTATAAATGATGTGGTTTAACTTCTCAAATTCATTATTCGCTTTTTCAGCTCACTTTTCAGACCTAGAAAAACACACTCTCAACAAACTTTTTCTCCCTTCCTCAGCATTCAAATTATACCAAATCAAAACATTAAACAAACATATATATGTGTTCTTAATCCGTTGTTATTAAGGTAAAACATGTCGTAATATTCAAGAATGAACCATTTGATTCTTGTTTTATCTCACAACTGTTCGTATTCTCATATCAATAATATGATTCTAACGAAATCTTTTTCTTATGAACAGATGGATAATCGATTTGCGAGAGAACACAATGTGTGTGCCTTCTTAAACCTGATGATCCTGTTTCAGAAGGGTGTCAAGAAATTATCAGATATCTAAGAAGATCAAGGCTGTTCTATGCCTTATCAGCAGAGCCTGTGATTTATCGATCACATATTACTGATTTCTGGAACTCTGCATACGTAGAAGAAGATGGTGAAGGTATTGTTGCTGATGTTAAAAATCGAAGGCAGAGAATCGATGAACAAACAATAAGAAGGGTTCTTGAGTTGGGAGATGTTGAAGCCGGACACCCTGATGTGTTCGAAAACGAATACATAGAGAAAGTTTTTCTCATGATGGGGTATGATGGTGATTTTGAAAAGGGAGAAATCAAGAAAGGAAGACTCTGTAAGCCATACAAATTTCTCTGTCACACCTATCTGAAGTGCATTTCAAACAGAAAATCTGACCTTGATAGATTTTCAAGACATATCTCTTCTGGCATCATTGGTATTTTTGAGGGAAGAACCTACAATTACTCAAAGTACATCTTCAACTGCCTATGTGATCACATTAAAGTGCAGAAGGCTGATAAGATGTATATTATTCCAAGGTTTCTTCAACTAATCATTAATGCGGATCTGCCTGAAACTTCTGTGGATGGTGGTGTGTTTGTTCAAGCACACCTTGGCAGATCTGTTCTGAACAAAATTTCTGGGAAATATGAAGGAGGTGACATGGATATGTTTGCACATGTGGTTGATGCTACTGCAAATATTCCTCAAGAGCTTGTGTGGGAAGATCAACAAGAGAACTCTCCAACCAACTCTGTTCAAGACACTCACTCACCAGATACATCACCCATACATCAGCAATCTCATCCATCCCCATTCCAACCACAATCTCCAGCCAGCCAAAACACAGAACCAATCTTTCCTATCCACCATCAATCACCAAATCAACAACAAACATCCCAACCACAATCACCAGCCAGCCAAATCAGCTTCAAATGCAACTTTATCAACAACCTCCAAATCCAGAAAATTCAGCCACTGAGAGCATTTACACTAGGGAGACAGAGTTAGCCTCACAAGCAAGTACAGTTAAACTGTCATTATCCAAAACTGAATCCCCTGTACTCTCAAATGAAACTGAACAAGTCTCTCCAGTCACTGATCATCAACAACAACAACAACCACATCAAGAACTGGTAGATCAAGCCATTGAGCCCAGTTCAAGCTCAGCAAGTGTAGACCTGGAAGAAGTAAAAGATGATGAGATTGATGCTCAACATCAGGAAGAAGAAGAAGAAGCAAACTATGTTGATGTGATTGCCTACAATGAAGATGATCTAAGTGATAATGATATCACTGTCAGCAAGAGTTATCTGGTTGCTGAGTACAACAAGCTAGTGCTGAAATTGAACAAAAGAAAGCAAAAAATACAGGAGCTGAAGGGGGTGATAAGAGAAAATGATGAAGAGTTGATGAAACAAGAAGCTAGAATAAAAAGGCTGAGAGAAGATGCTCAATGCAACAATGAAGTCATTGATGCTCTACTTGATAAGGAGTCTGAGCTTAAAGAGTCAATAGAAACTGAAAAGGAAGAAAAAGAAAGGATGATGATGGAGCTTGAACAAGCAAATAACACTATGTTTGCTCAATCAAATATGATAAAAAGAAAAGAAGAAGAGATTGAGCAGCTCAAAATGAAGATCTGTGCATTAGCGTCAAAATGCTGATGTTTCAACTGTTCAAACAAAACAATCTGCTGAGGCATCAAAAGAGCTAATTATGTACCCAAGGAAGAGAAAGTATCTTGGTACTGTAGAGAAGAAGATGACTATTGATGAAAGTTCTTCCAAGAAACAAAAGCTCACATCTCCTGAACACACACCTTCAGTAGATTTATCTAATGTGAAGTCTATCTCTCATCAGGATGATGACAGTGATGAAGAGTGGAAAGAGCTGATCAATGAAGACTCTCCACCAGATCAGGAAGTCTCAGAGGCTGATGATCTTTTGACTACAAAAGACATATTAGAAGAAAGGCCAAAATCAACCATGTTCATGACACTTATAAACCATGGTTTCCCTTATGACATGGTTGAGAGGCTAAACATGACTGAGATGAAGAATCTGTTGAAAGAATTTGAGCTTGCATGCTTTATGATTCCAAATTATGACTATGAAGCTTTCAGCACCTTTCAATCCATCCAGAAGACAAAGAAGGAGTTGGGACATTGTGACACAGCTAAGCTGAGCAAATACAACATGACTTGCTGGTTACAAGGCCAAAACTACAAACCACATGAGCTTAAGGGAAGGTCAGTAGGAGAACTTAGAAGGATGATGGAGCATGTGATAAGAGTTGAGTTGGATACTGGTGTAAAATTCAGAACTGAAGCTCCACATCCATCCTATGAGCAACAAAGCAAACTTCCTGCTGAACCTATAACAGTTGAATCTAAAGATCAACATAAAGGGAAGGACAAATTGATCAGAGAGCCAAGAGAAGTAATACCGGGCAAAGTATGGCCACTTGGGACTACAGTGAGGGAGATAACTGAACAGAAGTCCACTCTGATACAACTAATAGACCACCTCACAACTCTCAGTTCTGTGGAAGAGAACAGGATCATGGCCTGGAAATATGATCCAGACTGGGATTGTGCTATTATTAAAAGAACATCTGGAAGAGTTGAATACTTCCATGATGTATTTTCAGTGGTGAGTCTGCCAGAGAATGACATCAAATATCTTTAAAGCTTGATCATCTGCAATTATCCAATTCACCCTAGAGGAAGAGACTTCTCAACTCTAGTGGGAAAGCTCAAGACTAAATTTAAAGATGATGTCCTCATAGAAGCTAAAAGAGAAGATGTAGAGCATCAGAAGAGAATCAAAGGGCTCAAAAGATACAAGTCCAATGCCTCAGAATCTATAGATGATGAATTCTTGAAGAGGGTTGGCTACAAAAGTAGAACTACAACAGCAATCAAATGCATTGAAGGGACTCAATTCACATACCTTATAACTGAATGGGGTTATGTTGAGAAAACAAAGGAGTTGGTCCTGCTAAGAAATGCTGAAAACAAGAAAGCTGACAGGATCAGGATCTTTGATCCTGTGGAAATCAAATTACTTCACCCCAGCTACACCTTGTACCTTAATGACAAATTCTTTCCCAAGCTGGCTGATGTAAAAGCATAAAATGAT
This sequence comes from Flaveria ramosissima, assembly GCA_025215565.1. Classification (NCBI taxonomy): domain Eukaryota; kingdom Viridiplantae; phylum Streptophyta; class Magnoliopsida; order Asterales; family Asteraceae; genus Flaveria; species Flaveria ramosissima. The sequence continues at coordinate 28,008,177 of CM046046.1, read as the reverse complement.
TTGTTCCTGCATGTCCATGTGATACAAGTGATTGACAAATTACATGCCAAAGCCTACAAAAGAAGAAGATTCAATGCTGGACTACTGAAGGGAACAACTTTTGATGAATTCACAGAACTCAGAATTTCAGAACAACATGAGCTAGAAGTGGTGAATAACAACAATGTGTTAGACACACTCACTACGGAGGAAGATGTTCTGGGGATAAGCTTTGAGACTCTGAAGAAGTTCAGCAAGATGAAGATCAACTACAAGTATGATGATCAGAAGACTGCTGTGTCTTACTTCTACAACAAGATCATTGCCAGAGTCAAGGAACTTTCAGTTTTGAAGAAGTGAGTGCAAGTATCTAAGCCTAAGGGGGATTATTGTTAGGTCTAGGATCAGTAGATCTAGTTCATTATGTATAGGCTTAGTACTTGAATTAATATCTGTAATGAATGTTTGTAATTCATTATTGTGTATGCATTAAATGTATAGGTTAACCCATTTATGTGTGTGTTGATTTATGTATGGTTGTAGGTACAAACATTATAATTGGTCAATTTATGAAATTGACCAAGTGTAAGAAACATCTACGGATGAACATTTTGTTCTTCCGTAGATATGTTTCTTACAAGTAACCTTACATCCGAAGATCCTCTGCGGATGAACAACCAGAACTGTAGAACAAGTTTCCTTCGGAAGAACAAGACTTCTACGGAAGAACAAATCATCTACGGAAGAACAAATTCCTACTGAAGACACTATTTCTGCGGAGTCCAAACACTTGTATAATACAAGTGTTACAAGTCAACAAGTCAACAAGGCAGTTATGCGAATCCTGAGAAATCCGATGATTCCTTAACTGAAACAAATCAAATCCCAAGAGATCCGGTGTTTCCTATAACTGAAACATCATTGTCTATATATATGGATCCTAGGTTTCGATTCAAGGACGATTGTTTAGACGATTGATTGATCGGCAACAGCAATAGCAATACGACAATCACTTCAAAGTCACTCAATCAAACCCTAGCAGCCGTCACATCATAACATACTTTGATATCATTCATTCATTATATTTGTAATCATTAACATATTCTAATGAAATACTTATTATTCATTAACTGTGTTTTGTTGAGTGTGTTCTTGAACATTTATTGATATTTAAGTTATTACAAACAATGAAACCAAATTAACATTGATTCCGCAAACGTTGACTTGCCATCACCCGACACTGATAATTCCTGATTGTGATCCTTGGATTCCATTCTTTAAGTTAGTGTATGTCCGACTCGTCTAGTCCTGAACTTGTTTCGCCTCTTCCGAAACCCGAACGACTTTTCTGTCAAAGATTGCGCAAAAGACCACAACAAGCAACACTGATCATTGAAGAAGACGGTTTGGAAGGTACACCATCCAAAGAAGACATGGCTAACCAAGACGAGGAGATGAAGATGACACATTATGCCACACCATCAATAGATGGTTACGAGTCTAGTGTTGTCCAACCAGCAATAGCGGCCAACAATTTCGAGATTAAGTCTAGTATTATCCAACTCGTAGAAAACTCTGTTCAGTTCCATGGATTATAAGACGAAGACCCTAATGCTCACATCTCACGATTCCTTTGTATCTGTGCTACCTTCAAAATCAATAACTGTTCAGACGATGCTATTCGACTAAGAATTTTTCCATTTTCACTTCAAGGCCGAGCCATCGACTGGCTTGATTCACTTCCGCCTAGTTCCATCACCACATGGGCGGAAATGGCTGAACAATTCCTTTTGAAATACTTTCCACCCGATCGCACTGCCAAACTAAGAAGCAACATCACAAGCTTTCGCCAAGATGATGATGAATCATTACACGCAGCATAGGAGAGATATAAAAGTCTCCTTCGGAGATGCCCACATCACGGACTTGATTTGTGGCTGCAGTGTCAAACCTTTTACGATGCAATCAGCGGAGCCCACAAGCAAGCGGTAGACCAAAGTGCGGGAGAAGATTTTGGAAGTGTCACGCCAACAGAAGCATACCAAGCCTTAGAAAGAGCAGCTAAGAAGAGCTTTGCTTACAATCCCTTAAGAGCCAAACCTAGTTCTAAAGGTATTCATCAAGTAGACTCTGAAACCCTAACTGCAGCCCAATTAGAGGCTCTAACCAAACGATTCGAACAATTGCAAAGCGTACTAAAGAAAAATCCAACACGATGCAACACATGTGAAAATTCACACAATACCAACGAATGCCCACAAGGAATTATAATGGTTGAAGATGTTGACTACGTAGGAGGTCCAAACAACTTATATAACAACAACTCAAACTGGAGAAGCAACTCGAATTACAGAGATGCTGGTAATAACCAACCATCATCTGGATTCAACCGAAGGCCACCTTACCAACAACAGAAACCACCATACCAAGGTCCAAGCAGTAGTAATCAAGACCGTGGAGCATCATCAATGGAAGACTTATTGCAACAGTTCTTGTTAACCACACAAGCCACAGATGAGTATATCCGGAAATCTGATCGAAGAAATAAGGAGAGATTCCAAAGAAACGAAGCTCACATCAAAAGCAACAAAGCATCATTGCAAACCATAGAGCACCAAGTAGGTCAGATAGCACAACAACTATCTGAAAGACCTCAAGGAGCTTTGCCCAGCAACACTGTGACAAACCTTAATGCTCAAGTCAAAGTCATCACCACCAGGAATGGCAAAACCACTCAAGGTGATGCACCCGCATTACAACCCATCCTTGAAGAAGCAGAAACTGAAACTCCAAGTAATGCAAGTGATAAGCAGAAGCAACCAGTTGTTATTGAAGAACCAGCCAAGAAGTACGTTCCACCACCACCCTATGTACCACTACCTCCATACCCAGGTCGTTTGAGACAACAAAGAATGGAGGCACAATATGGCAAATTCCTTGGGTTGTTCAAGCAACTCCACATCAATCTGCCCTTGGTGGAGGCCTTAGCACAAATTCCAAACTACGCTAAGTTTCTAAAAGGTGTCTTGTCGAACAAAAAGAAACTGGAAGAGTTATCACACGTAGTTTTGAATGAGGAATGCTCTACAGTTCTTCAAAACAAACTACCTCAAAAGATGACTGATCCAGGAAGTTTCACCATACCTTGCCTAATAGGAAATCTTTCTGTCAGTAACGCGTTAGCTGATTTAGGTGCAAGCATTAACCTTATGCCTTATGCGGTTTTTGAAAAATTAAACCTAGCTGGACCTAGACCTACCCGTATGAGCATCCAGTTAGCTGACCGTTCTGTCAAATATCCGAGGGGCATCGTTGAAAATCTCTTAGTTAAAATCGACAAGTTCGTATTTCCTGTTGATTTTGTGATCCTTGACATGGATGAGGACAAAAATGTTCCTCTTATCCTAGGTCGACCTTTCTTAGCGACTGCTCGAACTCTCATTGATGTTTGTACAGGCAAACTCATGCTTAGAGTAGACGAGGAGGAAGTAACTTTCGATATAGGCTAATCCATGAAACACCCTCAACATCATGATGACTCATTCTATTATGTTGATGCTTGCGATTCAATTATCAGCTGTCATTTGAAGAAAACTGTTCAAAATGAAGCTTGCAACACTCAATTAATAGAGGTCCAAATCACCGAACCATCTGTGAGAACCAAATCATTCCAGAACTTGAAGTTGATGAAACATCATTTCATCAAGAAGCAATTGAGATCATTGAGCAAGATCTAGAACCGAAAGCCAAACCTTCTATCGAAGACCCTCCAGATTTAGAGCTTAAAGAACTTCCATCTCATCTCGAATACGCTTTTCTTGAAAACACATCTCAACTTCCTGTCATAATCTCATCCGCTTTATCAATTGATGAGAAGAACAAGTTGCTCAATGTGCTTAAGGCACACAAACGAGCAATTACATGGAAAATCATGGACATCAAGGGAATCAATCCATCCTTTTGCACTCATAAAATATTGATGGAGGAGAACTTCAATTCCGTCATTCAACCTCAAAGACGTTTTAACCCGAGCATGCAAGAGGTGGTGAAGAAAGAAGTAATCAAACTGCTAGATGCCGGTTTGATTTACCCTATTTCTGATTCGCCTTGGGTCAGTCCCGTCCAAGTTGTTCCAAAGAAAGGAGGAATGACTGTTGTAACTAACAAGAAGAATGAGCTTATTCCCACTCGTACGGTTACAGGATGGAGAGTTTGCATAGACTATCGTAAACTCAATGACGCCACAAGGAAAGATCACTTCCCTCTTCCTTTCATCTACCAATGCTTGAGAGATTATCTGGAAAAATGTTCTATTGTTTCCTGGACAGTTTCTCAGGTTATTTTCAAATTTCTATTGCTCCCGAAGATCAAGAGAAGACGACATTCACCTGTCCATATGGCACATTCGCTTATCGGCGAATGCCCTTTGGATTGTGTAATGCTCCTACTACATTTCAAAGATGCATGGTAGCCATCTTTCATGACATGATTGAACACTCAATGGAAGTTTTCATGGATGACTTCTCCATCTTTGGGAACTCATTTGAGCAATGTCTTGAAAATATGGAAAAGATGCTGGTTAGATGTGAAGATTCTAACCTTGTTTTAAATTGGGAAAAGTGCCACTTCATGGTTACGGAAGGAATATTGTTAGGACACAAAATCTCTCGAGCAGGGCTTGAAGTCGATCAAGCCAAAGTCGACACTATTTCTAAACTTCCGCATCCCACAACCGTGAAAGATATCTGAAGTTTCCTAGGTCATGCAGGATTCTACCGTCGTTTCATCAAAGATTTCTCAAAATCGCTCGACCCATGACTCAACTTCTTGATAAAGACGCTCAATTCGTATTTTCTGACGAATGCATTAGTACATTCAAATTGCTTAAGGAGAGACTGATAATCGCTCCAATTATGGTTTCCCCAGATTGGACGCTACCATTTGAACTCATGTGCGACGCAAGCGATTTCGCGGTAGGGGTCGTATTTGGACAGAGGAAAGACAAGCCATTTCACCAAATTCAGTATGCGAGCAAAACCCTAAACGACGCACAAGAAAACTACACCACCACCGAAAAACAACTTCTTGCAGTAGTGTTCGCATTTGAAAAATTCAGCTAGTATCTAATCCTTTCAAAAACAATTGTTTACACCAATCATGCAGCCCTTCGTTATTTGTTCAACAAACAAGATGCAAAGCCGAGATTGATTCGTTGGATTCTTTTGCTTCAAGAATTTGACATCGAAATTCGTGATAAGAAAGGAGCGGAATATCTAGCGGCTGATCATCTCTCGCGTCTTGAGGATTGAAGTCCTTCATATACTGAGGAATCCACAATAAACGATAATTTTCCTCACGAATTCCTTATGCACATTCAATCCTCAATAGATGAACATCCTTGGTTCGCCGATTTTGCAAATTACTTAGCAAGCGGAATCCTTCTCAAAGGAATGACTTATCAGCAAAAGATGAAATTCTTTACTGATATCAAACATTACTATTGGGAAGACCCGTATCTGTTCAGAATCAGTGCAGACCAACTCATTTGAAGATGCGTATACAGAAGTGAAGCAGAACAAATCCTAAGGCACTGTCATGAAGGACCCACAGAAGGACACCATGGAGCAACCTTAACAGCCAAGAAAGTATTTGACTCTGGATTTTATTGGCCCACGATCTTCAAAGATGCTCACAACATGGTACGCACCTGTGATGCCTTAGAAACCAGTTCAAGTATGCGAGATATTTGATATATGGGGTATTGATTTCATGGGGCCATTCTCGGTGTCATTTGGCAATCGTTACATCTTGGTAGCAGTTGATTACGTTTCAAAATGGGCTGAAGCTCAAGCCCTACCTACTAATGATGCCAGAAATGTTGTCAGATTCCTTAAGAAACTATTCTTATTTTTGGTGCCCCCAAAAGCTCTAATTAGTGATCGAGGAACTCATTTCTGTAACAATCAGCTCGAAAACGTGATGACACGTTATGGAGTTCACAATCGCTTTACAACTGCTTACCATCCACAAGTGAATGGGCAAGCCGAAGTCACTAACCGATGCATCAAACGGATCCTTGAGAAAACTGTAGGTCAAAACTACAAGGACTGGTCTACCAAGTTAGATGATGCATTAGGGCTTTTTGAACAGCCTATAAGACTCCAATCGGCACAACACCGTTCAAACTAGTCTATGGGAAGTCGTGTCATCTACCTGTGGAACTAGAGCACAAGGCCTTTTTGGTACTTAAAGCAGCAAACCTAGATCAAGACCTTGCAGGAAAGAATCGATTTCTACAAATTCACGAATTGGAGGAATTGAGAGAACAAGCATACGAAAACGCTTGGGTTACAAAGAAAAGACAAGGAAATTCCACGACGCTCGATTAAAGAACACAAAACGATTTCATGTGGGAGAACTTGTGTTAGTGTACAACTCTCGTTTACGTTTGTTTCCCGAAAAACTGGAATCACGTTGGTCTGGACCTTATACGATCAAAAACGTGTTTCTGAACGGTGCCATTGAAATTTATAACCACAAAGGTTTAAGTTTCAAAGTGAATGGTCACTGTTTGAAACCGTATAACGATGGACCAACCAAGATTCCCTCGGAGGAATTACACCTCCGCCCCGACGAAAACTAAGTGTGGGGAAGGGTCGTGCCGAAGACCCGAAACTTAAACGCGGCACCTGTACATAAATTTTTCTTAATTTTTTAACAATTTTTAGGACCTCACAAGCACAAGCACGGGGTCGTGCCTCATGAAGCACGCCCCCGTGTCTCTGACAAATTTTTTCCATGATCTCCACTGACGACTCTGGAACGTTGCAGGTCGAATTTAAGACGAATTCTAACAAGCACGGGGCCGTGCCTAGCCAAGCACGCCCCCGTGTTCACTTTCCACGACCTGTATATAAATACCACACTTGTCCATTCTTTCATCACACCCACTCCTGCTTAAAAACGTCTAAAAAAATGAAGGAATCAAGTCACGAAAGTTCAAATTGGAATCCTGCAAAGAAACCGCGTTCTGAAACGCGAGAGCCAACGACTTAAGAATACTTCTTCAAGCTACATAAACTTATCAAGCAATTGACTGAAATGAACCTCGTTGCGTCCCAACGCTTAGCTGAACTTATCCAAAAAGTTCAAGAGATGGGCGAGGAACTCGTTTCCATTAACCGTCAGCTTGCGGAACTAAGCAACTGCACTTCTCACTATCTCATCCCGAACCTTCCACACGAAATGTGTGGAGGCTTCTTTTAGAAGCATTCCGTGATGTGTTAAGTGCGCTGATGCGGTTAAAGAGTCTGGTTTTGCTGTTTTAGATTCTTGGCGTTTAACGTATTGTGTAACCGTAGGACCCTAGGAAATGTAATTTTCAAATTGGCTTGTGTTATTTAACTCTAGGACTATTTTCGTATCTTTTCTGACGATTTGGAAGTGATAAACTTAACCGGGAAAATTTCGTAACGCGCGAAACTGAAAAACGGAACAACAAAAGACTGAAACCGAACAACATTACATGAGCACGCCCCCGTGCCTTAGGAGGCACGCCCCCGTGCTCGACAAGAAATGACACCACCTGACTTTTTTCAGCCTTTTGTCTTGTTCCCCATCAATTTTGCATGTTAAAAACCGAGCTCATTGCCTGCAAAGTTCGTATCCACTTCCATCTTTTCAAGAGTTCTTTCAAGAGTATTTGATCAAGAGGTTAGTGTGCTAATTCCTATGATTATGATAGTCATTTACATCTAGTAAAAATATTTAATAATATTAAATGAAACACTTTTACCCAATTCCATCCATATGTGAGTTTATTTTTGAGCCTTAAACAGCTTTTGCAAATTGCATTTCTACTTTCATTCTGGATTTAATTGAGGGTGTCATATGATACGTGTGATTAAAACTTGCTTTGGGTATACATTTCAAGACCTTAATTAGTATTTGTTGCATAAAAATGAGTTAGGCACTAGAAAACCTTAACCATTCAAGCCCCAACCATTTTCTTTAATTTTCCTTACCCGAACATCAACCCTAGTTAGCCCCGTTGAGCTTAAACGTTTTTATCTTTCAATCACCCGAACCACCAAGTCACTTAACCAAAAAGCCTTCAACAAAACCCGTTTTCATTAAAGACACGTTTTTGGCTTATATAAAAAAAATTGGTCTTTTATCGGCAGACCTTAAAGAACTGGAATGAATTCTTTTGATTTTAATTGGCTTTGTTGCCTTCACCACGCAAAACCGGGACTTCCCCCGGAAATCCGCGAACAAATTTTCAATCTCACGTTCGATGCAAGAAAGAAATGACGAAAAAAGGAACAAGTTCCGCCATTTTGTGGGATTTCAAAAAGTGCTATAAAGAGACGGGCAAAAAGATATGAAAGATGCCCGAACTGTGGAAATTGGTCCCATAATAGAAAATGCAAAAAGAATCAAACTGAATCTCAATACGAATACACAGAACTAATCCGATTGGGTGCTATTAGGCTTCAAGCCGAATGATCCTTGAGAAATGAAAGTTTTATGTATCTTCGGGTAAAAGATGAAGTACGGTTCTTGAAAGCAAAATACGATCTTGACAATCTGATCTTAAATGAGTCCTCAAGTTAGCATATCCCTTCTAACTTGAAGTATTGTATATGGAACCTTTTATTGCTTTCCTTGTAGTTTATGTTAGAAAAATAAGCCAAGACCATCGTCTTTAGCAATTAGCCACTTTTTCCAAATATTCCATACCCGAGCCCGAGCCAAGTTACAACCCATCAAAGACCTAATGATTTATGCAAGTAAATATCTAAGTAGGTGGAGAATTGATCCCTTAACAAGCATATGATTTCACACGTATTTATACTAGGCAATTGAGTGTATTAGTCATACTTAATCTTGATTATGACTCCATATATTTAGCCGAGTATGGATCTCTTTGGCCCCACCAGTGTAATCAGTCTAGGAAGGACCTCTTACTGTTTAGTGATCATAGATAATTTTACAAGATTCACTTGGGTCTTCTTTTTTAGAACTAAGAACGAGACCCCTGAGATTCTGAAGAATTTCATCTTAAAGATTGAGAATCAATGTGCTCATAAGGTCAAAACCATAAGATGTGATCAGGGAACTGAATTTAAGAACCAAATCCTTGATACATTTTATGATTAAAAGGGTATTACAAGACAATATAGTGCTCCCAGGACTCCTCAGCAAAATGGTGTTGCTGAGAGGAGAAACATGACACTAATTGAAGCTGCAAGAACTATGATGTCTGACTCTAAACTACCCATCACCTTCTGGACAGAAGCAGTGAACACTGCTTGCTATGTGCAAAACAGAGTTTTAGTAGTTAAGACACATGGTAAGACTCCTTATAAACTTTGGCACAAGAGGAAACCTTCTAGACAGAAGCAGTTAACTTTGTCTTTGCACAATCTTGAATACCAAAGATCAAATTGCCAAGTTTGATGAGAAATCAGATGATGGACACTTTATTGGATACTCTTCCCAAGCCAAGGCTTATAGAGTATACAATCTCAGAACTAGAGTAGTTGAGGAGTCAGCTAATGTGACTTTCAATGAGCACACTCCCAGTGTGAAAGGTTTTGGTCCTGATTGGCTATTTGATCTTGATTTAGTTACAAACTATTTTAACAAATCTTGTGAGAATGTTTCAGGATCTACAGATATACTATAAGCAGGTGATCCTGATCCAAGATTTGAGCTGAAAAGACCATCAAGTTTACACTACTTCAGCTCCAGTTGTGACTAACTCTGCAAATGAAGTTTCCATCAGCACAACAATGACAAATTTAGCTGATACATCTGAGATGCCTTCAAATTCCAGCCCAGAGGCACAACACTCAGATAAAGAAGCTTCAAATGTAGAAGATCATGGTGGTGGTGAAAGTGATCAAGAATTTCTTGATGCTGACAACCACTCCATTTAAGACAACATCAATGATGTCACACACTCATTGGATCAAGTTTATCTTGATAAGTGTGCTGATATGGTGGGAGAAACCTCATTGCCTGATCTAAATTTCTCTAATTTAGATCTCTCCAAGCAACTTGTTGTAATCCCTCAACTAAGGATTCACATTTCTCTAATTTAGATCTCTCTAAGTAACTGCTTTGGCTTCACTCTTGTTTCTTATCCCAGATAGAACCAAAGAAAGTTAATGAGGCTTTAAAGGATGGAAGTTGGGTTGAAGCTATGCAAGAGGAGTTGCTTCAATTCAAAAGACAAAAGGCTTGGAACCTATGTCCTCTTCCTCAAGGGAAGACTACTATAGGAACCAAATGGGTGTTTAGGAATAAGAAAGATGATAGAGGACTTCTCATCAAGAATAAGGCAATACTAGTTGTTCAAGGATACACACAAGAAGAAGGAATTGACTACACAGATGTCTTTGCTCCTTTGGCAAGACTTGAAGCTGTTAGAATATTCTTAGCTTTTGCTGCATCCAAGGATTTCAAGGTCTACCAGCTTGATATCAAGTGTGTTTTTCTCTATGGGGTGATTGATGAAGAGGTGTATGTCAAACAAACTGGCTTTGCAGGCTCTGATCATCCTGATTATGTCTACAGGCTTGATAAAGCTCTATATGGGCTTCATCAAGCTCCAAGGAAGTGGTATGAGACTCTATCTCAGTATCTCTGTCAGCATGGCTACAAAAGGGGTACTATAAATGGAACTCTCTTCATCAAAGGAACATGAAATGACTTAATGCTAGTTCAAGTATATGTAGATGACATTATCTTCGGATCAACTAATCCAAAGCTCTGCAAAGATTTTGAAAAGCTGATGAAGAATAGATTTGAGATGAGTGCCATGGGGGAACTCAATTTCTTTCTAGGAATTCAAGTGAAGCAAGTTGATAATGGCATCTTCATAAGTCAGTCAAAGTATGTACAAATACATACTTACAAGATTCAACAAGACTGGTTTTAAGGTTGCTAAGACACCTATAGCCAAAAATCACTCTCTTGGACCTGATCTTGAGGGGGATGTGTGGATGAACATCTTAACCGGGCTATGATTGGGTTTCTTATGTACCTCACTGCTAGCAGACCTGATATCATGTTTGCCACATGTATTTGTGCAAGAGATCAAGCCAACCCCAAGATGTCACACCTATTCACCGTCAAAAGGATTCTAAGATATCTCAAAGGTGCTCCAACACTTGGCCTTTGGTATTTAAAGAATTCTGATTTTTGTATGCATATACAGATAGTGACTATGATGGCTGCAACATGACTGCAAAGTCTACATCAGGGAGATGTCAATTCTTGGTGGAAGGATAGTCTCTTGGCAATGCAAGAAACAATCCTGTGTGTCTGCATCAACTGTTGAAGCTGAATACATTGCTGCTGCAAGCTGATGTGCTCAAATGCTTTGGATTCAAAAACAGATGCTAGACTATGGATTCAACTTCAAGGAGACTCCCATCCACATAGACAAAAACAGTGCTATCTCTATCACAGATAATCTTGTGCAGCACTCAAGGACAAAACACATCAATATCAGGTATCATTTGATTAGAGATAACTTGGAAAAAGGATTAATCAAACTAGTCAAAGTTAACACAAATGAACAATATGCTGATCTGTTCACCAAAGCTTTTGATGAGCAGAGATTTAAATATATTGTATCAGCTATTGGGATTATCAACTTTGAGTAGCTTTTCTTAAAACTTAATCATATTATTTCTAAAATCTTTGTGTCCTAACTTGTCTATTTTATCACCTTCATAAGCCCTTGTTTACTCTGGAAGAATTTTTTTTTAAAAAAAGACATTCCTTAGATTTTTGAAATTTTTGATCTTTTTATCCTTCAGACGATATGTATTTACCTTCGGAAGAAACTTATATCTTAGAAAACAAATGACTACTTCAGTAGATTTACCTTCGGAAGAAATTTTAAATATCTTCGAAGCTTAAAATTTTTACATGAGTACTTGTATGTTTTTGAAGAACAATTTTCTTCCGAAAGCAAAATTCATCTCGGAGTTTTATTCTTCTAAGAATAAAATTCTATGAGTAAAATTTTCTTCCGAAGCAACATTTTCTAAACTCTTTGGAATATCTTTCGAAGTCATTTTGACTTTGAAAGCTTTTCATTATGACTTCCAAAGCAAAATTACCTTCGGAAGATCTTAGACTTCCAAGAAAACTACCTTTTTGGGCACTTTTTCAGAGGTGGGACCGACATCCGGATTTCAAAGTTTATCATCTTTCATTAACTTTGTCTCAGATCCATTTCACATATATACCCAACGGTTCCCCCTCTTTCACTCTCTTCTTCATCTGAACTATTCCCAAAACCTAAATTCACCCACAAACCGTCTTTCTTCTTATCTTCCTTCACCGTTAAGCTTTCTAAATGGCCAACCTCAATCACAGAAACAGCCCAGATTTTTCCATGCAACTCCACAGGCAACATAATCAGGTTGCTCTGTTGGACTCTGAGAAAGATCCAAGTTTCTCAGAGGTCTGCCGTTTTCTTTCTTTGTCAAACTATCTCACCTCCCTTACCATTGATCCTCATCTCTATGAGGATCAGTTGTTAGAATTCTGGAAGACCTGCCAAGAGGTCATTATGGATGGGGAGAAGGCACTGTCTACCACAGTGCAGGGGAGGACAATCTTCATCACTCCAGCCATCATTAACACTCATCTTCAGCTGGATGATGAAAAAGGTGTGTTGTCCTTTCTAAAGAAAACTTTAAATCATTTCTTTGAGCAGATGTGATATGAGGGGGATTTCTCTGTAAAGACCTTCGTGTGATCATCCACAACTTATCCAACAAGCATGGGGGTGGGACTAGATTCCTGAAGATCTCTCCTTCATAGTCCATGAAATGGTCCGGGGGTCAAATTCAAGTACTCTCAATTTGTTTATACAAATTTACTTGCAAATTTGGACTCCTTAGAGTATTATATGTTCCCTAGATATGTTCAACACATTCTTAATTGTAAACTGGGCTCACAGTTGAAGGGGACGGGTAATATTCTTAAATTGGGACCGATGAAGCCCGGCATCTTTAAGACTGCAGGATCGGGTTTTGTCACTCAACACAATATTGTCTCTCAAACTCACTGAATCACACTCGGTTTAGAGTTGATAATAATATACTAAGTAAGAAACTGTATATATTACTTCTCAACTCAAAGTATTACAAGACTCTTTCAAGCATGTTACATGAGTTACAATAAGAAACTATTTATACTACTACCTACAGTCGGGTATACTTTGATACCAACTAGAAACCTATGACTAAAGCAAATACTATATTGCTAAAGACAAGGTATCGTAGATAAAATATTATCTAAGATATGGTAGTCATGACATGTCCATGACATACCTTTTGTCACCAACTAAAGTTGGTAACTGTACTAACTGATAAGGAATGAATAGTGAAATAAAGTATGGTCAACTACATGGGCGTGGAAAAGCACCATGCAGTATCTCAGAGATTTGCAGCGGAGTGTCAGAAGGACCATACTTATGTCCACTGGTTCATAGTAGGTTCTTCCAAAGGTTAACTGGCTTCGAAGAACAAGTTCTTCTGAAGGTTCTTCCGAAGCCACTTATACTTCGGAAGAGGCTACTTCTTTCTGAAACTTGAGACATTCTTCAGGTCTTCATACTTCGGAAGTCATTGTCTTGAATTCTTCTAAGTGTTGAACTTCGGAAGAAAGACTTTGTCTTCGGAAGTTGGAGTTTCTCTTCGGAAGCTCCTTCAGACTTAACCTTCGGAAGCTCGGCTTTTGCCTTCGGAAGTTCTTCATCAATTGCACCAAAATATTCTAAGTGTTAGGTTTGGTTGCACCAGCCTTACTTGATCCAACAAAGACTATAAAGAAGCCAACTGTAGGCTTCTCTGGGGTAGAAACAGCCCTTGTCCCAAAAATGTTAGAGCTCATTGCTTAAGGTGACAACCTAGCAACACAAGCTAGTGTTGAACCCACACCTTCTACCTCTCAACCACCTAAATAGCCATAAATCATCCTCACCTACCAAAGAAAATCCAAACGAACCCCTGCTCAAGCTATTGAGCTTGTGCAGGCCCCCATATCATCACCCATACAAGAAGAAGTGGACACTGGAGCTCCCACTTCTCCTAAGAAGCAAACCACTCCCATCTCATCAAGAATTAGTGTTGAGGTTCCTCATGCTCAGCCTGATGAGCTCATTAGCCCATCAACCTTAAGCCTTCACTCTGAGTTTCAACACTCAAGTGAACAACCTTTAGGGGAAAGTTACCATCCCCAGCCTCTAGATCTAAACCAACCCATTCCCAACCTAGAATTCTATGATGATGAAGACATGGGATTCAGTGAGTACCATGAGTCTCTCTACTCCTCCCCTACTCAAAGAGAGATGAGTGCTCCTGCCACTCCTATGTCTAGCCCATATCATTCACCCATCACTAAGGTGGATCTCTTTGAACTTGTTCAAGAGGTCCAGATGGAAGAGGCTCTCACTTTTAAAAGTGATTACATTTTTAAGACCTCAACCATGGCAACTCAGCCCATTGACACTTCAATTGAAGTTGTCAGTGAGCAGGGGAAATCCAACAGCCAAGAACACTATGCTGGTGGTGAGAGAGAAGACTTTGGTCCAATTCTCTCATCCCCTAATGATTCTTCTGATGAAGATGAGAGGAACATAAGACTAAATGTGCAAAAATTGTCACAAACATGCTCCTATTTAGTCTCTAAGGTTAGTCACCTTGAGTCTCAAATGACTACCTTACTAAACAGAGTCAATGATCAGCAACTTGAGATATCTTATCTTAAGGAAAAACTAGCTGGGAGACCTTTAAGAGGAACTCATCCAGGAACACAAGAACCTGTGGATGTAATTGACCTAACTCCTAGCTCACTTGTGCAAGTGGGTGATGCTACCAAAACGGGGAAGAAAGTAACAATTATAGAACTTGGGAGTTCTTCACAGAGTATGGATATTGAGGACTCACCATCCTCACTTGCAGTTGTTCATGCTCAGCAACCTTCTCAAGTTCACATTGATATGGTCTCACTGTACTCACTTATTCAGAGTCTCTTTGAGGAGGGAATTCCAAGGGCTATGTCAACTCCACCCCAAGGAGCTTCTAATTACATTATTGGGTGGAGGTATGATGCTGATAGAAGAGCCCTCATACTTCAAAGAGTTCAAGGACAGCAAGAAGTCTTTAATTTTTAGACCTTGAACTACTATGAAGGTCTTGACCTGGTCAACATGCCACTTGCTAATCCAAGCCAATCTAGGCAAGCTGACAGGATGGCTCAAAGGATTCAAGACTGGATTGTTGAAGTTTTTAAAGAAAGAAGACAAATGTAAGCACGCAAGGTCATTGGTCAACTGGATGTTGAGGTGGACCCTAAGATTAGCTTCAAAAGGAAAACCTTAACTGAAGGCCCAGTGACAGAACCTGTAAGCTCTGTCTCACAACCAGCAACTTCAACAATCCATCTCCTCAGTGAAACACCTGCTGGTGAAGGTGTATCACAACCTCTCTCTGGCCAGAGTCTGGATGCTACTCCAAGCAATGAAGGCCAAAGCTCTCTCCACCCTGTGTCACAAAGGTTTGTGGTTGATAAATAGAAAAGGAAAATGACTCCTGAGGAGATTGAGGAGGAGAGAGAGAGATAGAGAGAGAGAGAGAGAGAGAGAGGAAGAGGAAACTAAGGGGAGAAAGTTCCACTGGGTCTTCTGGCTTCATAGAAGCTGCAATCAGGGCTGCCCCCAAACCAAACACTCAAGATGATGAGTTAAGGGCAGTTAGGATTACTTACCTGTAGACCAGAAACTATGACATAGATGAAATTTTTTCTCTCCCCTTAGAAGAACTAAATGAACTGGCAGACATGAAAATGTCTAAAGAGAGGAAGGAAGCAAAGGATGCAAGGTTGCTCCTCCAAATCAAAGAAGAAAGAAGACAGAAAAGACTGTATAAACATGTTCCTACCCTCTCTCCAGTTCAAGAAAGTCATGTGCAAGAGATTGTGGCAACTCCACAACCTCAAGTAGATAAAGAAGCTGATAGGCAAAACATGATCAGCTACCTGAGTGCCACAGGACTCTACCAGGCAGCTGCACTTCTTCCCTTGCCCTTTGAGTATATTGAGTTTGAGTATCTCAAACAACTTGAGCTTCAAGTACTCAAAGAACAAAAGGCTACAAAGAGAAGATGAGGGAAGAAGCAGCCAAGTCAAGAGCCATCATCCAAAAGAGTTAAAAGAAGTCTGTTGATAGGCAGAGGATGATGAGCTTCTTGAAGTTGTATGGATTCTCCGGAAGGAGACTTGGCCCTATGTCTCTATCCACCATGGATGAGCACATAAAGGTGATCAAGTAGAAGATCAAGAGAGGACAGCTCATTGACTTACACTCCCCACCAAGTCAAGCCTCACCTGAAGTGGAGGTTAAGGTTGAACAATTTAAGAAAACACAACCTGGACCTCCTGCTGAACCTCAACAAGCTTCATCTTCTGATCCACAACAGGGTCAAACTCCCTCTCCTTCTGAACCTGTGAGGGAGGTAAGAGAAACTGAGAAAGACAAGACTGAACAATCAGGTGCTGAAGGCCAGTCTTCTCAGTTGAAATTTTCAAAGAGGAGGAAAAGGATGGCCTCTAGACCCAAGTCAAAAAAAAAAAGAAGAAGTCAGAGCCATCCACTTCCAAGCCTCAGGATGAATCAGATCATCTCGAGAGAGTGCATGAAGAGGCAGCTCAATTAACTCCAATTCAAGTAGCTCCTCTTGCATCAGGAAGACTCATCTTATCCTGGACCTTCACTACTAATCCAGAAAGATGACATGTAATTAGAGATCAAGGTAGTGAAGATACACATGGCATGACATGTTACCTTTGTATGATCTCTTTGAGATGAGAAGACGCTTTGAAATTCTGAGTGATCCTGACCATCTAATGAAGAAGGGTATGGTTATCATCATGATGAGGATTGTCAACATCTAGTGTCTTCAAATGTTTTGGTAGCATCAGCCTAGGGGAGTTTGTAAGGTTTCATGTAAAGCTGATGCACCTAAAACATTCAAAGTCTTCTGCATGCATGCACTTAAGTGTAAAGTAGAAATGCTTCGAAAGTTTTATACCCTGCATCAGAATTATTTTAAGTGTAAAATCTTCCGAACCCAAGACCAACATCTTTCGAAGCCAAAAGTGAAGTCTTTCGAAGCTTCAAAGACAAAGTCTTCCGAAGTCAAGAAGTGAAGACTGATTTCTTCCGAAGACTTTTGAAACATGCTTTATTTGATGTACTTTTCCATAAAGTTGGACCACTTTCCGCTGCAACTCTGATGACTCACCAACTTTCACAAGTTGGTGAAAAGGTCCATGCTTTTGGTAACTGTACATTGAGGTCTTGAGTCTGTTGCTTTCTACTTTATGTACTTTTATCCTTATTGTAATATATTAGGATGTGAGATATGGCATGTCATAGTCACTAGTCAAAAGACAATATGCCTTTTGACTCTACATTTGATTTTGTTGTTGTTTAGATCAAATGTTTCCAGCTGGCTTTTTAAGCATGTCCGGCTGTAGGATGTAGTATAAAGTATCTCAGGTCCTTGTATCTTTTCTTTATGCTTTAACACTTGTAAAAAAACTTGAGAGCAATATACAACATTCTTGAAAACCAATATCCTTGTGTTTGTTCTTGTTCTGTCTCATATTTACTTGTGTTCTAAGTATCATACCATATTGATTCATGTTCCCTATTTGATCTGTTAAGTGTTCTATTACACTCTCCTCATTATGTGTTGTGTTGTAAGTGACCATCCCTTAAACGGTCCTGCAACACCAAAGTGTAAAAACTGAAACCAATAAGAAACCGACGGTTTGGTTTATGTTTTTTTAGAAACTGATTTTTCTGGTTTGGTTTTCGTTTTTCTTGTAAGAAAAACCGAACATAAACTATATAAACCAAACTTATAAATTTAGAGGTGATTCATACACTTATAATCATGATTAGTCTATTAGTTACTTATTTAACTTATGTTACTTGAATTTTTATAAATATTTAGGTTTTAAGAATTATTTTTGTACTTCTTTGTTTGAATGGGTAGATTAAAATATTTTTATTGATTTTTTTGTTATTATACTTTATGAATTGCAATTTATTTTAATGTGAAGTAATTTATAAGAATATTTAGATTATATTTACATGTCAACAAACTAATGTAAGCCAAAAGTTTTAGTATATATTCATTAATTTGGACCAATTTTTTCTTTAAAAACTTGAAGCCCAAATGTTAAAACCGAAACCAAACCAAAACCGTAGTGAAAACAAAAAAGTGCAAAAACCGAAATCGAACAGTTTTAAAAACCTAGAAACCAAAATATCGATTTTTGGCTTTGGTTTTAGACTAAAACCTAACCAAACCGACCCATGCACACCCCTAGAAAAAATGAACATGTCACACAGGAAAAGCGAGATGAGTCCTTGTTGTCGTAAGTCATGCATTTCATGTTTTTCTCTTTTAAAATACTTATGTTCTCTATTCTTAAATATTTATCTCCTTATTTTCTTTTTTCATTGTCCAGTCAGGGATAAATGTTTCTATAAAGGAGTAATTGGACGACGATTATACTCTTGTTGTAACAACCTAGGCAAATCCCACACCGGCCGTGGACATGAGAGATTCCTGGTTCATAAGGAATGTCTGGCCTTTAATATCACTAACGTGTTTTGAGCGTATTGGTTGTGGATGAGAGAAGAACTCCATAATTAAGCGTGCTCAGGTGGCAGCAATTCAGGGATGGGTGACTTTCTTGGGAAGTTTTCACCCGGGCAACCAAAATCAAATCCGTGAGCTTCCCGTGGGCAAAAGGACAATATTGGTGGTATGAGGGGTCGAATGTTACAGAAATGGTATCAGAGCATTGTAACACCCTAGGCAAATTCCACATCGGCCGTGGACAGGAGAGATTCTTGGTTCATAAAGAATGTCTGGCCTCTAATATCACCAACACGTTTTAGGTGTATTGGCTGTGGATGAGAGGAGAACTCCACAGTTAAGCGTGCTCAGGTGGCAGCAATCTAGGGATGGGTGACTTCCCTGTGAAGTTTTCATTCGGCTAACCAAAAGCAAATCTGTGAGCTACCACTGGGGACAATATTGGTGGTACGAGAGGCCAGGTGTGATAGAATGGTATCAGAGTCGCTCCTGTGCCGTTCGGGATTGTGGGACAAACCTCACAGGGTATGGTGAGTTATCGGACTTATTGAAGACGATGAGTCTAAAAGGAGGGGGTGATTGTGACACCCTACATAAATCCCCCATCTGTTGTGGACATGAGAGATTCCTGATTCATAAGAAATGGCTGGTCTGTAATATCATCAACGCGTTTTGGGCGTATAGGCTGTGGATGAGAGGAGAACTCCACAGTTAAACATGCTCAGGTGGCAGCAATCCAGGGATGGGTGACCTCCCTGGGAAGTTTCACCCGGGCAACCAAAAGCAAATCGATGAGCTCCCCGTGGCAAAGCGGACAATATTGGTGGTATGAGGGGCCGGATGTTACACTTGTTCTCTATCAATAAGCACAACTTTTTTTCATGTTAACTTTCATTGAAAAATCTATATTTTGTTGTTGATTCATAGGTTGTTTTGGCCGACCAATTTGTCCTTGTTTGTTTTCTGGTCTATTGAAAGCAAAAGGCAAACATGAAAACGAAGCTACATGTTTGTAATGTCAATTTGTTTATAAGAAACTTAATGATCTAATTGGTAGCATTAGGGCTTATGAGTGAGACACTTGTATAACTTTTGTAATGTGATAAAAATGGCCTCATGTGGAGCGAAATTGAGGTGACTTGTTTATAAAAAAATGTCTCTCCATTTTAGGAGTGTCCATGTTACCCGTCTACAAACAATTAGTATAAAGGTATCATTAATGGAACTTTGCGACCAAAACAACAACATGATCATACCAAACAGTTTGTTAAACTAATTATAGTTTTTTAGCATTAGTTGTGTTCAAAGTAGATAATCCGATAAATTTTATTCAAATGTATGTCAAGACTATTGATATACAAAAGTATAAATGATATTTTTTGAGTACTAATTTACATCTTCAATCTTTATCTATTGTTATCTCTAGACTCTTATCATAAACTTGGTATAGTAGCATCCACTCGGAGTAACCTTTCACTTGGATACGATTTAAACTCCATGTTAGAAAAGACTTACCCAACCAAAAGATTGGATAAGCTAAAGGATACAGAAAACTACAAAAGTCGATCACTACTTCTTATGCTATAAAATGCTAAAATTCTACTTATAGGAATGTAAAAGGCTACTTGGAATGAAGCATTAGACTTAGCAAATGAACCTGAAAGCAATTCTCCTTGGCCCTAGCTTATTAAGTCTTATGCATCAATGAAGCATTAGACTTTAGTTTATTGGTAAGACAAATATATAAAGTGTATTGGTAAGACAAATATATAGATATAGAAAAGAGGTTTTATATTCTTTTGAGATTGGATATGTGAGACAAAAGAGTGTAGTAAGAATTAAAAAACAAAAAATATACAAGTCTTAAAGCTATCCTTATGTTTCTTCATTCTCGTTAATAATACAAAACTAATAGTATATACTCTTATTTGTATGTGTCGGTGGGCTTCCACCGCCCCGACACGAGTCAAGGTGTGATTCATCAATTAAAATTTTTTTTCTTTCATAACTAATAGTAAATTTGGAATATCTGTGAGTTTGTTGTTAAATTAAATAAAAATAAAAATCTAGTAGGCCTAATAAAACAAAAGGGCTCAATTCGTTCACATCATTTAAATGTTTTTCTTTCATAATATATGGGGTCATAAAATCTTATACCCAAAGAGTCTTAATAGTAAGTTGACTTTTAACATAAAAGTCAAGATCAAAAGAACATACACAAACACACCCTTGTTCTCACTCTCACCCATTCATTCCAATCTAAAGTACAAAACCTTCTAAAGCAGTTTCATTATCCTCTACTTCATTTCTACAAAGAATGAGTATACAATACTTGTATCTATATTGAAGTATACAAAGTTTCATGCTTTTGTCTTCCTTCTTTCATCCAATGCCTATTCAATAAGAATTAGTAGCGTATTAATAACTTACCCTTTTTCCAAAAGTCGACAACAAATATTACAAAATGTCAAAAGTTGAAAGACATGAACTTGAAGGTACCTTGCTTTGGAACATTCTCATGGTCAGCACGAACATGTCACGCATTCTAAAAAAAATAAGAATAATAATTACTATGTTTTCTTGTTGAATGGTCAACATGTCTAACTTGTTTACTAGATGGGCATGTTTAGGTTGACATGTTTAACATATTTAATTTAACAGGCCAACGTGTCAACCCATTTGTGACGCGTTTAGCCCATTTAATTACAATCCTCCAACATACTTAACATGTTTACAACTTGATTGTAACCTGACAACCTGTTTGACTTATTTAGGTAATTGAGTTAAAAAGGTCATGTTTGGGTTACACGACTTTAAGTGTGTCTGGGTTAAGGTTAATATCTTTAACACAAATATATATATATATATATATATATATATATTGATCTTGTTCGGATTTAATGGTTTAACTAGCCAACCCAACACAATCAACATCCCTATAAAAATGCAACTTTCGAACTCAAAGGTCAATGATAATTAATTTTTTACTTGCATCAACTATTTGTAGTTTGTGGTAGGTTTTCATAAAGACTTTTTTCTAACAAACTTGGCATGAATAATGATACATTCAAGACTTCCTGAATTTGAAAAGTAGTTTGTTTGACCCTAGGTGTCAAGGTGTGCCTCTTTGTTTGGATCAAGGAAGTCAAACAAAAGTCGATAAGAATGTAAAGTCAATGTTACCTAACATCCTGGAATGTAAAAGGATGTGAAGAACCATTCAAACGTGTCAACACAAATTGTGAAGTAAGCCCCGGAGGAATTTTGATCTGCAACAATATTACAAGAGAGGTGACAATCCTTTTTTTTTTATCATTGTCAAAGGTGTAATCAAGTCATTTAACTGAATTTTAAGAAAGGAAAATTTCCAAGCTATAATACTTGGTTTTTTGCCAAAAACCTACCATTTTAATTCTAAAAATGCGCAAGAATTTAGTGGATTTAAACAGGTTAAAATTTAAATGCTAAAAGTCAGATCTTAATAGACCAGATTTTAGATGTCCATTTGACCTGTTTCTGCCAAAGTTTTAGAATTTAACCAACTGACCCATTTGACCCATTAGAGTTAAACATGACTCGCAGGGGTCCTTTCATAGTAAGTGGGACAAAAGCCACCACTGCTATATAAATCCGTGAAAAAAAAAGAGAAGAATCTACATACCGACAAATCACTAGAATATTTCTCATCAATGAAAATGTCTTGCGTCCGGTTCATTTTAACTTGGTAATTTGATCGTCTCAAAGAGAAAGTTGTTTGCTCCCAATTCTCAGGGGAATCCATCTGCAAAAGTAACAGCCTCATGTGTTACAAGTAAAAAAACTTGTTCCAGATGTAAACTGGCCACAAAATACTAAAAAGACGTTTTTAGTATTAAGCTCATATATTAGTTTACAGATACCGTACCAGCAGCATAACACTAAATGATGCTTGACCAGCTGACATATATCTGTCTATTTCTTGTTGCATTTCTGGATCTGCAGAATATATTTTTTCAAGACATTAGGATATGAGAAGCAAATTTTTTCTTTTTCAAATATATTATTTCACTTGCAAGTTAAAGATGAAGGTTGCAAGTACCAAACTTTTTAACGTTTGAATTAATTTATGAGTTTAAACTTTGTTTCCAGACTAAACTTACCACACGTTATTTTGTTCTGCTCATTGGCAAAGAGTCGCACTATTTCCCCCTGAAAACAAAGATAATAGTTTTTGAAGTTTAAACATCAGCAATGTTACCGGGAATGTTCTCCCTTATTTTATTCCTCACTAAAATAAAGTAAAGTTGCTATAATTGTTAAAATTTGATTAATATTAGATTTAAAATCAAGAATCGTTCATGAACTTTTGTAAGAATTTCATTATTTGTTACCGAAATGAAGTAACAACAATAACATAAATAACAATAATAATAATAACTACAAAAAAATCACTACAATGTATAGAGAATGTTTACAGAGTGAGTACCTGTCGACCTTGGTCATCCATTGGTATGCACTCAACAGCAATAAGTTTATCGACATCATCGGCTGTAACTACATACTCTGGATTTGTGGCTCCTGTGTCATACGGTAACTTGTGGATCAAGAAAACGTGGATAGTTATGAGATTTTCCATTTTCCCTCCTTACAAATAACCTCCCATTTGGGAAATGTGACATTTTGTCATAAACAAACTAGATTGGGTAAGGGGTCAAAATGGTTCAGGTTAAAGTGGGTCATCTTTTAGTGAGAGTCAAAGCAGTAGGGTTGGATGGGTTGACCCGTAAGTACATTTTCGTACATTTCTTTTATTAACAAATAACATTTTATTTATGATTAACAATATAGTACCACAACCATCTAAATCTTGGAGCATCTAAGGATATCAGTTAATAGTTTAATTCTGTACCGTCAATGTACTCCCTAGTGCCGTCTTGAAGGTGGCGAACCCACTGAAATAGATGCATGATATATATCAGTATTTTCATGAAAATAAAAAAAATAAAAAAATATTTTAGCTAGAAATTTGCATCTAGAAGCTTCTGTACCTGAAACATGCAAAGTGAAGTCCCACGGACAGGAAATCCACAACCTAAAAGTTTGCCTCCTAGTTTTGCATCCCCAATTATTTGGAAGCCTTCAATTCCTGGGCCGTCTTCTATTTGAAAATATAACATATTAGCATCTATAACAGGCAAAATACATGCCAAGAAAAGGTTATTGAATTTCTTTAATAAAAAATGTAGGATGTATTGAACATTTGAGAACACTATGGGCAATATTGACACATGTATGAGCCAGTCAACCAATTTTATTATTAGCCAAGTTTTTAATTTTAACGATTATATATTAATTAAAACCTAATTTTAAGCATGTCAAACTTTCTTGTAGTAATTACATCAAACTACCTTCAACAATTTTGTATCATATTTTATGGGAACAATAAATAATTTCCAGAGTTCCACTGATTATGTTTGTTACCTTCTACAGCATAAGAATCATCACCATCATTAATGGAAGGAGGTTGAAAGTAATTATTATCAGCCCCATCTTGAAATCTATTATTCACCCTATTATTGTCATAAACATGCTCTGTGTTCTGACTGAAAAAAAAAAAGAACTTCAGCTAAATATTTGTGTAAAATCCGTTAACACAAAAGTAACTAATTAAGGAATAAAAAAATTGGAAATTGGGGATAAGTTTAAGATTAATTATGCCAACCTATTAGGCCTTGATTCAAACTTGTGACGACTATCATTTGGTGATTGATTCATTTGACCATTGAGTGGTGTGTATTTAGAAACATCATAATTTGATTCCAAATGTCTGCCACCTGTAGAATTGTTATAAGGTGAAGGTGAAAACCGCTGATGATCCTGAAATAAAAGAAACATACAACAGATAATGACTAACACAATAAGCATGTTAAAAGGATTTTAAAATGACTGCAAAAAATAAGCTTTGAAAAATATGTTAAGAATACAAGATCAGAGATATAGAGAAGTTATTGAGGGTAAGACTGATATCATACTTGTGATGCTCTAATCTTCTGCTGCATTTGGTCATGCAAGTGCTGTAAGAAAAAAAGAGATTTAATTGAAGACTTAAAAAAAGGCATATACCGTTAAAATGCAGATTAACATCACATAACGTCTATTAACAAAACTCTAAGAATGCTTAAGTCATCAAGTTCTTCAAGAGTGACAAACATTGTAAGTTTGTAACAGGTCAAATGGTTAATAAAAACTTAGTTAAAAATGAAACAGGTCAAAGTTATCGAATAGGTCAAAAGTCGCCCAAGGTGTACTCAAACTAGCTTTGTTGATAGAAATTAGATTATATCTAATAGCAGAGCTTTAATAGTTATATTAAATACATTAGCTGTTTAAGACTTAAAAATACTGATAAAACAGTGGCAGGGTGGATCAACCAAACTTGGCCCGTTTTCACATGGATTAGAAGTTATGTGCGCTTAAATTTCATCCCTTTTTAGCCCACTTGCTTCTATCCAATTGTTCCTAAAGACGAATCTACCAACTCTTTGATGAACTCCATATCAAGTAGCTCCTTATTGAACTAAAATACAATAATCAAATATGCATATGATAGATGGGAATAATGCATAGTTTGTTTGCCTGAGTTTTTTCTTTTACTAGATGTAAAAACTATAAAATGCTAACTCGTTTTCTTAAAGATATATTTAATCACCAAGCTTAAGGATTTACAGCATTCCCTTCAGTGTGGTTACAAAACTCTTCAACAAAAATACAATTGTGCGTAAAAACTGCAACATTTGGCTTGCATAGTTCAATAAAAATATAGGACTACATGTCAAATATTGAAGAAGCTTCAAATAAAGACAAATAAAGGCATCTTTAAGAAACAAAAAATAAAATAAAATAGCAAACAGTTAATTATATACCTTTATGCTATCTGAAAGAGCTGCAGCATTTGTGACACGAGGCAAAATGCCATATTCAGCCAATAGCCCAACTAATGATGACATGAAGATATACCTCTCATCCTCAGCAACCTGGGACATTATTATCCAAAAATAAAATTTAGAAAAGTAGAAATTAATATGATGCCGAGCTATTAAAATTTGGAGTAGAATAAGACTTCACATGGAACACTCTTCTTAGGTATATATTTTGGATCATGTTCACCATCAAAAGAGGAACATGAATGGTTTAATATTTGAATAATTTGACATGCAAATTTTAACAATGATTTCAAAATATTTATGAATGTTTTGATGTATAGAATGGGTTAATGTATTTTTTTTAACAGTTATATGACTTAGCTAAAAATTGTTTGCTTTTACCAAATTTAACCAGGATGGTGACTTACCTTCAAGTCATGGGCTAAATTCAAATTTTCATCAAGAACCCCTTTTCTACGAGCCAGTTCATTAGCAGCAGACTCAATGGCTTCATTTTGTTTTTCATCTAGAGCCTGTAACCCAATCAATAGATCTTCTATCATACAAAGTAATCCATTTATCTACAGCCTACAGGTAGCAAGATGGGTGGTCTGGCAGGTTGGGTCCAGGTTGAATGGGTCGCTTTTAGTATGGTCAACACATAGGTTGACCCACAAACACTTCTTTTATCCAGATTTTATTCTTTATATATTGATTAATGCACTAACTATGATTAAAAGCAATAGTACTAAATTGTAGTCTATATTTTTTAATAAAACAGTTCAGAAGATACAGAGGTTGCATGCTTTACAAATATACTTTTGATGACTTTCAAATTCTATACAATGTGTTCCCTACTTTCCGTTTTAGCAAAATATTACAATTTGACCTGTTTGAGATAGAACACAACCCCCAATTGGCCCATTCACTTGTCCCGACTCCCGAAAGATGCAACACTTAATATTCTAGATTGTCTAGAAAAATGGAACATTACAAGATTTAACTTTTCATTTATTAGCAAACATTACAAGATGTTGACGACGTTGATTTTAGTAGACAATATTTCTCACCATGTTTGCTTGAGGGATATTTTGGGTATATCATCATTTGTCCAAAACTTTTAAAAATATGTTGCAGGCTTTTTGGGACAAAACAATAGCATACAGCAATACTTCCACCAAATAAAGTAATAAACATGAAGAAACACTTGCCAAACAGAATAAGTGTTGACACATTTAAAGGTTATAGGACAAACCAATCGTAGCTCAGAAAATTTCTTTTCCAGTGTATATTTTTCGTTCAATAATTGTCGTTCCTGGTATCACCAAATCCAAAATTTAGAAAGTATTCAAGATATGTAAATGAGACCAACTAACCAATAAACAAAAGGCAAACAAGTAGGACAACACATACCCTAACACTTGCAAAGGTAATTTGTTCTCTAAGATACTGGATTTCCTCCTTTTGAGCTTTCAAGCGTGCATGGTGTTCCTATGAAAATACAATTACAAAAGATGTATCAGTAATAAAACAGAAATTTGATCCATTATTTTTTAAACGTGTTGATTTGGGTTGTATTTTAGCGCTCAAATAATTGAAACAGGAAAAAAAATTAGCTTAAAGTTGCCCAACGTGTATTTTAAGAAAACATAATCACTTAAATGATTTTAATAAAAAGATAGATCATTAAAGAAATGACAAAATTTTCATAATCATATTTCAGGCACTTCTTATTTAAAAAACAAAAATTTTGGACAAACAAAGTTGCCAGACAACCCAACCCATTTTGACCGCTAGAAACAAACTACCCATTTTGACACAGTAACGAACTGTGATGTAGTGTACCTGTTCTTCGGAAGAATATGCGGTAGTATCATTTACTGTCTGAGGCCTGTAGAAAGAACGCTGGTTACCAAATAGGATACCTTTAAAAGTCAAATTTAATGAAAACAATATACGTTGATTATATTATATTATTACCCGCTTGTTGGATCAGAGGCTCGTGTCCGAATACCAATGGAGTTGTTGTTATTCATCAGGTTTCTATCAGAAGACATTGTGTAGTGACTTTCAAGTCCTCTAGAAGACCACATTTAGTTGTAGAATATATAATTTCCATTGCTACTGGTTGAATTTGGCATTTTATCCATATATATTATCATGATCCATTGAGAGCGGATCTATCTCAGACCCTAACCCGATTTCAAGTGACCAGACCTAACAATGGTTGAGTAGATCAGTATGTACTGTCAAACATGCATGGAAAACGCAAAGGAAATAGAGTTGTTAAAATGGGCAGGTTAGGTAATGGATCAAAACAGGTGTTTTTTGTTGGCAGGGGTCAAAGCTCAAAACATGGTGGGTTATTTTATGCCTTTATCTCTAACGGGTCACACATTTGATAATAGTTTATCCTTGTTTGCCTTGTGTGACCCGTTAGGGATAAAATATAGACCAAATCAACCCATTCATAGATAAATGGGTCAAAAATGCATCCTCTAAGATGACTAGATGAGATCAACTAATGACCAATAACCGAGAAAAAGAAACTAAGGATGTGCTTGTGGCTCCCATTAAGGGATGTAAGGAGAAGCTAAAAATAGGACCCACACGTGTAGAATGTAGAAAGATGGTACAATGGGCATGTTGCAAACTAAAGGAACAAGAAGTCCATGCAGTTTAGTTACTGAAATTACTGATTTTGCATATGTTGCATCGAAGATATAGAGTTATGAAATCATAGATCCATGATAAAAATTATAAACTGCCTGAAATGTCATGTAAATGATAGAAGATATAAAGAACAATATCCAACCATGCAAAGAAGAAGTTAACTGACTGCTCTCCCTCTTCTTTCTTATCTATGGCATGGAATAATTTGACCCTAAGTGTTTGCATATGTCATAACATCATAATTTCTTCTTCTTTTTAACCGTTAACACACACTCATACTCTACACCTACTTTACTCCTAAAAATCACCACACCTAGGCTCTGCAAGATTGGAACCCACAACATTCGGTTGGGGAGTACACCACTTTGCCACCAAGATATCCCCTTGGGGAGAAAACATCATGATTTCTAGTTCAGAAAACAAGCTATTTGCATATGGCAATACGACAAACGTATTGAACGTTGCAAAACTAAGAAAGAAAAAGGACCATCTATGCAAATTCGTACAATCTCTAACCGTGAAACCAAACGAGTCCTACCAAAAGGCAACAGAATATGCATGTTGACTTTAGGAGTCAACCTAATCAATAATTCCACCACAAAAGGTTACAAGATTCAAGGCTGAAAACTCCTCTTTTGTAAAAGTCAACCCATAAGTTGAACAAACAGCTGTATTCAGAAAATTGCTCAAGTGCCCAATACAAAATCTACTGATCAATCTTTGATAAATTTCTTTGAAGTTCCACCCTTCATTCAAAACATATTTCCATAAACCAGTAGACCTGATTCCCTACTCCTTGAATTGCACAACCAAAGTTAAATTTTTAATCTTTTTATGTTTATATACTACATTTCAACTCCACCATTGACACTGATTTGTTAGAAAATTAAAACCTAAAACAATTCTACTCAAAGATAGTACTTCCCATTTAACTTAACTTACAGTTACCAAATTAATCTACAAATCTGTACACTTTTTCCGTAAACAGCACATCAGACAACAAAATCTAAGTGAATGGAGCACAAATCATACACGAAACCTCAAGAAAAATGTCACCCAACAAAATTGGCAGGCAAATAAACATACCCTCAAAATAACTAATCAAATCTTGATAAAAATAAAACCATACAGTTGGAACTTGTCAACGAAATAGGAAACACAGTTGAAAATTAGAGAATACAAGAATCGGATTTGTTTACCTGTGTTTTTGTGGGAAAACCCAAATGGGAAATTGGCAGATCTATCGATTATCGAAGGACAAATATTAGGGTTTATGTAATTTTACAGAAAATTGTGAAATTGGGGTGGAGTCAAGAGGGTGTGAACAAAGAAAGTGAAAAATGGAAATCAAAATTATATACTTCTGGCATGGAGAAGAGAGAAAGAAACAGGAAAGAGACGGGCATCAAATTCTTCAGAAAAATCTTTTTTTTTTTATTTGGCAACTTTAATGTTTTTATTATAGTAAAAACGTATAATTATACTTTATACTACGATTTATAAAAGTTTAAGATATTTTAATTATTATTTACATTACAATTTTAGTAATGATCGAGGAAAGCTCTAATTTTATCACAAGTAATAGCCATGTTATCATTAAAATTTGTCTTGTAATATAAGAAATTGATGTTTTATTATGGAATCGATGTTTAATATTTATGTTTTTCTTTGAACATAATTCTTTCTTTTAATACCACTTGATATATATAAATAAGGGAGAGATTAAATAAGAACTCATTTTTTTGTGAAAACTCTATGAACTAACGTGAGCTACTAGTTTTTAATAATAAAATGATAATTAGCACAAACATAATAAAAAATTATAAAATAAAAAATAACATAAAAAATGAAAAACCTAAAATCACAAAAATGTTTCCCTAGTTTCTTTTTTTTCATATAAAAATTAAAAAAATATAAAAAATAAAACTCGTTTTTTTATGAAATTCGTTTTACACATGTGTAAATCCGGATTTACACATGTGTAAATACGGTATTACACATGTTGGATCAAGTAAGGCTGGTGCAACCAAAACAAACACTTAGACAAATTTTGGTGCAACTGATCAAGAACTTCCGAAGGCAAAAGCAGAGCTTCCGAAGGTTAAGTCTAATGGAGCTTCCGAAGAGAAACTCCAACTTTCGAAGACAAAGTCTTTCTTCGAAGTTCAACACTTAGAAGAATTCAAGACAACGACTTTTGAAGTATGAAGATCTGAAGAATGTCTCAAGCCTCGGAAAGAAGTACTTCTTCCGAAGTATAAGTGGTTTCGGAAGAACTCGTTCTTCCGAAGCCATTTAACCTTCGGAAGAACCTACTATGAACCAGTGGACATAAGTATGGTCCTTCTGACACTCCGCTGCAAATCTCTGAGATACTGCATGGTGCTTTCCCACACCCGTGTAGTTGACCATGCTTTGTTCCACTATTCATTCCTTATCAGTTGGTACAATTACCAACTTTAGTTGGTGACAAAAGGTAAGTCATGGACATGTCATGACTACCATATCTTAGTCATGCAATGTAGTATTTGCTTTAGTCATAGGTTTCCAGTTGGTATCAAAGTATATCCGACTGTAGGATCTAGTATATATAGTTTCTCATTGTAACTCATGTAATATGCTTGTAAGAGTCTTGTAATACTTTGAGTTGAGAAGTAATATATACAAGTACCTTGAAAATTATCTTCTTCTGTTCTTAGTTACTTAGTATATTATCAACTCTTAGAAGGGATTCTGCATCATCTAAACCGAGTGTGATCTAGTGAGTTTGAGAGAAAAAGTGTTAAGTGACAAAAACCGATCCTGCAATTGGTATCAAAGCTTTTTAGACTCTTGATTGTGAGATCTTACCATCCAAATCAACCTTTTCTTCACTCATTCTTTCACCACACTCAAAAAATGACTCTCAACCAAAAATCTGAAGTTAAGATGGGGACGATGACTAAAGCACCTATCATCACCCCTGAAAACTTTAGATCATGGAGTAGACGCATTGAAGGCTTCATCAGATATCAAGATGGTAAAATATGACAATCTATCATCAATGGTCCTTACAGACCAAAGGTTGCAGCACCAGGAGGAAATGGTTCTATGATAGAAAAGGTTGTAGAAGACTACTCTGATGAAGACCGCAAGAAGCTGGACATTGATAACAACACTATGACTGTTCTTATGACTGCTATACCCAACTCCATCATGGTGGGGTTTGAGCATTGCAAGTCAGCCAAAGAACTGTTTGATGCCTTGTCCCAGATGTACTCCAGCTCAAATGACTCCAAGAAAGATTCCCTGAAGCAACAATTTAAGAACTTCACTTATATTGTTGGAGAGACCCTCAGCCAGCAATACTTCAGGTACATGGATCTAATTTCCTCCCTTCAGTCTGTGCGAATTGCCCTTGAGTTGAGAGATCTCTCAAGAAAATTCATGAGTGCACTCCTAAATGAGTGGACGTTCTATTGTGTCTCTATCAAGAGGACATAAAACCTGAACTCCCTCATCACGAATGAACTATATGGCATCCTTGATGGATACCGTCTAGAGATGGAGAACAAAAGAGGCAGCCAGATGAGCAGACCCTCAAGCCTTCCTGCTAGCAACGCTTTAATAGTTGTTAAAGGCTCAGGACCCCCTAGCTCAGCAGTACCTGACATACACCCAGCAGCCATCTTGTTCTTCTGGGCCATACATCACATTCCCTGAGACTCCAAGGTCTCAACAGGCTCAACAAAGTTCTTTCAAGGACAGTTGTGCCTTTGTCTCAGGGAATGGGCATTCTAGTGACTTTCAATATTGCTTTGATGATCTAAAATGTTTCAGCCCAGATGATGTCGAGTATGTGGACATTGTCCAACAGATGGCTCTGTTAACTTATAGAGCGAAGAAGTTCTTCAAGAGAACTGGAAGGCAGTTTCCCCAGAACCCAACTAACATCAAGTTTGGGTTTGACAAAACAAAGGCCAAATGTTACAACTGTAACCAACTTGGTCACTTTGCCAGGGAATGCAAGGCTCCCAAATCAAATCCGGGAACCTCACAGGCCTCCACACATCCCTCTACACCTAAAGCTACCGGAAAGTCAATTGAAACAGCTGTTGTGGCTCAAGAAGTTGACTGGAGCTTCATGGTACAGGATGTGACTCCTGCTCAAGCTTTGATGGCTGGAACTGAAGACAACAAGGTATATGAACGCCTCTGTACTCCAGCTTGCATCGCTAAAGTTAAACTATATCAAGACTACAATATGGAAATTAAATCTGATATTGAGTCTTTAAATATTTTAAAATCTGATTTTAAAAGGGTTGAATCTGACTATCAAAAGAAAATTAAAGAGTTAGAGAAAACTGTGCCCTTGTTAAAACATGAACATACAAACTACAAGACTCAAATCAAAGATTTAATCTCGAAATTGTCTGAGGCTCAAGTCCAGCTTGTCACAGCTGAGGCTTAAGCTAGGAAGCATGCTATTTCTGAGCAAAACTTCCAAGCCATTCTTGCATCATCCTCTCACTCAAAACTTTGTTATCAAAACAAAGGTAGGTTGGGAACCAATGAAATTGCTCCACCATACTCTTATGAGTCTATTAGACAACCAAGATGTGGGACTGATGCAGGACCGGTGAAGGGTGGTCACTTACAACACAACAACACAAAGAGGAGATTAACCAAACTTAATCAAACAGTAAACTGGATTAACCACAATAATGATACTAAGAACACAAGTAATGAGGAAGAGACAGAACAAGAGAACACAAGAGATTGGGTTTTAAGGATGCAGTATATTGCTTTCTCAAGTTCTATTACAAGTGTTACAAAGCATAAAGAAAGATACTAGAACATGGAATACTTATACTACAACCTACAGCCGGCTATACTTTGAAAGCCAGCTGGATACAATTGACTAGACACAAACAAAATCAATTGTAGAATCAAAAAGGCATATCTGCCTTTTGACTTGTGACTATGACATGCCATAGCTCACATCCTAATATATTACAAAAAGGATAAAAGTACATAAAGTAGAAAGCATGGACTCAAGACCTCAATGTACAGTTACCAAAAGCATGGACCTTTCACCAACTCATGTAAGTTGGTGACTTTACAGAGTTTCAGTGGAAAGGTGGTCCAGCTTTATGGTAAAGTACATCGGATAAAGGCATATCTCTAAAAGTCTTCGGAAGAAATCTGTCTTCACTATTTGGCTTCGGAAGACTTTGTCTCTGAAGCTTCGGAAGACTTCACTTTTGGCTTCGGAAGATATTGGTCTTGGATTCGGAAGATTTTACACTTAGAATATTTCTAGTGCATGGTGTAAAACTTCCGAAGCAATTCTACTTCAGTTCTTTAGTGCATTGCTTGCAGAGAGACTTTGGATGTTTTGTGTTGCATCAGACTTATAGGAATCCTTACAACTGAAGAGCAAGAGGTTCTATCGCTGACCCACCTCTCTATGAGTCAAAGAGTGATGCAACTATGGAGACCATCACAGGGAAGGACCAGGTAAATCTACCCATTTCTACCAGTGATAACCAACCCCTGACCACCAAAGCCAGAAGAAACTAAGCTAAGGCAGCCAGAAAAACTGCCAAGAAAGTGGCTGAGTCCAAGCTAAAGATTGACCCAAAACAAAAGGTTGTTTTCATGTCAGCTGGATTCCAGGTGCTGAGAAACTCTGATTGAGGAAAGGAGTGTAGTACCAGCACTCCTGTCCTACCAAAGGATCAGAAGCTAAAAGGAAAGACTGTTGAGGAAAGCAAGAAAGGCAAGAAACAACACTCACATCTTTCAAAGGTTAACATTGCATGCATAATGTGTGGTCTGCAAAACCACATGGCTAAAGATTGTTATTACAATCCTGCAAGCACACATTATGCAAATAATGTTAAGAAAGAAAAAGTCAAGGAGGGTTTCATATTTGGACCATATCATATGGCCCAAGTGATGAGGAAAGGAAAGCTTGTCTCGGAAGCAAAGTTGCTTTTGGAAGAAACTCATTCTTCCGAAGGGAAAATTGCTTCAGAAGATAAGGCTAAGAAAATTCAAAAGAACAAGAGAGTTCTTTTGAAATCTTCCAAGAAGAAGACTGCTTTGGAAGAAAAGGTGGTGAAGGCTTCTTATGAAAAGATAGAAGCTTCGGACGAAAGCAATGCTGCTCAAGCTTCAGCAAGCTCATCTACTATGATCAACCAAGGGATGGAATGGAAGATCAAAGAAGATGCAGCAGCTCAAACCTCTTCTTCAAAAACATCCATTGAACCCCCATGCATAAATTTTAGTTCAATTATGTCATCATCATTGGAAGAACCCAAGACCAACAAGGCTTGGGTTTCTAATAAAAACTAATCTTTCTCACCTTGTGTGTAGGGACATCCATATGACAAGAACAACAATGTATGGATTGTGGATAGTGGATGCTCCAGGCACACGACAGGGAACAAATCTCTCCTTCAACAATTTTAACATTTTGATGGAGGTCCTGTTCAGTTTGGAGGTGAGGCCGGAGGATATATTTCTAGCAGAGGGAGTATATCCAATGGTAATTTAAAAGTTGACAAAGTACACTTTGTCAAACAGCTTGAACACAACCTGTTAAGTGTTTCTCAGTTTTGTGATCAAAAGCACCAAATGCTTTTCACAGAACATGAGTGCATTACCCTCAAACCCGGGATGACAATTCCTCAGGAATTGATGCTTCTTAGATCTCCCAGGAAAGGGGATATGTACAGATATGAACAATGCTTCCCCACTGGGTGAAGTATCATGCTTTCTTTCCAAAGCTGATGGTGATGAGTCAACACTATGGCATAAACGAATGTGTCATGTCAACTTTAAAACCATGAATAAATTGGTTAAAAATAACTTGGTACATGGTTTTCCTAAAAAGGAATTTTTCTGCAAAGATAACTGTGTTACATGTCTAAAAGGAAAGCAACATAGGGCATCTCATAAATCCAAAGTTGTTAACTCTATCACCACTCCATTAAACTTATTGCACATGGATATTTTTGGTCCCACAAGTATAATGAGCATTGGAAGGAAATCATATTGCCTTGTGATTGTTGATGATTTTACAAGATTTACATGGGTATTCTTTTTAAGAACTAAAGATGAAACTGCTGAAACTTTAAAATCTTTTATTCTTAAAATAGAAAATCAAATAGATCACAAGGTTAAAATAATTAGAAGTGATCAAGGGACTGAGTTTAAGAATCAAGTTCT
Organism: Flaveria ramosissima; assembly: GCA_025215565.1. Classification (NCBI taxonomy): domain Eukaryota; kingdom Viridiplantae; phylum Streptophyta; class Magnoliopsida; order Asterales; family Asteraceae; genus Flaveria; species Flaveria ramosissima. The sequence goes on along the minus strand of CM046046.1, from coordinate 27,972,701 downwards.
TGACTCAATCTGTAACTCAAAAGGGATTCCCAGACAATATAGTGCTCCTAGAACTCCTCAACAAAATGGTGTTGCTGAGAGGAGAAATAGGACACTTATTGAGGCTGCTCGGACCATATTAGCTGATTCAAAGCTGCCTCTAACATTCTGGGCAGAGGCAATCAGCACTGCATGCTATGTGCAGAACATGGTTCTTGTAGTTAAGCCACATGGAAAAACCCCTTATGAGCTATGGAACATGAGGCCATCATTCATTGGCTTTCTAAGGTCCTTTGGCAGCAGGTGTAGCATACTTAACATAAAAGACAATTTAGCAAAATTTGCTGAAAAGTCGGATGATGGTATCTTTGTTGGATATTCCTCAAACTCTATTGCTTATAGAGTTTATAATATAAAAATCAACAATTTGAGGAATCATCCAACATTGTTGTTAATAAGCACACTCCTTGTGTTAGGGGGAATGGCCCTGATCATATTTTTGATTTAAAATTGTTTCCAAACTATTCTAAACCTTCTTGTGAGAATGTTTCAGCTGGAACAGGTACTCAGAGTGATTCTGATGATGATCAGCAGTTTGAGTTACCCAAACCTCTTCCAAGTTCTCCAAGAGTTGCTGCAAACCAAGCTCCCACTATTGGCAGATCAGATAGTATAACTATCTCAATAGATAGTGGAGCTTCAACCAGTTGTCAACCTAGTGAACCTCAAAACTCATCCGATGACACTACACAACACCAAGCTGATGGAAGTAGCATCTTGAAGGAACATGCAACTGTTAATGCTGCTTCACAGCCTCATTGAATGAGTATGAAACAACAGCTGGTCCAAGTGTTCAACCTCCAGATCAAAATGTCTAATATGTATCTATCTTTGCAACTGGATGTGATTCCCAGGCTTAGGATTCACAACACTCATCCAGCTGAGAACATCATTGGAGATGTCTCTGAAGGTGTGAGAACAAGGGACAAACTCACAATGGGAATGTCTGCTTGTACTCATGCTTTTTATCCCAGATAGAACCCAAGAAAGTAGAAGATGTCTTGAAAGATAGTAGTTGGATTGAGTCAATGCAAGAGGAATTTCTTCAATTCAAAAGACAAAAGGTTTGGAACCTATGTCCGCTACCATCCGGTCAAGTACTGATAGGCACCAAATGGGTTTTCAGGAACAAGAGATATGATAGAGGCTTGATTATCAAGAATAAGGCAAGACTGGTAGTTCAAGGATACACTCAAGAGGAAGGAATTGATTGCACTGATGTCTTTGCACCAGTTGCAAGATTAAGGTAGTGAGGATCTTTCTTGCTTATGCTGCATCCAAGAATTTTACTGCCTACCAACTTGATGTCAACTGTGCTTTTCTATATGGGGATATAGATAGGGAAGTCTATGTGTGCCAGCCTCCAGGATTTGAAGATCCACAACACCCCGACTATGTGTGCAAACTAGATAAAACTCTCTATGGGCTGCACCAGGCACCTAGGCTGTGGTATGAGACATTGTCTCAATTTCTCCTGAAGAATGGATACACTAGAGGTACCTTTGACAAGACTTTATTCATAAGAAATTCTAGTAAAGGCATTTTGCTCGTACAAGTCTATATTGATGACATCATATTTGGTTTCTCAAATGACCAAATGTGCAAAGACTTTGAGAGCATCATGAAGAAGAAATTTGAGATGAGTTTCATGGGGAAGATGGAATTTTTCCTTGGAATTCAGGTGAAGCAGATGAAGGAAGGGTTCTTTATCAATCAATCTAAATATGTCAATGCCATTTTAGAAAGATTTGATATGAAAGATTGTAAGCCAGCCAAGACACCTATACCCAGAAATCACAATCTTTGTCCTGACTCTAAGGGGGAGGATACTGATCAACATCATTATAGGGCAATCATTGGTTCTCTGATGTATCTCACAGCAAGTAGACCTGATATCATGTTTGCAACTTGCATTTGTGAAAGATATCAGGCTGCTCCAAAAGTGTCTCACCTAGTTGCTGCCAAGAGAATCCTCAGATACCTCAAAGGAGCACCTAAACTAGGTCTGTGGTATCCAAGGAACATCAATTTCAATCTCTATGGCTATTCTGATAGTGACTATGGTGGCTGCAATATCAACAAAAAATCAACATCAGGAGGATGTCAATTTCTTGGTGGAAGGATTATCTCATGGCAATGTAAGAAGCAATCATGTGTTTCAAAATCTACTGCTGAAGCTGAATACATTACTGCTGCTAGTTGTTGTGCTCAGCTGCTGTGGATTCATAACCAGATGATAGACTATGGATTCAACTTCATGAGCACTCCTATCCACAACAACAACAGTGCTATCTCAATTACAGAAAATCCTATAAAGCACTCCAAGACAAAGCACATTGACATCGGGTACTATTTCATTAGAGATATTCATGAGAAAAATCTTATTAAACCAATCAAAGTTGATTCAAATGAACAATATGCTGATTTGTTCACCAAAGCATTTGATAAACAAAGATTCAAGTATCTTATTAAAGCTATTAGGATGATAAACATTGATTAGTCCATCTCATTTGTAAACCTTTTCACAATGTGTCTTGTCTTTGTCAAAAACAATCTAAGCCCTGTTACATAAAGTTTTTCTTCAAAATTTTACTAATTATAAATTCTTCCGAAGAGGAATTAACCCTCGGAAGATGTCATGTATATCTTCCGAAGCAAAATTCCTCCAAGGGAAATCTTCTTTTCAGAAGAGTTTTAGTCTCGGAAGAAGCATTTGATGAAGTATCAAATCTACTTCTGAAGCTTATAAACTTCTCCACTCGGAAAGCCTTTTTTACTCTCGGAAGTAAGAAACTTATCTTCGGAAGTAAGATTGGCTTCGGAAGAAGATTACCTTCGGAAATGTTTTATACTCAGAAGAAAGCTTTTACCGTGTAACGGAAATCTTTTGGGCCCCATTCTGTAAAAAGAAAAGATTTTATTAATGATGTCGGAATATTTAAATGGATTTAACCTTACCGCCCCTGTCACATCTTACCCCAAACCATCTTTTCACCTTATTCAACCACCAAAACCGCCTTTTCACCCATTTAAATAACCCCGACTCACTTGTTTAATCTTTTTCCCAAATTAACCGCCCAAAGCTTCCTTCATCTCCAATTTACCTTCATTCAAACTCATTTCTCTATAATTTCTCGCAAAAATGGCCCTAAACCCTCAGCACAACCAAGTCGTACTCCCTGACTCAACCAAGGATGCTGATGTCACACCCCCGCTAAAAGCGGAAACACGGGGATGTAACGAGATCGGGATCGTCATAACACATGGTAAGCGGTAGAGATGCAATAATAAATAATGATGATAAAGCGTGTCATGACGACACCCGACACAAATGGAGACTTGTGTCGTGTTTAGTCAATATTCACGACAGCATAGCCATAAGCATAAACATGTTAAATGATTCACATAGTCAAAGATGATAACATTGTAATGTAAATTCCCACAACCCGGGAACAAGTATCAAAAGAATGTAATTGTTTAATCAGACTACAACATTGTTTCAAAATAATTGCTTGTCAAATATGTTTAGTCTCAAAAATGCATCCTAGGGTCTCCACTAAGGCAGCACACCTAGATCCTCAATTTGCATGATCACCTGAAAAGATATGCTCAAAATGGTCAACAAAATTGTTGGTGAGCTCGCAGGTTTAAATAGTAAATAAGTAATTGATGCTGTATAGTAAATGATGTGGAATACCGTGAATACAGTTTTAAGTAAGTAAAATCTCATGACAATGAGCTTTGCAACCAAACCTAGCGACGTACACAAAGATATTGTCGGAATATATTCACCCAAGGGCCCGTTCCTGGCCACTGATGGTACTAACTAGTATACCAACGAACAAGGGTGGGGGTGTCAACCCAGTAGTTCTACCAATACCTATCCGTCGGTTCCCACACTGGAATTAAATAGTTTCAAAGAAAGTACCACACAGCAGACCCAAGCATGTATCAGATAAGTACTTGCAAAACAGTATCACGTTGATTCCAAGTATGTAAATTGTACAGCATTGAAATGGGTGAGCATACTTTTCCCCCAAGTTTGTAAATGATTGAAATATTGTAAGCATAAAAAGGGGCCACAAAACTCACTTGTTAGGTGGTAAGTATGTATGATCAAAGTATCCAAATGTTGTATGTAATGAACGGTCAAACACCTATTGACAGTTATTGTTAAGCATTAATGATATGTATAAAGCGTATAATAATGTTCGGCAGGTTCGGGTTGTATCGGTTGGGTCGCGTGTAACACACACAAACAGACACACATATTAGATCTTATGTAGATCCAAGTACTAGACATCGTCGCCATTGCTGATGATATTTGTGTAAAAGTTTCATTGTTATTGAAGAAGTATTTGGTAATCATTAGTAGTTATAAACCGGTTATTGGTACTTGTAAAATGTTAAGTTAATTTAATTTGGAATAACACTAGTAAGTTTGATAGCGTTGACTTTAACATTGGCATTAGCAATGGCAACCGTGTCGATGTCACCTTAACACCACACTTTTTACACACACACACAAGAAGGAAATCACACACAGCAACTTCTTCAGTCGCACGACAAGACCAGACGCACGACTCAACACTCCATTCGCATGAATCAACCCTCATTCGTACGAATCAGCTTCATTCGTACAATTGAACCTTCATTCATACGACTGGCATTCAGTCGTACCACACAACACTCAATCGCACACATTCATTCGGTCGCCTGACTCAATCGCACACATTCATCCGCTCGCATGACTCAATCGCACACATTCATTCGCTCGCATGACTCAATTGCACACATACACACAGTCGCACGACTCAGTTGCACGACACACCCAGTCGCACAACTCAGTCGCACGATTGACTCAGACGCATGATTCAGTCGCACGACTCACCCAGTCGCACGGCTCAATCGCATGACTAACCCAGTCGCCTGAACAGCAGAATCGCGACTGCTGAGGGCTGAGCAGCCTCCGGTTGCTCCGAGCACGGGTTTTACATAACAAGGACTTCCAGAAACACACTACAAACATACACAAACAAGAAAAACACGCAGAAGGACATCACACGCACCCACACGACCTCATGTGTTCGGGTTGAGCCCGAACACCCGAAACCCTAGTTTGGATAGCCGTGAATAAGCAAGAAAAGGGACAACCAAGGTCGTCTACCTGCTAGAATGGAGTAGACTCGGTTGTAGATGAAGTCTAGACGGCGAAAACGAGACCAAACGGGGCGGTTTTGGTGCAAGGAGGAGGAAGAAAAGTGAAGAAGAAGAAGTGAAGAAGAAGATGAAGTTATGGATCTAGGGCTGGAAATGGGGGGTTTTTATACCCATTCCAAGTTTGCAAAATGTCAATTTTAGTCCCTGCACTTAACCCCCGAGTTTTTCCAAATTTGTTTCGGTTGAAAACGACTTTAATAGGTTAATTATATTAATTATAAAAATGTATTTAATGATATTTGTAACTTAAAAATGTTTTTATTAGTGACGTTAATATTATATAAAAATGGTATATATGGCGGTAACGATGATGAAAGTTTTAAAAGTTTTTAAAGATAGCATATGTTAACGATACGAACACAAGAATAAAGATGATAAGCAAGTATGATATCCACACAAAGAGTCAATAAAGATGAGGAATGAACAAGCGAAGAGAAGTTAACGGAGTCCACGTTAATCGACGGACCTTTTGGTGACGGATGTCACAGTATCCCCCAGTTGAGAGAATTTCGTCCCGAAATTCAGCTGGAGTTAGGTCCAAGAGTGTCATCCTCGAATAGATGTGGATATTTGAGTTTCATCTGATCTTCCCGTTCCCATGTAAACTCTGGCCCTCGTTTTGAATTCCATCTTACACGGACAATTGGTATTCTACTGCGCTTCAATTGCTTGACCTTTCGATCCATGATCCCAATGGGTTCCTCAACAAAATGAAGCTTTTCGTCAATCTTGATTTCCTTAATTGGTACGTGAAGGGATTCGTCTGCCAAACACTTCTTGAGGTTCAACACGTGGAAAGTATCATGTACACCGCTGAGTTCTTGTGGCAACCTTAATCGGTAAGCCACTATGCAAGCCCCCATATAATCACCCATAACGGAGGAAGTGGACACTAGAGCTCCTACTTCTCCTGAGGAGCAAACCACTCCCATCTCCTTAAGAATCAGTGTTGAGGTTCCTCATGCTCAGCCTGATGAGCTTATTAGCCCATCAGCTTTAAGCCTTCACTCTGAGTCTCAACACTCAAGTGAACAACCTTCAAGGGACAGTTACCATCCCCAGCCTCTAGATCTAAACCAACCCATTCCCAACCTAGAATTCTATGTTGATGAAGACATAGGATTCAATGAGTACCATGAGTCTCTCTACTTCTCCCCTACTCAAAGAGAGATGAGTGCTCCTGATTCTCCTATGTCTAGCCCTCATCAGTCACCCATTACTAAGGTGGATCTCTCTGAACCTGTTCAAGAAATCCATATGGAAGAGGCTCTCACTTCTGCAAGTGATTACATCATTAAGACCTCAACCATGGCAACTCAGCCCATTGACACTTCACTTGAAGCTGTCAGTGAGCTTAGGAAATCCAGCAGCCAAGAACATGATGCTGGTGGTGAGAGTGAGGTCTTTGATCCATTTCTCTCATCCCCTAATGATTTTTCTAATGAAGATGAGGGGAATTTGAGACTAAAGGTGCAAAAACTATCACAAACATGCACCTACCTAGTCTCTAAGGTTAGTCACCTTGAATCTCAGGTGACTACCTTACAAAGGAGGGTCAATGATCAGCAACTTGAGATATCTTATCTTAAGGAAAAACTCGTTGGGAGACCTTTAAAGAGAGCTCATCCAGAAACACAAGAACCTATGGATATGATTGACCTAACTCCTAGCTCACCTATGCAAGAGGGTGATGCTACCAAAAAGGAGGAGAAAGTCATAGCAATCATAGAACCTGGGAGTTCTTCAAAGAGTATGGACATTGAGGACTCATCATCCTCACTTGCAATTGTTCATACTCAACAACTTCCTCAAGTTCACATTAATATGGACTCACTAGACTCTCTCATTCATAGTCTCTTTGAGGAATGTATTCTAAGGGCTATGCCATCGCCACCCAGTATGATGCTGACAGAGGAGCAATCATTCTTCAAAGAGTTCAAGGGCAGCAATAAGTCTTCAACTTCCAAACCATGAGCTACTATGAAGGTCTAGACCTGATCAACATGCCACTTGTCAATCAAAGCCAATCTAGGCAAGCTGGCAGGCTCACTCAAAGGATTCAAGACAGGATTACTGAAGAGTTCAACCTAAGAAGAAGACAAAGGCAATCAGGTAATGTCATTGGTCAACTGGATGTTGAGGCAGACCTTGAGATTAGCTTGAAAGGAAAAACCTTGACCAAAGGCCCTGTGATAGAGCTTGAGAGCCGTGTCACACCTACAACTACTTCAGCAATTCATACCCTCAGTGACACACCTGCTGGTGAAGGTGTATCACAGCCTCTCTCTGGCCAGAGCATGGAAGCTACTCCAAGCAATGAAGGCCAAAACTCTCTCCACCCTGAGTCAAAAAGGTCTGTGGGTGACAAAGGGAAAAGGATAATGACTCCTGAGGAGATTGAGGAGGAGGAGAGAGAGGAAGAGGAAGCTAAGGGGAGATAGTTCCACTGGGTCCTCAGGCTTTAAGAAAGCTGCAATCAGGGTTGCCCCCAGACCAAACACTCAAGATGTTGAGTTAAGGGCAATCAGGATTACTTACCTGCAGACCCAAAACTATGACATTGATGAGATCATATCTCTCCCCTTAGAGGAACTTAATGATCTGGCATACATAGAAATATCTAGGGAGAGGAAGGAAGTAGAGGATGCAAGGTTGCTCCTCCAAATCAAAGAAGAAAAAAGATAGAAAAGACTATACAAACATGTTCCAACTCTCTCCCCAGTTTAAGAAAGCCCTGTGCAAGAGACTGTGGCAACTCCACAAGAACCTCAAGTAGACAAAGAAACTGACAGGCAAAACATGATCAACTACCTGAGTGCCAAAGTCTCTATCTGGCAGCTGCAATTCTTCCCTTGTCCTTTGAGTATATTGAGTTTGAGTATCTCAAACAACTTGAACTTCAAGTACTCAAAGAACAAAAGGCAACAAAGAGAAAATGAGGGAAGAGGCTACAAAGTCAAGTGCCATCATCCAAAAGAGTATGAAGAAGTTTGCTGACAGACAAAGTATGATGAGCTTCTTGAAGCTGTATGGATTCTCCGGAAGGAGACTTGGCCTAATGTCTATATCCATAATGGATGAGTACATCAGGGTGATCTAGCAGAAGATCAAGAGAGGAGAGCTCATTGACTTACACTCCTCACCAAGTCAAGCCCCTCATGAAGTGGAGGTTAAGATTGAACAATTTGAGACAACACAACCTGGACCTCCTGTTGAGTCTTAGCAAGCTTCATCTTCTGATCTACAACAGGGTCAAACTCCTTCTCCTTCTGAACCTGTAAGGGAGGTAGACCCAAATGAGAAATACAAGACTGAACAACAAGTTGCTGAAGGCCAGTCTTCTCAGTTGAAACTGCCAAAGAGGAGGAAAATGATGGCTTCTAAACCTAAGTCAAAGAAGAAGAAGAAGTCAGAGTCATCCACCTCCAACCCTCAAGATGAATCAGATCATCTTGAGAGAGTACATGAAGAGGCAACCCAATCAACTCCAATTCAAGTGGCTCCTCTTGCATCAAAAAGACCCATCTTATCATGGACCTTCACAACTAATCCAGAAAGATGGTATGTGATCAAAGATCAAGGTGGTGAAGATGTCTACACATGACAAGACCTATTCAACCTACCTTTGCATGATCTCTTTGAGATGAGAAGATACTATGAAAGTCTGAGTGATCCTAACCATCTTATGAAGAATGGTATGGTCATCATCATGATAAGGACTGTCAACATCTAAGGTCTTCAAATGTTTTGGTAGCATCAGCCTAGGGGGAGTTTGTAAGGTTTCATATAAGGCTGATGCACCCAAAACATTCATAGTATTTCTTGCAAGCATGCATTGAAGTACAGAGTAGAGATGCTTCGGAAGTTTTACACCATGCACTAGAAAATTTATAAGTGTAAAATCATCCAAAGCGAAGACCAACATCTTTTGAATCCAAAAGTGAAGTCTTCCGAAGCTTCAAAGACAAAGTCTTCTGAAGCCAAAAGTGATGACAGATTTCTTCTGAAGACTTTTGAACACATGCTTTATCTGATGTACTTTTCCATAAAGCTGGACCACCTTTCCGCTACAACTTTGTTCAGTCACCAACTTAGATGAGTTTGTGAAAAGGTCCATGCTTTTGGTAACTGTACATTGAGGTCTTTAGTCCGTGCTTTCTACTTTATGTACTTTTATCCTTTTTGTAATATATTAGGATGTGAGCTATGGCATGTCATAGTCACTAGTCAAAAGGCAATCTGCCTTTTGACTCTACATTTGATTTGTTGTCTAGTTCAAATGTTTCCAGCTGGCCTTCTAAGTATGGTGGTTGTAGGATGTTGTATAAAGTATCTCAGTTCCTTGTAACTTTCTTTCATACTTTGTAATACTTGTAAAAGAACTTGAGAGCAATATACAGCATTCTTGAAAACGATATAGTTTTGTTGTTGGCATCTTGTTTTGTCTCATAGTTACTTGTGTTCTTAGTATCAAACATATAAGTTACAAGTTCCTTATTTGATCTGTTAAGTGTTCTAAATCTCTCTCCTCACTGTGTTGTTGTGTTGTAAGTGACGCCCTTAAACGGTCCTGCACTAAGGCTCTGATAACATATTGTTGGTCCATATGATCGATAAACAGTGCAAATGATTCATAAAACATAAGTATCCCACTTAACAAACATGAGTCTCATAATGAAACAATGAACAAGTTTAAAATATACTCAATAATCACCAAACTCACACAAAGAAGATGATGGCTCAAATATGATCTGAATAAGCTTCCAGCCGAAAAAAAAACAGAACTGCAATGATAATATTTCACTATTAGGGTTTGCCAAACTTACTTAGAATGAGAGAAACTTTCAGTATATAAGCAAAAGCTAGTTTTGCTGGACAACGAAACTATCTTGCCCTGGACCTAATTTCACCCAGTGACGAAACATAGTTTTGCCGTGTAAACCAAATCAGCTGACTATGAGCGAAACTTAGTTTCGCTCCTAGTTTTGCTTGGCACAAAAACATACAAAATACAAATTACAAACTATGTAAACTAAGATACAACCTGTTACAATAATAAACAAAATAAACACTAACAATGGTGAGTCCAACCTAATCTTGATCATCAACTAGAGATCAAGGGGGTCAAGATGTGCACTTCTTGCATAACATACTTGACCTTCTTCTGCATGATCTCTATGAAATGAGAAGGTAATTTAAAAGTCTAAGAAATCTTGACCAACTAATGATTAATGGAATGGTCTTGATTTTGATAAGGACTGTCAACAGATGAAGATCAAGCTTCAAAGTTCTCCTTTAGTATTGGTAGCATCAACCTAGGGGGATTTTGTAAGTATTTCACTTAGAGGCTGATGCAACCAAAAAACTCTCAGCATACACATGTGAAGTACAAGGAAGTTACTTTAGAAGATTTGATTCAATTCAAAGAATTACACTAACTATCAAATCTTCTGAAGCCAAAAAGACTAAATCTTATGAAGCCAAAGGTGAAGTCTTTCGAAGCTTCAAAGACAAAGTCTTCCGAAGCCAAGAGACTAATTTCTTTTAAAGATAGAGAAGACATGCTTTTTTAATCACCTTTTAACAAAATCTAAACCACTTTCTGCTTCCACCTCTGAAGACTCACCAACTTATATGAGTTGGTGAAAAGTCTATACTTTTGTAAAACTATAGATTAAGGTCTTGAGTCTGTAACTTTTTAACTTTTGTACTTTTAACATTTTTCTATTAGATAAGGATGTGAGCTATGATATGCTATAGTTACTAGTCAAAAGACAATCTGCCTTTTAACTTTACATTGATCTTGTTCTCTAGGTTAGTGTTTCTAGCTGGCCTTCAAAGTATGGCTGACTGTAAGATGTAGTATAAAGTATCTCAAGTACTTGCCATTTCATTTTAAGCTTTATAACACTTTGTAAGAACTTGAGAGAAATATATACCATTCTTGAAAACCATATTATTGTGTTATTGTTCTTGTTCTGTGAAGGATCGGTTTTGGTCACTCAACAAGAGTTATCTCTCAAACTCACAAGGTCACACTCGGATTGATGAAGCATAATTCCTTAAGAGTTGATAATAATATACTAAGTAAACAAACACAAGAAATAGTTTTCAAGATACTTGTATATATTACTTCTCAACTCAAAGTTACAAGACTCTTACGAGCATACAACTTAGTCTACAATAAGAACTATATATACTACTATCTACAGCCGGTTATACTAAGATTACCGGTTGGGAAATTACTACTAAACAAATACTACATTGCTAATAGTAAGGTATCTAAGATAAAATACTATCCTAGATATGGTAGTCATGACAGGTCCATGACTTACCTTTTTGTTACCAACTTAAGTTAGTAACTGTACTAACTGACTAATGATGAATAGTGACTAAAGTATGGTCAACTACATGAGTGTGGGAAAACACCATGCAGTATCTTAGAGGTTGCAGCGGCTTGTCAGAAGGACCATACTAATATCCACTGGTACATAGTAGGTTCTTCCGAAGGTTAACTGGCTTCAAAAGAACAAGTTCTTCTGAAGCCACTTATACTTCGGAAGAGTCCACTTCTTCTGACGCTTCTGCTAATCTTCAAGTCTTCATACTTTGAAAGTATTTGAGGTCTCCCAAGTGTTTGTCTTTAGAAGATGGATGCACTTTGTCTTCAGAAGACAGAGTTCCTTTTTCAGAAGTTCTTCTACTTAATCTTCGGAAGTACATCTTTGCCTTCGGAAGTACATCTTTGCCTTCGGAAGTCTTTATCAGTTGTACCAAAAATCATTCCAAAGTGTTGTTTTGATTGCACAAGCCTTATATATCCCAACAAACTCCCCCTAGGCTGATGCTACCAAAACATCACTATCTTCTACTTCTCAAAACTTTCAGCACCAAGGAAAACAAATGTCTGCCTGTCTCCTTATTCTTTCCAGAGGTGGTGCTGAGAAGTTGGTACATATCCTTTATAGATAACAGATCCAGTCTGTTGCTTTGGATAACATGTATCCTTTGTTGTGGCCCTAGGAAGAGAGTTAGTTGACGGGAGTTATAGTCATACTCCTATCTAACTATACATTCCAAGTCAGGTCCTTCAACCATTTGAAGAAAGGTCTTCCCCTTTATTGACCCTTCCTTTTTTGCCTCCTTTCTTTGTTTCAACTCTTCTTCAATCCTTGCTCTTGTAGTCAACTCAGCAAGGTGAAGGCTGCTCAGGTGATTCCAATATGAGCAGCTGTCTAGAGTTGGAGGGGTTGGAGAATGGCTTCTTTGCTAACTCAGCAATTGCAAATCTACTTGAGTGAAGCATAGATTGAGTGTTAGTCTGTTGACCTCGCCATTCTCTCTTTCCACAACAAAGTTGTGAGAAGAGTCTTCAAACCTCCATTGGATAATTCTCTTTCTAGGAATGAGGGATTGATTTGGAAGCTTATTCCCCTTCCTGGTGTCCAAGAGAGTCACCAGTCTTCTTCTTAGCTTCTTCACTTCGTCATTGAGTGAATTAGAGTTGGTTGCTAAGAGCTGAAGTGCCTGGTCCATAGTTCATCTAGGTAAATCAAGAAATGCTTCTCTTGTGAGGGAACTGGAAGAGCCATCAACAAATGTGAATTTGATGGACTAATCTTCACAAGAGATTTTGCTCAGAGTAGTACAAATAATGAACCTTTTCTTGATTTCCTTGAATTCCTCCAAGGTCAGAGGTTTACTTGACTCAGAGGGTGGTTTGGATGAAGAGTGAGTGGTTGATTGTTGGGTAGAAGAGGGTTGAGTTCTGGGGAATGTTTTGGGTTTTAGAAGGGGGTAGTGGAGGTGGTTGTTGTGAAACGTGAGGATGAGGGTATGGCTGATGCTGTAGGTTCAAGGGTGTAAGGTTCAGTGTTTGGTTCAGTTTTTATTAGGAAGGGAAAGGGTGTTGGCTCAAGTTTAGGTGGAGGTGCGAGTTCGGGTGTCATTCTCTGAGAACTTGGGTAAACCTCCTTCCTTCTTCCTGAGTGAATGTCAACTTTGATGTCACTGACATGTCGCTGCATGGTCTTCTCAGACATGGGGCCAATTTGTCTGCTAGAGAAGCCATGGGCTCTAAGATATGCCTTCATCCAGGCTTTATCTCCCATCTTCTTGGTTGTCACAAGTTGTGCTTCTTCCTCTTTCCTCTTCTTCTCCTTAAGCTTTTCCCTGGCTGCTTTTTCCTCTCCCTATCAATTTGATCTTGTTCTTTATGGAAAAGCCACAAGATCGTGTCATTGTCATGAGTAGTTAGTCCTTCAAGAGAGTAGCCTAATGAATAAGAAGGCTGTCCTTTCACTCCTCAGTTGTTTCTCAGCTTCCTCTTTCTTTCTTTTCTCTTCCTCTTCTAAGGCCAACCTTGCTGCTTCCTTTTGTTCTCTTTGCAGCAGGGTTGCCTTTTCTAACTCCACTAGCTCCTCAAGTGGTCAGAGGAGCAAATCTTCATTTGCTACTCCAAGATTGACAATTCTGTCTATAATCTTCACCCTTTTCTTGTTATTGATAGCCTCTTGGGCTGCCATAGCTGTATTGCTACTGACAGCTATTAGCTTTCTAGTGGTGAGTCTACCTTTTCTTTTGAGCTTCTCCATCCTTTCCTCCTCTAACAATTCTTCCGCAGCCATCTTCCTTTTACCTTTACTATCTTCAGAAGTTTGAGCCTTTGGAGATTCTGGTGCAGAGGATTCAGGTTGGTGGGTGGTGATTTGAGCTTGTGGTGATGAAGGTGTTTGAGTAAGAGGTGTTTTGAGAAAGTCTTCACTATTTACCTCAGAGGCTAGTTCAAGAATTGTCACTGTGATAATTAGATCATCAGACAAGGAAGATAATACTTCCACAGCTTGCACTTCATCTTCGAAAGTTAGTGGGATTGCACTACCTGTCCCAACTGATTCAGTTTCTGGGCCATCAGTCCCTGGATCCCCTTTGAAATCAATCTCAGGTTCAATGTGGACCTTAGGTTGACCAACTCCTTCCCCAGTGGTAGGTGGTGCATTCAGCCTTTGAAGCTCTTCAGCTCCAAAGTATGCCATAACAACATCTGGACTTGGTTTCTCAAAAGAGGAACTCATTAGAAACTTAGTTAAGAATCTATTAAGATCCATGAGCATCTTTGGGTCCACTTGAAGAATGATAGGAGGTGGCTCGGGGAAAACAGTTGCTTGTTCAGCAGGGTATCTTGAAGATAGTGTTGAAAGAGCCAAGCTTTACTCCACATGTGTTACACTCTGAACATTCTCCCCATTTTTGGTAACATCATCTTGAGAGCTTGATGAGCTAGAGGAAGAAGTCAGAGAGACTTGAACTGGTACATGCCTAACAGATCTCTCAATCTATGTCTCAGCTAGTTGAGCCTTGAGATTTTCAATCTCAAGTTGCTGAGTGGCAGACCTATCCTCTAAACTCTTAACCTTTGATTCAAGGTTTGAGACTTTAGAAAGTAGGTCTCTTATGATGAGTTGCATACTTCCCTCATCTTCTTTAGAATAATCACAAGGAGATGAGATAACATACCGTGTATGTTCATCTTCACCACCAGATGTGGTTTCTTGGCACCCTGGTTACCTCTGCGAGGAGATGTCTCTTTCAGAGTCATCAACAGGCAGAGTTGCCGTAGATTCAGTCTTAGAGATGGTACCACTGTCCTGAGAGCCCAATCAGACACTCTTAGTAGTGGCAGCTAAATCTACATGAGTCCCCTCCACATCAGTGGGACTCACCTCAGTTTGGCTTTTCTGATGGGGGCTAGAAGTCAGAGGTTTTTCTAGGCTCACTTGATCTTTAGATGGGGGTTGTAGATCAATATCATGGCCTTTGAAGAACATTAAATCTTCACGCTAAGTAGGTCAGTAAAGGATATGGAGGTTATGCCTAATGACCCAGGACCTTGATCAATATCTAAAGGCATAGAGCCTGTGATTTGGGTATCCCTTTTTGGTTGCTCAGGGGAGTATAGTAACTCACCCTGAGGGCTTTTAGTTTGGGTTTGGGGCTCATGGGATTGAGACTGAGGAGACTCAATACCCTTATTGAGGTCAAGTGAGAAGGATGGTTGGACCTCAGACTTAGTGGGAGCCCAATTTTCCACTCTAGCCTTTTTGGGTTGAACAGGAGGAACTTGTTCGATTAGAGAAGATTGAACAAGGGTTCACTTGGAGCGTTTCTGATATGTATATTTGATGGGATGGGAAGGAGAAGTTGGTTTTGAAGTGGTTATAGCTGGTGTGGGTTCATCACCTGTGGGGTGTTCAGGGATGTCACCAGGAGCCGTTGGCTCAATCATACCTAGAACAACTGCAATATGTCTTCCGGTAAAGTTGACGGACACCCTGTTCAGAACCTTGAAGATGCCAGGCCTCATGAGAGGGATAGGAAGAGTAGCTACACAGACAAGATTATCCTGATCCAGCTCACAATTGATTATATGCTAAATAAACCTGGGATACATGTAGAATGTCTCCCTTTGAAGATTTCCTCTGAGGTTATTTAGCACAAAAACCTTGAATAGTTGAACCGGAGGCCCTTTACCAACCCGTGAACTAGGCATCCTAAATCATAGGGAATTTGATCTCATCCCCCGGATTTATTTGATAGACAGTGGAGAACAATGTGAAGCAGGAATTTCCAGTTGTAGGTGAAGATGAACTTGTAGACTGTGGACCTGCTTACATCTCCACCATACCCCATTGGGTATAGGTGTCTTCCAAATCTGATTTGGGGAATTCAATATGAGAACCTTCATCATGAAGCTCTTAGTGCTCCCTGATGGTCTGTTCAGATACGACCAACTCTTGGCCACAGATTCTTGACCTGATAACCCTAACTCCGTTCAGAGGGTCAATCTGACCATTTGCCCAAAATTTAGCCATATGGTTGGAGTATACAATGGGTTTAACAGCGAGAGCTGTGTAGTAGGTAGACTAGATAAAAAACTGGATGATTTCAGAGAAGTCCGCGTCCTTTGAAGAGTCAAGGGCGACTTAGTTGTGCTGAGGGTTTAGAGCTATTGTGGAAAAGTTTGGGAAGAGGAAGGTAATTTTGGAGTGATAGTGAAGATGAAGAACACTTAGTGCTTGCAAATGAGTAAAAAGATTAAGGAAAAAATTCGGAAGTATTTAAATAGGGTAAAATGGCAGATGGATAAGGTGAAATGACAGTTTGGGGTATTATTTGACAAGGGTGGTAAGGATAAGTCATTAAATATTCCAACATCATTAAGAAAATCTTTACTTTTTTCCGAGTGTAATATCTTCCGAAGTCAAATTTACTTCCGAAGGTAAGACAATCTTACTTCCGAGAGTAAGAAGGTCTTCTGAATGAAAAGATTTATCACTTCAGAAATAGATTTGATAACACTCTGAATGTTCTTCCGAGGCTTAAAACTTTTACGAAGATAAGACAAGCTTAGAAAAAGTTTCCTTCGGAAGATAAGTAAAGATATCTTTCGAGGGAAAGTTTCTCTTTGGAAGAACTCATACTTAGCAAGTTTGAAAAAAATACCTTTTGTAATTGGGCTTAGATGTATGACATAGACAAAACACATATTAAAAGGTTATTATCGGAGATAAGTTAGTCAATGTTTATCATCCCAATAGCTGTAATCAGATATTTAAATCTTTGTTCATCAAATGCTTTTGTGAACAAGTCAACATATTGTTCAATTGAGCCAACTTTGTCTAGTTTGATCAGATTTTTCTCATGAATATCTTTAATAAAATGGTACCTGATGTCAATGTGCTTCGTCTTCGAGTGCTTGACTGGATTTTCTGTAATGGAAATAGCACTTTTATTTTCAATATGGGTAGAAGTCTCCTTGAAATTGAATCCATAATCCAACATCTAATTTTGAATCCACAGCAGCTCAGCACAGCAACCAGCAGCAGCGATGTATTCAGCTTCAGCAATTGATGTTGAAACACAGGATTGCTTCTTGCATTGCCAGGAGATTATCCTTCCACTAATAAATTGACATCCTTCTAATGTTGATTTCTTGTTGATATTGCAGCCACCATAGTCACTATCAATATAGCCATGGAGATTGAAATCTTGATTCCTAGGATACCATAGACCGAGCTTGGGAGCTCCATTGAGGTATCTAAGGATTCTCTTGGCAGCAACTAGGTGAGTCACCTTTGGAGCAGCTTGATATCTTGCACAAATGAAGGTTGCAAACATAATATCAGGTCTACTTGCTGTGAGATACATCAGAGATCCAATAATTTCCCTATAATGATGTTGATCAGTATCCTCCCCTTCAGAATCAGGACAAAGATTATGATTTCTGGGTATGGGTGTCTTTGCTGGCTTGCAATCGTTCATTTCAATCTTTCTAAAATATCATTGACATATTTAGATTGATTGATAAAGAACCCATCTTTCATCTGCTTCACTTGAATTCCAAGGAAAAAGTCCATTTTTCCCATGGAACTCATCTCAAACTTCTTTTTCATAATGCTTTCAAAGTCTTTATACATTTGGTCATTTGAGAAACCAAATATGATATCATCAACATAGACTTGTACTAGCAAAATGTATTTTCCAGACTTTCTTATGAATAAAGTCTTATCAATGGTACCTCTATTGTAACCATTCTTTAGGAGAAACTGACACAAGATCTCATAGCATAGCTTAGGTGCTTGGTGCAGCCCACAGAGAGCTTTATCCAATTTGCACACATAATTGGGATACTGTGGGTCTTCAAATCCTGGAGGTTGGAACACATAGACTTCTCTGTCTATATCCCCATATAGAAAAGCACACTTGACATCAAGCATGTAAACTGTAAAAATCTTGGATGCTGCATAAGCAAGAAAGATCCTCACTCCCTCAAGTTTTGAAACAGGTGCAAAGACATCATTGTAATCAATTCCTTCATCTTGTGTGTACCCTTGAACTACCAGTCTTGCCTTGTTCTTGATAATCAAGCCTCTGTCATCTTTCTTGTTTCTGAATACCCACTTTATGCTAATGGGTACTTGGCGAGATAGTAGTGGACATAGGTTCCAAACCTTTTATCTTTTGAATTGAAGCAACTCCTCTTGCATTGATTCAACCCAACCACTATCCTTCAAGGCTTACTCTACCTTCCTTGGTTCCATCTTAGAAAGGAAGCATGAGTACAAGCAAACATTCCCATTATAAGTTTGTCCTCTTGCTCTCACACCTTTAGAAACATCTCCAATGATGTTTTCAACTGAGTGAGTGTTGTAAATCCTGAGCCTAGGGATCACATCTAGTTGTATGGAGAGATCAAGATTTGAAAAGTTCTGCTTAAGATATTGAACACTTGGACCAGCTGAGGTCTCACATTCATTCAATGAGGACTGACTGAATGAAGGAGAGACCGCATCATTAGCATTGAGTTGTGGATTAGCATTAACAATTTCATGTTCCTTTTGATTGTTGCATCCATTAGCTTGGTGGTGTGCAGTGGTTGAGTTGTCACTTTATGAGTTTTGAGGCTCACTTTATGGACAACTAGGGATTCTACTCATCTGGTGGCCTTTCTGAGTCTCCATCTCTACACGGTATCCATTAAGAATGCCGTATAGTTCAGTCATTTTGAGAGTGTTCAAATTCTCTATCCTCTTGATAGAGTCAAAGAGGAAAGTCCACTCTTGAGGAAGTGCACTCATGAACTTTCTTGATAGGTCTTTTTTCTCAAGAGTCACTCCTACAGACTGAAGTGATGAAATAAGATCCATATACCTAAAGTATTGCTGACTGAGGCTCTCTCCAGCAATGTAGGTGAAGTTTTCAAATTGCTGCTTCATGGAATCTTTCTTTGACTCATTGAACTAGAATACATCAATGTCAAAGATTCAGAGAGTTCTTTGGCTGACTTGCAGTGCTCAAGGCCTACCATTATGGAGTTTGGTATGGCTGTAAGCAGTACAGTCATGGCATTGCTATCGATGTCCATTCTCTTGAGGTCTTCATCTGAGTAGTCTTCAATGGCTTTCTCTATCATGGCAGCATTACCAGCCGGTGCAGCCACTTTTGGCTTGTAAGGACCATTGATGATAGATCTCCACATTTTGCCATCTTGATACTTAATGAAACCTTCAATACGCATGCACCAAGATCGGAAGTTATCAGGGGTGATGATAGGAGCTTTAGTTATCGTTCCCATTTTAGACTCAGATAATTTCTGGTTGATGACCATTTTGAGTGAGGTGAGTGTATGAGTGAAAATTCAAGGTGATTTGGGATGGTAAGATCTCACAATCAAGAGCCTGATGCTCTGATACCAATTGCAGGATCGGTTTTGGTCACTCAACAAGAGTTATCTTTCAAACTCACAAGGTCACACTCGGAATGATGAAGCAGAATCCCTTAAGAGTTGATAATAATATACTAAGTAAACAAACAGAAGAAATAGTTTTCAAGATACTTGTATATATATTACTTCTCAACTCAAAGTTACAAGACTCTTACAAGCATACAACTGAGTTTACAATGAGAACTATATATACTACTATCTACAGGCGGTTGTACTAAGATTACCAGCTGGGAAATTACTACTAAACAAATACTACATTGCTGGTAGTAAGGTATCTAAGATAAAATATTATCCTAGATAAGGTAGTCATGACAGGTCCATGACTTACCTTTTTGTTACCAACTAAAGTTAGAAACTGTACTAACTTATAAATGATGAACAGTGAATAAAGTATGGTCAACTACATGCACGTGGGAAAACGCCATGCAGTATCTCAGAGGTTGCAGTGGCTTGTCAGAATGACCATACTAATATCCACTGGTACATAGTAGGTTCTTCCGAAGGTTAACTGGCTTCGGAAGAACAAGTTCTTCTGAAGCCACTTATACTTTGGAAGAGTCTACTTCTTCCGAGACTTTTGCTAATCTTCAAGTCTTCATACTTTGGAAGTCTTTTGCCTTGAGGTCTCCCAAGTGTTTGTCTTCAGAAGATGGATTCACTTTCTCTTCGAAAGACAGAGTTCCTTCTTTGGAAGTTCTTCAACTTAATCTTTGGAAGTACATCTTTGCCTTCGGAAGTCTTTATCAGTTGTACCAAAAATCATTTCAAAGTATTGTTTTGGTTGCACCAGCCTTATATATCCCAACATTCTGTTCTTTAATCGTGTTCTTTGTTTCATCATAAGCCGGTTCCTTAATTGATATGCTAAGTGTTCTAAGTCTCTATTAACATTATGAAACTGTTGCATTGATCCCCTTCATCGATCCTACAATACCTAATAGCATCATTCATGACATCAAGATATTTAGAGCTACTCAAAAGTTGTGGGAAGCATTAAAGGCTAGATTTCAAGGAACTGAAATATAAAGGAAAACAAAAGAGATGTTAAAAAGAAGAAGTTTGAAAACATTGGTTTAGCAAAAGGAGAAACCATGTCTGCTACATATCTCAGATATGTTGAACTGATAGACTCTCTAAATGAGGCTGGAGTGAAGATGGAGAATAGTGATATTCGAAGAAAATTATTGAGATCACTACCGAAGACAAGCACAGTTTACACTATGTCCATATGAAAAACTAAAATTTGAAGACAGTGACTATTGAGGAGTTATATGGGATTCTAAGTGTCGATCAGTTAAAGATGGATAGTGATGAAGAATCAGTCGGTAGATCATCAAACTTCTCAAAGTAATCAACACTTTTGGCACTTATTCAATAACCCTTTCACCCTTAAGCTTACCAAGTCCTAATGGTGACTCATCAAGTACCCGTGATCACCTATCCAAAATCTTTAACTATTAAATCATAGTCTTCACCATCTTTTAGCAGATGGAATCAGCAGCTCATCATCTTTCTCACAAAACTACCCTTCAAGCTCAGCCTTTGTTAGTGAACAGGCCAACTTCTTCCAACTCGTAAAAAAAATCTTGAATGCATTCATCTAGATGATCTTGTAGAAATGGACATCAACTACCAAATAGCCATGATTTCTTTCAGGGCTAAACAATTCCAGCAGAGAATTGGAAAAAAGTTTTTAAGGAAAAAAAGATCAAGATTTTGGTTTGATAAGAGTAAATTAAAATGCTTCAACTACAATCAGCTGGGACATTTTGCCAAAAAATGCAAAGTACTTAAATCCAACCCATCTCCCCCTAATCTCATGAAACTACAAACCATCAACAGCCTTCCAAAACTTCTCTACTTCTAGCAATCAAAGACATCAACAGCTGTAGCTACATGGCAATCATTTATTGATTGTAGCATTCAAGTGTAAGACATCATTTCCATAAACAATGCACTAATTGTAGGAAGCTCAACCTCTTCATCTCAAGTAATTTCTGAACTATCTTGTACACCTGAGTGTATTGCAAAAGTAAATAAGTACAGAAATCACAATTTGGATCTCATGAATGATGTGAAATCAATCAACATTCTTAAAAAGAGTTGTAAGAAAAATGATCAAGCTCAAACAAAAAAAAAGATGACAGAGCTAGAGAAGATTGCTTCACAATTAAAACATGAACAAACTAACTTGGAGACCTAGATTGATGATCTCTTTAGGAGATTGAAATTAACATAATGTGATTTGGCAATAGCTAAGCAATATACTGAAAATACAGTGTTTGAATTGAGAAGTTTGAAAAGTTGCTTGCTTTTTCTGAAAATTCCTAAAAGCTATATCAAATCAAGACATGATTACGGTACAATCTTGTGAAACCACAAATGATCTACACTCTCGCTTACACCCTTAAGTTCAGCTTGGATGTAAATGAGTCAAGTATCTACCGAACCATTCTGTGCAAAGCTAGCACTGAAAAGTCTGAACAAGTAAAAGAAGAAGAAGAAAAGAGGAAAGAATAGGAAGGTAAGAAATAAGAGATGAAAGAGAAGAGGGAAGAAACTTAAAACAAAACAAAGAACAAAGTGATTCCAGCAAGTGAAGTTTGTCAAAGAAAACTCACCTTCCAACATCAACAAACTAACTGTTAAGTTAACCCCTTCTATCAAGTCAAAACCCCAATCAAAGCACAGTTGCAACAAGGAAGACACATAATAGAAATTACTGTGTTGGAAATTTAGACTCTTTAAAAAGCATAAGGTGAATTATGTGAAAGAGTTGAACTATAATCTTCTAAGTGTATTTTAGTTTTATGATAAAAACATAACACTCTCTTCACAGAACATGAATGTATTGTTTTATCTCCTGGTTTTGTAATAATAAATGATTAAATACTTTTAAGAGCTCCCAGGATAGACAATATGTACATGGACAACATGTTGAATGCATAACTTTCAGGAAAAGTATCATGTTTTCATTCCAAAATCTTCAATGAATGAATCCTCCATTTGGCACAAAAATATCAGCACATGTAAATCTCAAAAACATGAATAAACTAGTTCGAAATAGGTTAGTCACTGTATTGTCGAACAAAGAGTTTTGCATATGCTAACTACTATGTTTTGTGTCAAAAGGGAAAGCAACATAGAGCTTCTCATAAGTCCAAAGAGTTGAGCTCTATCATAACTCCTTTACATTTGTTGCACATAGACTTGTTTGGTCTAGCAAGTAAAGAGCTTTGGAAGAAAATCATATTGCTTGGTAATAAAGATGATTTTATAAGTTCACTTGGGTTTTTTAGAAATTAAGTATGAAACTACTGAAGTTATAAAATCATTTTTTATTAAAATTGAGAACCAAGTTGATCAAAAGGATAAAATTATCATGTGTGATCAGGGAACAAAATTTAAAAATAACACTCTTGATTCTTTTTATGAATCTAAAGGTATTTCTAGACAACATGTGCTCCTAGAACTCCTCTGCAAAGCAAAGTTGCTAAGAGAAGAAATAGGACACTAATTGAGGCTGCAAGGACTATGTTTTTTGACTCTAAACTACCTATAACATTTTAGACTGAAGTAGTTAGCACTTTGTGCTATATTTAGAGTAGGGTGTTGATAGTGAAGAGACATGGGAAAACCTCAGATGAATTGTGGCATAAAAGACAAATATTCATAAGGTTCTTAAGACCTTTTGGATGTCCATGCACTATTTTAAATACTAAAGATCACTTATCGAAATTTGACGAGAAGTTAGTAGATAGGTTCTTTGTAGGATACTTATCACAAGCTAAGGCTTATAGAGTGTAAAACAATGTTGATTCATATTTAAAGAAAATTCCCCAAATAATGTTGGAAGTACCCCAAGTTGGATGTTCGATATAAATAGATTCACAAATGTTTTTAACCATTTGCTTGAAAATGTTTTAGGAGACTCACTTGAAAGATCAGCAGACACATGCATCACAAGTGCTGAAGTCTAAATAGTTGATCTACCTCATGGCATCAGTCACATCAGATCAAATACTGATCCTATCCATCCACAATCAGAATAAGTAGATGCTAGTACCACAAATGATTTAGATTGGATCTATCCTAACAACTTCAAATGATTAACTAGCTAAGAATGTCATTTTAAACAACCTATCTTCTCCACACTTCTGGTTTCAAGACAAGAAGCAAAACTCATAAGGTGAACATCTGTTTTATCTCATGCTCTGTTTCTCAATTGGAACCAAAGAAAGTGGATGAAGCTTTAACAGATAACAGATGGGCAGAAGCTATGCAAGAAGAGTTTATTTAGTTTGAATGATAGAAAGTTTGTGCAGGACCGGTTAAGGGCTTGAACAATTACAACACAACAACACAAAGAGGAGAATAACTAAACTTGATCAAACAGTGAACTGGATTAACCAATATATTGATACAAAGAACACAAGTAAAGTAAAAGAGACAGAACAAGAGATTTGGGTTTCAAGGAGGCAGTATATTGCTTTCTCAAGTTCTTTTACAAGTGTTACAAAGCATAAAGAAAGATACAAGAACTTGGAATACTTATACTACAACCTACAGCCGGCTATACTTTGAAAGCCAGCTGGATACAATTGACTAGACACAAACAAAATCAATTGTAGGATCAAAAGGCATATCTGCCTTTTGACCTTGTGACTATGACATGCCATAGCTCACATCCTTATCTATTACAAAAAGGATAAAGTACATAAAGTAGAAAGTTACAGACTCAAGACCTCAATGTACAGTTACCAAAAACATGGACCTTTTCACCAACTCATATAAGTTGGTGACTTTACAGAGATGCAGCGGAAAGGTGTCCAGCTTTATGGAACAGTACATCAGATAAAGCATGTTACTAAAAGTCTTCGGAAGAAATCTGTCTTCATAGAGTGAAGCTTCAGAAGACTTTGTCTCTGAGGCTTCGGAAGACTTCATGTTTGGCTTCGGAAGATATTGGTCTTGGCTTCGGAAGATTTTACACTTAGAGTATTTTCTAGTGTATGGTGTAAAACTTCCAAAGCATTTCTTACTTCAGTACTTAATGCATTTGTTGCAGAGAGACATTGGATGTTTTGGTTTGCATCAGACTTAAAGAAATCCTTACAAACTTCCCCTAGGCTGATGCTACCAAAACATTTAGAAGATCTTTAGATGTTAGTGGTCTTCAGCACAATCATGACCATACCCTTCTTGTTGGTCCATGTGATCGATGAACAGTACAATTGATAGAATAATTTGATCAATATCAAATACACAATCCAAATAACAACAATTGAGAAGTGAATATGATGAATCAAGACATAATTGGTATTCAAATGAACAAACTCACTCAATAACAACGAGCACAATTGTATTTCAATGAAGTAACTGCTTAGAAATGGTAGCTTGCAACAGAATTCCACGATTAGGGTTTTGCAAGCTTACCATACAAAGTGAAATGACAATAGTATATATAGCAGTCATAGTTTCGCTGACAGTTTCGCTACCAGCGAAACTGTCATGCCGAAACTATAGTTTCGCCCGACAGAACACAAGTTCGCCGGGTAAACCAAAACATCAAACTATGAGCGAATGTATAGATTCGCTCACAGTTTCGCTGGACTGCCAAAACTGCTAATTACTAACAAAATACAAAATGAAACTAACAAAAGTCCTATTACAATGTAAAGTAAACATCTATACTAAAGTGAGTCCAACCTAACATGATCTTCAATACTCCCCCTAGGTTGGACCTCACTATCTTCACTTCTCTTGATTTGACTCGTCGGCTCCGGTTTCCTCTACAGCTGTTGGTCTATCTTCATCACCTCCCGCAGCAACATCTGTAGAAGCTTCAGCCACTGATCCTCCAAGGTTAGTTCCTGCATCACCAGCTTCCTCAGAATGACCACTAGCTCTAGCAAACTGCCTGGTCATGTCTTGAACATCCATGGCAAAGTCATCTTGTGCTCTCACCTTTTCAGTCAAACTCTTTACCTCCGCCCGTACTCCTCTTATTTTGTTTGCCACATTCATAAACAAGCTTGCCTCTTTTCGTGTTTCCTCTCCTGCCCCAGCCTTAATATGATTTTCACAAAGAGTCAAGAGATCTTCATCACTGAAGCTGAATAACTCCATTGGGTCAAACACCCTAAACTCTTTTCCGTGTTTGGCTCTAATCACCGCCTCGCCAGTGTTATTATCATAAAACCACTTTTCAAAGTCCTGTAAACGTTGGGGAAGAGGATCATCCAATATTACCCTATTTACAGTCTTTGGTGGTTTGACTCTCAAAACAATCCTCCCTTTGCCAGTCTCCTAGTCTTTATCTTTCTTTGATCTTTTTCGTTCAGCCTTCATGTATCCAAATGACTCAAAATTATCATTAAGTCCATTTTTAATTTCCTTCTCAAGAAATACTGCCCTTTCACTTAAATGAGCATTAATCAAAGGCAAAGTGGCCAACCGTCTCAGATCCCATTTGGGCAAGGTCTTAAAAGCCTTCCTCTTGAGCATGTAGCTGATATTACCTCCTCTTCTTTTAATCATAAACATCTTTAAGCTAGGATTATAACACCAACTTATTATCTTCTTGTCTGCCTCTTTCCTGCTTAAACCTTCCATATTTTGAAACAAAGGAGTAAGTTCTTCAGCCTCCTTCTCCTTCACCAACCAGTCACTCTTATCCATCTCAAACACATCACCTTCATCATCTCCCTTCTTAGCAACATACACCAGTGGTCTCTCATCTACTTCATAAAACTCTGGTTCAGAATCATAATCAACCAATTGCTCATCTTCCTCTTCTTCATCAATCAAACCTTTTCCTTTATCAGACACTCCCTCAGTGTTAGTTGTAACAACCACTTCTTCACCCACAATATCCTTATCAAAATCAAACTGTAGGTTAACAAACCCTGCTTCAATAATATCATCATCCTCATTTCTTCCAGCATCTTCTCTTGGAATCTCTTATTCCCCTGCTTCAGTATCAGCTGCTCCAGAAGTGCCCTCTCCTACCTTGGATGAAGTACCCACATTCAAGAATGAGTACTTAGATATATCAGTCATATCATCTAACTCAGATTGAGTTAGTTGACTAGGTAGGCCAGCTGCAGCTTTCATTTGAGAAATTTCATCAAACAATCTCTTAATCAAATTATTCTGGTCAACCAACATCTTTTTCATTCCTTCAATTACCTCATCCTTCTGTTTTTCCCTAATCTCCTGATTCGTCAGTTTAGTCTTTATCATACTCAACTCATTTGCCAATGAAGTATTCTGACTACGAATCACATCCTCATCAAGACCAGCACTAGCCTCTTTCCTGGCTGTGAATCCCTCGTGTCGATGTTTTGTTCTCCGTTCAGGCTCAACAAAGTCAGTTTTCTTTTTAGATCTCCGTTCTTTCCACCCTTATCTCCTCTGCTTGTACATCTATATCTTCTTCGAAATCATAATCTTTCTCTTTTGCATATCTCTTTCTCTTCTTAGCTGCATCAGCTTGTTGCACCCTTGTTTCCTCAGCCCTTTGTTTTCAGACTCATCGACTCGTCTGATATAATTCCAGCGTTCTGGAGGGTACATATTTTCCCAGAGATGGGTGATTTTACCACTGAAATCATGGCGGATAGCACAACAATCAGCAAATATCCGAGGGTTCATCTGCACTAATCTCTTGACTTCACCATGTTTAGGAACATCAGGAATAAGATCATCAATAATCATCTGAATAAAGCGAGGATATAACAACCATTTATCCTTCTTCACAGCCATCACATTTTCTGCCATACATGCAAAAATCAGTCTAGCAATGTTTGCTTTCTCCCCTTTACAACATATCACCATAGCTTTGGCCCAGTCAAGATTAAGTCCATCGGATCCACCCTTACGGTGATCTAAGCACATAATAAAAACGTGAGCTATATATCTCCATTCCTTAGATAAAAAAGACTTTTTAATCTCCTTCCTCGAACCAAAAGCTGGTCCCTCATACCCCATTCGTCTGAAAGCTTGGAATACTTCAGACTCCGTCATATCCACTTCATCACCAGTATCATCTTCTAGTCTAAGAATCCTCGACACGCTCTCAGCAGTAATAGTTATATCATGATCAATCACTCTAGCTGTGATTCTCTGTACATCTCCTCCAGTGTTGTATTCTGCTGATCTCCAAAAATCTCTAATATGAAGATCATAGATAGTGGGTGAGTGAGAGATAGCATATGCAATGGGTGATCTCTGAAGCCATCTAATGCAGTCACGAAATCCGGCCGCCTTTGGAAGAGTATCGTCTAATATGGCAGTGATGTTATTCCTCTCATCAAACTTGAGATTCGCCATGATAACCTGAAAAGAACAACAAATAAATTTGAATAAGAAATACTGAAAATAAGAAAATAAGACATAAACAAAGAAACAATCAGTTTCGGCAAGCGAAACAATAGTTTCGCTCACTAAGACATGATAGTTTCGCTGAATCAAAGACAATTTCGACAAGGAAAACAAACAGTTTCGACAAGCGAAACTATAATTTCGCTCATTGAAACTTGTTATTTTCGCAGAACAAAAGGTAGTTTCGACAAGATTAGAATGAATTAAAGTAGTTTCGCAATTAGTTTCACCAAATATTAATTTAGTTTCGCTATTACAAATTAGTTTCGCTGACATAAGAAAATACAAGCGAAACTGTGTAAATTAAAGATCAGTCATTGCGAAATTAGAGAAGATATGGCGAAACTGTTAAGTTCGCTCGGACAGCATAACTTTACAGTTTCGCTGAAAAGATGTGAACTTTCGTTCAATTTCGCAGAGACTTCAGTAGTTTCGCTGAACGAACAGCGAAACCACCGAAGAGACACAATCCAGATTACTTAAGAATAGATGATTTAATTCAGATTAGAGAGTGAATCAGTGTTCGAAACTCACATACGAAGTGAATATCACGAAAAATCAGTCCAAATCACAAACACAAATCAAAATCGCCTTAAAAGTTACGGAGAAACCCTAAAAGTGAAACTGAGCGATTGTGCGAAATTATGAGAGAAAATTCGCAAACATGACTTATATACCAAATAGTTTCGCAGACAGCGAAACTATAAATTCGTCAGGCGAATTTACAGTTTCGTCCAGTGAAACTGTAATTTAGCTAGGAGATAACTGGTTAACAACTTATTAGCAAACCTAGCAAAATTGCAGTTTCGCTTTGCGAAGCTATTAGCGAAAGAATAATCTGCACAGAAACAACTGAAATTAGAACAAATCAATAACGATTGCTGATATAATTGTCCACTTAAACTCATGCCTTATCCTTTTTTGACCAACAGCTTATGATTCATTTAAGGTTCGATTAGATGCTTTAGAATGCTAAGACCCCACAATCATTTGGTAAAAACCCTCACCCAACCTCAGGATTTCTTGAATTATGAATCAATCTTCATAGAACAAGATTTGTGGATTAGTGTGCAAATGATTATAAACAGAATATTTCATTCTGAGAGAAATTCATCGATAAGATGATTTGACATAATTATATCAAAATGGTGAGAGCTCCAGATCTATACTCACGTATAACAGAGGAGATAATCATTTGATCATGTGCTGATGAGAGCTCCAGGTCAGTACTATCGTACAGCAGAGGAGATCATCACTCCAGGTCAGTACTCACGTACAGCAGAGGAGATAAGCACAGACACAAGACATCTTAACACAAAATAAACCAGCAGAGGATGATGACATAACAAAGCAAAATGAACGAAAGATTCATTCTCAATCCAATTTTTGTCAGGACTCAGTTTTTGTGCAATCCAAAATGAATGAGTAAATCCAGACATTCTTAAGCATAAAGTTTAATTTAATCATAAAGCTGCTGTCTACTTCATTCATCAGGCTGAGTCTATCAAGCATATCGTCAAAGAATCTGATCCATTTCGTTTTTTAATGTGAAACAGAATCCAGTAACAGTTACTATCATTTCTCATAGAATTACTGGTCATGTAAATAAAAATATTTAGAGAATATACAATCATTTCTCATCATGTTAAATTCCGATCTCAGAATAATGATATTACTCCCCCAAATTTTTATTTTTATATTTCTATTATTATAAATGAATATTAATTTAATTTTTTTATTTTTTTTAATTATTATCAAAGAAATAGAAAATGAAAATTTAAAAAGATATTAACCCAAGCATAGAAATCAATTCATAAAAACGAGGTTTATCAAATGTTTTTGTGAAAAGATCAGCTTTTGATTTTTTGTATCGATGGGTATAATATTAATGAAACCCTTCTCTTGAGCATCACGAATCGCATGAATTCGTGTTTCAATATGCTTTGTGCGGGAATGATGAATGGGATTTTTAGCAATTCCAATGGCAGCTTCATTGTCACAGAATAAAGGTGTATGAAGGAAATTAATTCCATAATCAATCATTTGGTGTTGGATCCAGAGAACGTGAGAGCAGCAGCTGGATGCAGCAATATTTTCAGCTTCCCCTGTAAAAAGAGAAACAGTAGTTTGTTTCTTGCTCTGCCAGGATACCAGACAATTTCCCAAATATTGACAACCTCCAGACACAGATTTTCTGTTTAACCTGCAACCATTGGAATCACTATCATAGTTGAAGAAGTATCAGCCATAGCCGGAGAAAGATTAGATGAAGGTGTATCAATGACAGGTGTTGAATCAGGTAAGTTAGGAGATGTAGGAGATAAAGAATCAGACAATGGAGCTTGATCAGGCATTGGAGACGATGAGCTGACATCAGTTGAAACAGCATCATTTACTAGCGGGATGGATGGAACAGACGATGGAAATGATGGAATAATATTCGTTTGAGTACTTGGAATTGATGTATCATCATCGAAAACTGGCAAATTAAATGAATTGAACACAGTATTGGAGTCAAAGAACCATGCAGGTTCAGATTTCACTTCAGAAGGATTGGATTCTTGCCA
Source organism: Flaveria ramosissima (assembly GCA_025215565.1). Classification (NCBI taxonomy): domain Eukaryota; kingdom Viridiplantae; phylum Streptophyta; class Magnoliopsida; order Asterales; family Asteraceae; genus Flaveria; species Flaveria ramosissima. The sequence continues at coordinate 27,942,206 of CM046046.1, read as the reverse complement.
ATCAACATAGAATGACTCTTGAACAATACGTGTTCTCTTGTTATAAACTCGGTACGCCTTTTGTGAAGAAGAGTATCCAACAAAATAACACTCGTCAGAAACATCACCAAATTTTGTCTTTTGAGATTGAGTATTCAGAAGAGTACAAGAACAGCCAAATGGTCGAAAGAAATCAATTAGTGGCTTCCTCTTATGAAAAAGTTCATAAGGAGTCTTCACTTTATCTTTCACAATTAGCACCCTGTTTAGAACATAAGATGCACAATTAACAGCTTCAGCCCAGAAAATAATTGGTAATGAGGATTCTATCAACATTGTACGAGCAGCTTCCACAAGAGTGCGATTCTTTCTTTCTGCAATACCGTTCTGCTGGGGTGTTCTTGCAGCACTAAATTGTCTCACAATCCCTTTTTGAGCACAAAATGAATCAAGAATCTGATTTTTAAATTCAGTGCCGTTGTCACTTCTTAATCCCATAACTCTTCTCTTACTGACTGATTCAATAGAAATGATTAATTTCTGCAATTCCTCTGCAACTTCACTTTTGTGTGCAAGAAACCTCACCCATGAATAACGTGAGAAATCATCTGTAACAACAAGACAAAAAGATTTTTTAGCAATTGATTTAACACTAATTGGCCCAAATAATCAGTATGTAAAAAACTCAAGAGGACTTGATATGCTATTTAAAAGTTTGGGCTTATGAGGTTTCTTATGTTGTTTCCCTTTGGCACATGCCATGTATTTTTCAGTAACAGAAAAATCTTTTAAAGGAAGTCCTCTAACAAGATTGTTCTTTACTAATTTATTAATTATCTTAAAATTGACATGGCCTAAGCGACGATGCCACAAGAGTGACTCAGAGGTTGATGCTTTTGAGAGAAGACAAGTTGTAGTAGCCTTTGACTCATTTGAATTCATATCAAGAAGATATGTATCATGTTTCCTTGGAGCACGCATGAGAAATAAATCCTCCGGAATAGCTATCTCTGATTTTAAAAATAAACATTCGTCAGATTTAAATAGAACAGGAATGTCTTTATCACAAATTTGAGAGACTCTCAGAAGATTAAAAGCCAATTCAGGAACATGGTTGACTTTTTCTAGAGTAAGAGAACCATTGGTAACTTCTCCTTGTCCAATCATTTTTCCACCCTTCTTATTTCCAGCAAATGCCACATATCCTCCATCTATAATCCGATAATTGGTCAACAAATCCTTTAATCCCGTCATATGCTTGGAACAGCCGCTATCAACATGCCACAGACTGTGTACAATCTTTGAAGAGGATCCCTAAAATGAATTAACAAATCATTTAGCCAGGAGCAATAGGGACCCAAGATTGAACAACTTTTGTTTTTAAAGAAGCTGATTTTTTACAAAAGAAATTATTAACCAATTTTGTCAATTTATTCCCAAAACAATTCCTATTAGAGGATCTTTGAATCAAAGGGCAATTTTTGATAAGATGATCCTCTTCACCACACCTGAAACAATGATGTTTAAATCTAGGTCGATGATGTGATGAGGTAAAAATAGGATCAATAATAATCTCCTCATCACATTCAGACAAACTAGAATCAACATCACTGAATGTCTCATACATCTCATGATGTTTTTGTTTATTTGAATCAGAGTTCTTCTTTTCAAAATCAAAACGTGATTCTTCTGACAAATCAGTAAAACTCGTACCATTGGTACCAGTGTCAGATAAAGACGAACTGGATTTTCTGATGATGTCATATTTAATGGTATGAAAGATGGAATAGGTTGAGAAAAGAACTTTTCGAAAGAATTAATTTTAAGTTGCTCAGTTGTTTTAGGAGAAACATCAGATTCATTGCATTCATTACCAGAACAAAAATCATCACTATCATGATTTGAAGTACAAAATGAAATAGAACTATCAAGAGAACATGAGACATTCAAGTCTGTTACATTTGAACTAGAAACAAACACTGAATTTAAACTAGACTTATTATCTAAAACAGACTGCTGATTTTCAGGTGTACTAGAACTAGTGCATCCAAGCCCACTAGTTGGTCCATAGTCGTAGTCTTCACGAATGTACTTAGAGTTATTCCCGACTAAACCTGCAGACATACTGTCAGTATCTGATTTGATTAAATTATTAGAAGGATGAGGAACAGGCATAGGAGAATAACACTATGTACTAGGAGGAGGATAAACCTGTACATTTTCATAACCCAAACCTGTTTTAATTCTTGCTCCCCGTTGAGATTTACAAAGATCATCATGTTTCATTCCAGAAATAGTCCATTTATCTAACTTTGACTGAAGTTTGCTTGCTTCAAATTCAGCAAGAGCAACCTGTTCAGTCAAAGTATTAACCTCTACATTTCTTTCCAAAACAATTCTTTTTAAATGATCAGTTTCTTTTAAAGCCTCATTTAATTTTACAAAATATTTTGATTCATTCATTTTAAGTTCATCATTAATTCGTTTTAAATCCTTTTCATTATCAATTAACAAACGATTAGCCTTATAAATCCCAAAAAGTCTAATTTCGCAAGCAGATGAGCACATATCCTGTATTACCTCATAAGGAAGTCCCATTACCATCCTTTCGGCAGCTAAAGCTTTATCGCACATGCATACTGGAGTACTTGATTTCCTTTCCTCAACAGTAGCGGCCGCATCATCCTTCTCTTTCCTTTCGCAGCTTTTGAATTCCTTTCTTCATCTGAACCTGTAATTTCCTCTTTCTCCTCTCCATCTTCACCTGAACCTGTAATTTCCTCTTTCTCCTCTCCATCTGCCTTCTCTTCTTCTTCTTTACTGAAGATTCATTTTCTCCTTTGAATTCTTTGAACAGCATAAATCCATCTTTATCAACTTCCATCTCATCACTTTCCACAACCTCAGCAACTAACGCGTGATTTATTTCAGATCTTGTTTCTTCTACCTCCGCACTCCAGTCAAAGTTTGAGATCAAAGCTGACTCCTTTTTGAATTTCCTTCTTCCTTTTCTTTCTCTGCTGTCAATCTTGGTACTCCAGTGTTACTATGATCTGTGACAATTGGTAATGGACATTCACGTTTAAAATGTCCCAATTGTTTACAATTAAAGCACATCAATTTTGACTTATCAAATCCTAGTTTTGAGGTTGATGATTGACCACCAAAGTTCTTTCTTCCTGTTCTTTCCATGAATCTCCTGGCTCTTAAAGTTAACATCGCCATTTGCCATTGAATGTCAGTTTCTTCTAAATCATCAGGATCAACCTGATACATATCCTCCATAGTCATTCCTTTACCTTTCAATTCACCAGCAACAAGAGCTTCATAGCTCTGAACAAACATTCCAAAAAGAGCCATTGTTTCAGATGGAATTGAAGTTTCAGCATTCACCTTAGAATTTCCCAATTCTTTTCCAACATGATTACTACCACTCGAGAAATTACTTGTATTGCTCCCTCCTTGAATTGGATTTTGAATGTGAGAGTTTGCAGCGGATGACAACAAAGCAGCATTTTGAGAAAAACCAGATGTGGGCATCATAGTCTGGTTAAATTCTCTTCTTTTCATATCCAACTCAAAAGATTTCAACTTGTTAATGATATCCATCAGCTTATAATCTGTAAAACCTCTTTCTTGTTTGAGCATCCTCACTTGAAGACTCCACTGTGGTGGAAGAGAATCGAGAAGCCTGTTAACTTGTTCATTGTTGGAGAGTCTTTCATCATACTTCTTTAGAGTGCTTGAGACGGTTAAGAAACGATTTGTAAGATCTGTCAAACTTTCATTCTTGTATCCTACAAACGAATTGAACTCCTTTTCAGCTTGAATACTCTTGTCTTTCACCAGATCTGCATTCCCATCATAGAATTCACAGAGAGCATCATAAAGGGATTTAGCATTTTTATGCTCTGCAAAACGATTGTAGATATCTGGAGCCAAGCAAAGAGTTAGAGCACCAAAAGCTTTTTGATCACGATCAATCAGTTTCAAATCTCTTTCAGTATAAGAAGATGGGTCTTTGTTTTGAGAAACTACATCACCAACTGTAACCGTAGGTATATGAGGACCTGAAATAATCGATTCCCATTGATTATGATCTGTGTAGAAAAAGAAAGCTTTGAGACATCTCTTCCAATCTTCAAAATTATCTCCATTAATGAGTCTTGGAGGTCTATTAGGAGCAACACTTTCAAGATCCGCAAGTGTAAGAGTAGTTAATTTCGACATGATAGTTTCGGCAGAAAAATTGATAATTTCGCTGACAAATTCGCTAACAAATTCGATGAAAGATGTGACTTGGCTAACAGTTTCGCTGAAGCAACACTATCGCAGATACTTTCGCAAAAACAGACACTTTCGCTTGCAATTTCAGCAGCACTTTCGCTTGAACAGAGACAACAATTACTTAGTTTCGCTGCTAACTTCGCAGGAAACAAGGTTGAACTTTCGTTCAGAAATAGATTCGGCAGCAATTTCGCTTGATGATTGGTCAAAAACACTAATGAACTTTCGTTCAAGGGAATACTTTCGCTGAAACTCTAGAAAACAACTTCTGATCCAAAAGAACTCATAATTTCGCTGAATGAAGATGACAGTTTCGCTGTAAGAACAGTAATTTCGCTGGTCGATCTCAAAACCCTTTTTCACCTCAAAATCAATCTGAAATCATCCAAAACTCAATGAATTTGAGATCTGATGATTGTAGAATCTTCCTCAATCAAGAACAAGCATAATTCAATCAATTTCCATGCCTAAAACAGCTGATAATCCAATGAAAATTGAATGAAACTAGATATTGACCAAAACCACAAAAACTCAACAAATCAAGAGCACTAAGGCTCTGATACCATATTGTTGGTCCATGTGATCGATGAACAGTACAATTGATAGGATAATTTGATCAATATCAAATACACAATCCAAATAACAACAATTGAGAAGTGAATATGATGAATCAAGACATAATTGGTATTCAAATGAACAAACTCACTCAATAACAACAAGCACAATTGTATTTCAATGAAGTAACTGCTTAGAAATGGTAGCTTGCAACAGAATTCCACGATTAGGGTTTTGCAAGCTTACCATACAAAGTGAAATGACAATAGTATATATAGCAGTCATAGTTTCGCTACCAGCGAAACTGTCATGCCGAAACTATAGTTTCGCCCGGCAGAACACAAGTTTGCCGGGTAAACCAAAACAGCAAACTGTGAGCGAATGTATAGATTCGCTCACAGTTTCGCTGGACTGCCAAAATTGCTAATTACTAACAAAATACAAAATGAAACTAACAAAAGTCCTATTACAATGTAAAGTAAACATCTATACTAAAGTGAGTCCAACCTAACATGATCTTCACTTCTTCATTAGATGGTCAGGATCATTCAGACTTCATAGTATCTTCTCATCTCAAAGAGATCATGCAGAGGTAAGTTGATTATATCTTGCCAAGTATAGACATTCTCAACACCTTGATCTCTGATTACATGCCATCTTTCTGGATTGGTAGAATAAGTCCAGGACAAGATGGGTGTCTCAGCTGTCAGAGGAGCCACTTGCATTGGAGTTGATTGGGCTGCCTCATCATGCACTTCCTCAGGTTGATCTGACTCAACCTGAGGTGTATAGGTAGATGACTTAGGCTTCTTCTTCTTTGACTTTGGTTTAGAAGCCATTCTCTTCTTCCTCTTAGATGACTTTAACTGAGAAGACTGGTCTGCAGCACCTTGTTGATCATCATTGTCTTTCTCAGTTGGGTGTTCCTCCCTCACAGGTTCAGAAGGAGAGGGAGTTTGACCCTGCTTTGGATCAGAAGATGAAGCTTGCTGAGGCTCAGCAGGAGGTCCGGGTTGAGGTGTCTCAGGTTGTTCAAACTTAACCTCCACTTCAGGTGGGACTTGACTTGGAAGAGAATCTAAGTCAATCAGTTCACCACTCTTAATCTTCTGCTTGATTACCCTTATATGCTCATCCATTGTGGATAGAGACATAGGGCCAAGTCTCCTTCCGGAGAATCCATATAGCTTCAAGAAGCTCATCATCCTTTGTCTATCAGCAGACTTCTTCATACTCTTTTGGATGATGGCTCTTAACTTTGCAGTTTCTTCCCTTAGCTTCCTTTTTGTTGTCTTTCTCTCTTTGACTAGCTTAAGTTCAAGTTGTTTTAAGTACTCAAACTCAATAAAGTCATAGGACAGGGGAAGAAGTGCATCTGCCTGATAGAAGCCTGTGGCACTCAGGTAGTTGATCATTTTGATCCTATCTTCTTCTTTGTCTACCTGAGGTTCTTGTGGAGCCACATCTTCTTGTACAGGACTTTCTTGAACTGGAGAGAGAGTGGGATCATGCTTGTAGAGTCTTTTCTGTCTCCACTCCTCTTTGAATTGGAGAAGTAGCCTTGCATCCTCTTTTTCTTTCATCTCTCTTGACACTTCCATGTCAGCCAGTTCATTCAATTCTTCTAAGGGGAGGGAGATGATTTCATCAATATCATAGTTCCTGGTCTGTAAATAAGTGTTCCTGACTGCCCTCAACTCATCATCTTGAGTATTTGGTCTGGAGGGCAGCCCTGATTGCAGCTTGCATAAAGCTTGAAGACCCAGAGGAACTTTCTCCCCTTAGCTTCCTTTTCCTCTCTCTCTCTCTTCCTCCTCAATTTCCTCAGGAGTCATAATCCTGTTCCCTTTGTCACCCACAGACCTTTGTGACTCAGGGTGGATAGAGGCTTGGCCTTCATTGCTTGGTGTAGCATCCATGCTCTGGCCAGAGAGAGGCTGAGAAACACCTTCACCAGCAGGTGTCTCAGAAGGAGTGTGAACCTCTGCAGCAGTTGTTGATGATGAGACAGGGGTCTCAGGTTCTGCCACTGGGCCTTCAGTCAAGGTTTCCCCTATGAAACTAATCTTAGGGTCCACCTCAACATCCAGTTGACCGATGACATTGCCTGATTGCCTAAGTCTCCTTCTTAAAGTAAACTCTGCAAGGATCCTGTCTTGGATTCTTTGAGCCAATCTGTCAGCATGTCTTTAGTTGCTTGGATTGACAAGTGGCATATTGACTAGATCCAATCTTTCATAGAAGTTCAAGCTTTGAATCAAATACTTCTTGTTGCCATTGAACTCTGTGAAGAATAAGGGCTCTTCTGTCAGCATCATACCTCCATCTTATAATGTAGTTTGAAATTCCTTGAGGTGGGGATGACACAGCCCTTGGTATACCTTCCTCAAAGAGACTCCTGATGATAGAGTCTATAGAGTCCACATTAATATGAACTTGAGGAAGTTGCTGAGAATGCACAACTGCAAGTGAGGATGGTGAGTCCTCTATGTCCATTCTCTGTGAAGAACTCCCAGGTTCTGTGGCTGCAATAACTTTCTCCCCCTTTTTGGTAGCATCACCCACTTGCATAGGTGAGCTGGAGGATAAGTCAATCACTTCCACAGGTTCTTGTGTTCCTGGTTGAGCTCTCCTTAAAGGTCTCCCAGCTAGTTTTTCCTAAGATATGAAATTTGAAGTTGCTGATCATTGACCCTGTTTTGTAAGGTAGTCACCTGAGATTCAAGGTGACTAACCTTAGAGACTAAATAGGAGCATGTTTTTGACATTTTTGCACCTTTAGTCTCAAATTCCCCTCTTCTTCATCAGAAGAATCATTGGGGATGAGATGATTGGACCAAAGTCCTCTCTCTCACCACCCGCTTGAGGTTCTTGGCTGCTGGTTTTCCTCTGCTCACTAGCAATCTCAGTTGAGATGCCAGTGGGCTGAGTTGCCATAGTTGAGGTCTTAATGATGTAATCACTTGCAGAAGTGAGAGCCTCTTCCATATGGACATCCTGAACATGTTCAGAAGTGTCCACCTCAGTAATAGGTGACTGATGTGGGCTAGACTGAGGAGAATCAGAGGTACTCATCTCTCTTTGAGTAGGGGAGGAGAAGAGAGACTCATGGTACTCACTGAATCCTAAGTCTTCATAAGTATAGAAGGATAGGTTGGGAATGGGTTGATTTAGATCTAAAGGCTGGGGATGGTAACTGTCCCCTGAAGGTTGTTCACTTGAGTGTTGAGACTCAGAGTGAAGGCTTAAGGCTGTTGGGCTTGTGAGCTCATCAGGGTGAGCATGAGGAACCTCAGCCCTGATAGTTGAAGAAATGGGAGTGGTTTGCTCCTCAGGGGAAGTGGGAGCTCTAGTGTCCACTTCCTCCTGTAAAGGTGAGTATATGGGGACCTGCACAGACTCAATAGCTTGAGCAGGGGTTCGTTTGGATTTTCTTTGGTAGGTGAGGGTTATTTGTGGTCTTTTTAGTGGTAAGGAAGAAGAAGGTGTGGGTTCAACACTATGTGTGCTAGGTTGTCACCTTGAGCAATGAGCTCTAACATTTTGGGGACTAGGGCTGTTTCTACCCCTGAGAAGCCTACAGTTGGCTTCTTCATGATTTTAAAGATGCCGGGCTTCATCTGTCCCAATTTAAGAATATTACTTGTTTCCCTCAACTGTGAGCCCAGTTCACAGTTAAGAATGTGCTGAACATATCTAGGAAACATGTAATACTCTAAGGAGTCCAAGTTTGCAAGTAAATTGGTATAAACAAATTGAGAGTACCTGAACTTGACCCCTTGAACCATTCCATGCACTATAAAGGAGAGATCCTCAGGAATCTGGTCCCACCCTCCATGCTTGTTTGACAAGCTGTGGATAACCACATGGAGCAGGTATTTCCACTGGGATGAGACCTTCCCTTTCCTGAAGGTCTTTACAGAGAAATCTCCCTCATAGCTAACAGCTTCCTTTGGGAAGGACAACTCACCTTCTTCATCATCCAGCTGCAAATGATGGTTGATGATGGCCGGAGTGATGAAGATTGTCCTCCCTTGCACTGTGGCAGACAGTGCCTTCTCCCCATCCATAATGACCTCTTGGCAGGTTTCCAGAATTCAAGCAAATGATCCTCATACAGAGTAGGATCAATGGTCAGGGAGGTGAAGTAGTTGGATAGAGTTAAGAATTGGAAATCTCTGAGAAACTTGCATCTTTCTCAGAGCTTAACAGAGCAACCTGATTGTGTTGCCTGTGAAGTTGCATGGAGAAATCTGGGTTGTTTCTGCGGTTAAGGTTGGCCATTTTAGAAGCTTAAGTTTGAAGAAAGGTAGAAAGCAAAGGCGGTTTTGGGAATTAGGTTTGAGGAATAGTGGAATTGAGGAAGATAGTGAGGGAAGAGGGGGAACCGTTGGGTATTTATGTGAAAAGGGATTTGAACCAAAGTTAATGAAAGAGGATAAACTTTGAAATCCGAAAGTCGGTCCCACCTCTGAAAAAGTAGTTTACTTTTGCTCAAAAAGTAGTTTTCTTGGAATTCGAAAAGCTTCCGAAGGTAAATTATCTTCGGAAGTTTTAATGAAAAAGCTTCCGAAGCTAAAATGGCTTCGGAAGATTTTCCTGAGAGTCTTGAAAATTTTGCTTCGGAAGAGAAATAGTCCTTAAAAACAAATAAGTGTCTGAGATAAGAATTTAAGCTTCGGAAGATAGATTTAGACTTCTTTTGAAGGTAAAATTTCTTAGACAGTTATTTATTTTGAAGACATGATTTTCTTCCGAAGATAAAATTTTATCTTCCGAAGGATCAGAAATTTTCAAGAATCTAAGGAAAGTCTTCAAAAAGAATTTTATATCCAAAGAAAACATGAGCTTATGAAAGTGATGAACTAGACAACTTAGGACACACATATTTTAAGAAATAATTAGAATTAGTTTTAAGAAAAGTCTACTCAAAGTTAATCATCCCAATAGCTGATATTAGATATTTAAATCTCTGTTCATCAAAAGCTTTTGTAAACAGATCAGCATATTGTTCATCTGTATGAACTTTGACTAGTTTAATTAATCCCTTTTCATAGTTATCTCTTATTAAATGATACCTGATATTGATGTGTTTGGTCCTTGAGTGCTGCACAGGGTTCTCAGTGATAGAGATAGCACTATTGTTGTCTATGTGGATAGGAGTCTCCTTGAAGTTAAATCCATAGTCCAGCATCTGATTTTGAATCCAAAGCACTTGAGCACAGCAGCTTGCAGCAGCAATGTATTCAGCCTCAGCAGTTGATGCAGACACACAGGATTGTTTCTTGCATTGCCATGAGACAACCCTTCCACCAAGGAATTGACATCCCCCAGATGTAGACTTTGCAGTCATGTTGCAACCACCATAATCACTATCTGTATAAGCATACAGATTGAAGTCAGGATTCTTTGGTACCATAAACCAAGTGTTGAAGCACCTTTGAGGTATCTTAGAATCCTTTGACAGTGATTAAGTGAGACATCTTAGGGTTGGCTTGATATCTTGCACAAATACATGTAGCAAACATGATATCAGGCCTGCTAGCTGTAAGATACATAAGAGACCCAATCATAGCCCTGTATAAATGTTCATCTACACACTCCCCCTCAAGATCAGGTCCAAGGGAGTGGTTTCTGGCTATGGGTGTCTTAGCAATCTTACAATCAGTCATGTTGAACCTCTTGAGTATGTCCTGAACATACTTTGACTGACTTATGAAGATGCCATCTTCAACTTGCTTCACTTGAATTCCCAGAAAGAAATTGAGTTCTCCCATTGCACTCATTTCAAATCTGTCTTTCATCAGCTTCTCAAAGTCTTTGCAGAGCTTTGGATTAGTTGAACCAAAGATGATGTCATCTACATATACTTGAACTAGCAATAAGTCATTTCCCTGTCCTTTGATGAAGAGAGTTCCATCTATAGTACCTCTCCTGTATCCATGTTTACAAAGATACTCAGACAATGTCTCATACCACTTCCTGGGTGCCTGATGCAGCCCATAAAGAGCTTTGTCAAGCTTGCAGACATAATCAGGATGATCAGGGTCTACAAAACCAGGTGGCTGTTTGACATAAACCTCTTCATCAATCACTCCATATAAGAAAGCACACTTTACATCAAGTTGAAAGACCTTGAAGTTCTTGGATGCAGCAAATGCCAGGAATATCCTAACAGCTTCTAATCTTGCTACAGGAGCAAAGACATCAGTGTAGTCAATCCCTTCTTCTTGTGTGTATCCTTGAACAACTAGTCTTGCCTTGTTCTTGATGATAATTCCTCTATCATCCTTCTTATTCCTAAAAACCCATTTGGTTCCAATGGTAGTCTTCCCATGAGGAAGAGGACAAAGGTTCCAAACTTTCTGCCTTTTGAATTGAAGCAGCTCTTGTTGCATAGCTTCAACCCAACTTCCATCCTTTAGAGCTTCATCAACTTTCTTTGGCTCTATCTGAGATAAGAAACAAGAGTGAAGACAAACATTTGCTTCATGGGTTTGTCCTCTTGTTCTTACCCCTGTGACAACATCTCCAATGATGTTTGTGGTGGGGTGAGACTTGTGGATCCTTAGCTGAGGGATCACAGCAAGTTGCTGAGAAAGATCCAAATTTGAGAAATTTAGATCTGGCATAGATGATTCACCCTCCACATTACCACACTTATCAAGATTAACTTGATCCAATGAGTGTGTGACATCATTGATGTTGTCATCTATGGTGTGGTTATTAGCATCAAGGAATTCCTGATCACTTTCACCATCACCATTGTTGTCTTCTACAATTGAGGTATCTTTATCTGGTTGTGGAGCCTCTGAGCTGGAATTTGAAGGCATCCAGATGTATCAGCTGAATTTGTCATTGTAGTGCTGATAGAGAACCTCATTTGCTGAAGTAGTCCAACTGGAGCTGAAGATGTATGAGTTGAGGGTCTTCCTAGCTCAAATCTTGGATCAGGATCACCTGTATTTAGATTTTCTGCAGATCCTGAAACATTCTCACAAGATTTGTTAAAACAGTTGGTAACTAAATCAAGATCAAATAGCCAATCAGGACCAGAACCAGCCACACAGGGTGTGTGTTCATTGAAAGTCACATTGGCTGACTCCTCAACAATTCTAGTTCTGAGATTGTATACTCTATAAGCCTTAGCTTGGGAAGAGTATCCAATGAAGTGTCCATCATCTGATTTCTCAGCAAACTTGGCAATTTGATCCTTGGTATTCAAGATGGTGCAGGGACATCCAAATGACCTGAGAAAACCAATGAAAGGTTTTCTCTTGTGCCAAAGTTCATAAGGAGTCTTACCATGTGTCTTAACTACCAAAACTCTGTTTTGCACATAGCAAGCAGTATTTACTGCCTCTGCCCAGAAGGTGATGGGCAGTTTAGAGTCAGACAACATAGTTCTTGCAGCTTCAATTAGTGTCCTGTTTCTCCTCTCAGCAACTCCGTTTTGCTGAGGAGTCCTGGGAGCACTATATTGTCTTGTAATACCTTTTTCATCACAAAATGTATCAAGGATTTGGTTCTTGAATTCAGTACCTTGATCACATCTTATGGTTTTGACCTTGTGATCACTTTGATTCTCAATTTTTAAGATGAAATTCTTCAGAATCTCAGGGGTTTCATCCTTAGTTCTAAGAAAGAAAACCCAAGTGAATCTTGTAAAATCATCTGTGATCACTAAACAATAAGAGGTCCTTCCTAGACTCATTACACTGGTGGGGCCAAAGAGATCCATATGTAACAAGTGTAGGGGAGTAGTGATGGAGTTCCTTTCCTTAGGCTTGTGAGATACCTTATGTTGCTTCCCTTTCAGGCATGCAACACAATGATCATCACTTGTAAACTCTTTCTTTGGCATTCCAGTTACCAAATCATGTTTAATTAGCTTATTCATGTTCTTAAAGTTTACATGGCACATTCTTTTATGCCATAGGAAAGACTCATCACTATTTGCTTTAGATAGAAAGCATGAAACTTCTCCAGAGGGAGATGTTTCTTGCAAATCCATCTTGTACATGTTCCCTTTCCTGGGGGCTCTGAGCAGGATATGCTCATGAGGAATGACCACTCCAGGCTTGAGAACAATGCACTCATGCTCAGTAAAGAGCATGTTATGACTCTGATCACAAAATTGGGATACACTCAGAAGATTGTACCCAAGCTCCTTAACAAAGTTTACCTTTTCAATGCTGAGCTTACCATTTGTGACCTTGCCCCTTCCTGAAATGTAACCACCTTCATCTCCTCCAAAAGCAACTGGTCCTCCATCAATTCTCTCAAGTTATGGAGTAGAGACCTATTGCCTGTCATGTGCCTGGAACAGCCACTATCAATTATCCAGACATTTCTGCTTGTCTTGAGCTGTTCCTGCACAAAGAAAATGATTAGTTACATTTGGGAACCCAAGCCTTACTTGTCTTGGGCTCACTAAGTATAATAGAAGGTAATGCAACAGTAATAGATCCTATGGTTGTACTAGGGGGATCTTCAGCTGTTGTTGATGGAGAAACTTCAGTCATTTGGTCTTTCTTAGACTTCCACACCACCTTTGGAGTCTTGGACTTGACCTTCAAAACCTTAGAAGCTTTTGGGACTTCACAAGTTTTGATGACTGAACCTTTGGAAGATTCTACAGTCACTGCAGCAGACTTCAGTGCTTCGGAAGAACTCCTTTCTTCCGAGACCAATTTTTCTTCCGAAGGTAATTTTCCATTTACCTTCTTCTTTGATTTGGAAGCTTCCGAAGGAAACAGACTTTCCTTCCAAGCTTGAATCTTCTTGAAACTCTTTGAAGTCTTTGTATTGGTTATATGGATAGTACTTTTAGGATTGTATGGGTAATCCTTAGCAATGTGAGAGGTACTTTCACACATGACACATAACATTTTCTTCTTCAAAAGAGTCTCCCTATGAGAGCAAGACTGGCTTTGGTCACATCCCTTCTCCACCTTCATCTTTGTAGATGCTAAGACAGTTCTTTTGGGCTGTGAACTGTTCTTGGAGTTTGATGGTCCAGGCTGTGCAGCAGTGGTACACAGCAGCTCAGTCTTCTTCTTTGTATTGAGATGATTTGAACAAGAACCAGAACTCTTAGCTGAGGAGTTTTGGTTGATGTCTTCAGTCTTTACTACTTTAAAACTTGCAGAGATAAAAACTTGTTTCTGCTTAGAATCAAAAGTAGCCTTGATCTCTTGGCCTTTTTGCTTTTCTTTTGCTCTTCCTGATCAAATTCTTTCTCTTTGACTTGGTTATCACAGTAAATTTCTTCTCCTCAGAAGGATAGTGGCCCTTAGTAGAATCCTCCTCTTCACTCTTCTCAGAGGAATTCTTCACTATCTCTTCTTCATCCTCCTCACTTATAGGATCTATGAGAGGAAGCTCATCTTCACAAGTTCCACACCTAGGAGATCTTACAGACAAGATTGTGCGTGGAGGAGCTATCTCATTTGATCCCAGTGCCTGTCTATTTTGATAGCACACTTTGTTGTGCAGGGATGAGGATATCATGTTCTTGAAGGTCTCTTCTTCAAGAACACTCTTTTCTGCCTTGGCTTTGCTGATCACAAGCTCAGCCTGGCACTCAGTCAACTTAGTTATGAGATCCTGGATTTGAGTCCTAAAATCTATATGTTCATGTTTTAGTACTGAAATGGTTTTCTCCAAGTCCTCTATTTTTAACTTGTAATCATTTTCAGACTTTCTAAAATCAGATTTTAATATGTTTAATGACTCAAGATCAGATCTCATTTCTAAGTTATAGGACCTGTATCTGTTTACTTTAGCAATGCATTCAGGAGTACAAAGATGTTCCAATACCTTGGCTTCATCATGATCTCCCATTAGTGCTTGGTTTGGAGAAGCATCTTCCACCTGAAAGCTCCAGTCAAAGCCTCCCTCTTCAACAGCAACAACAGCTTGTTGCTTTGGCTTCTCATTCCGAGGGGCTTTGTCAGTGTAGTTTGGTCTGGTTTGTGTTAGGCCACCATTTGTTTTAGGTGCCTTACACTCTCTAGCAAAGTGGCCCATCAAGTTATAGTTGTAACACTTGACTTTGCATTTATCCAGCCCAAACTTTCCACTGGTTGTATTGCTTGGAAACCTCCTTCCTGTCCTCTTGTAGAACTTCTTAGCTCTATGAGTGAGGAGAGCCATCTGCTGAACTATTTCCATGTACTCCAGGTCATCTGGATGGATACAGTCTAGGTCTTCAAGAGTGAAGAAAGAGTTCCCACAGCTTTCATCAGAAGACACAAAGGCTTGAGAAGAGCTTGTCTCTTGGAATGGGCTTCCTTGAGTGTAGTTCTCCCTGGGTGTCTCTGGGAAGGTGATGAAAAGACCCTTTGGTGAGTTGTCAGGGTAGCATATGAGATGATGTTGGGGTTCTATGCTATCCCTTTCAACCACGTGCAGGGCTGAACCTATTTGATTGTAGAGTTGCCAGATGAACCTTGCATGGTAGCCACTGAGAATCCCATATAACTCTGTCAGAGTAAGAGTTTTGAGATTCTCAGTCCTCTTGATCACCACACAGTAGTGTGTCCATTGCCTAGGAAGTGAGGACATGAACTTCCTTACAATGTCCCTGTTCTCAAGAGGAACTCCTCCATCCACTAGGGTATCCACTATCTCAACATACCTGAAGTATTGTTGAGTCATGGTTTCAACTGTTTTGAAGGTGAAGTTTTCAAACTGATGGTTCAGGAGATCCTTCTTGTTCTCCTTGGCTTCAGAGGAGCCTTCATACATCAGCTTCAGTGCATCCCACAGCTGTTTAGCTGTTTTGCACTTCTTAAAACCTCTGTACACAGAGTTTGGAAGGGCAGTTTGAAGAGCAGTCATGGCCTTTCTATCAATCTCTACTCTCTTCCTATCTTCATCAGAGTAGTTGGCCACATCTTTTGGAATCATACCAGCACCAGTAGCAGAAGGAGTGCTGGGTATGAAAGGTCCATTCTCAACAGATTCTCACATTCTTGAGTCTAGAGACCTGATGAAACCTTCCATTCTCATACACCAGGTTTCAAAGTCATCAAGAGTGATCATTGCGAATTTGTTCATGGTTCCAGTCTCCATATCAGTCTTTGAGATGGATGCCATTTGGAGAGTTTAGTTTTTGTATGTGTGAGGGATCTTAAGATGGTGAGATCTTATATCAAGAGCCTGAAATGCTCTGATACCAATTGCAGGACCGGTTAAGGGCTTGAACAATTACAACACAACAACACAAAGAGGAGAATAACTAAACTTGATCAAACAGTGAACTGGATTAACCAATATATTGATACAAAGAACACAAGTAAAGTAAAAGAGACAGAACAAGAGATTTGGGTTTCAAGGAGGCAGTATATTGCTTTCTCAAGTTCTTTTACAAGTGTTACAAAGCATAAAGAAAGATACAAGAACTTGGAATACTTATACTACAACCTACAGCCGGCTATACTTTGAAAGCCAGCTGGATACAATTGACTAGACACAAACAAAATCAATTGTAGGATCAAAAGGCATATCTGCCTTTTGACCTTGTGACTATGACATGCCATAGCTCACATCCTTATCTATTACAAAAAGGATAAAGTACATAAAGTAGAAAGTTACACACTCAAGACCTCAATGTACAGTTATTAAAAGCATGGACCTTTTCACCAACTCATGTAAGTTGGTGACTTTACAGAGATGCAGCGGAAAGGTGTCCAGCTTTATGGAACAGTACATCAGATAAAGCATGTTACTAAAAGTCTTCGGAAGAAATCTGTCTTCATAGAGTGAAGCTTCGGAAGACTTTGTCTCAGAGGCTTCGGAAGACTTCATGTTTGGCTTCGGAAGATATTGGTCTTGGTTTTGGAAGATTTTACACTTAGAGTATTTTCTAGTGTATGGTGTAAAACTTCCGAAGCATTTCTTACTTCAGTACTTAATGCATTTGTTGCAGAGAGACATTGGATGTTTTGGTTTGCATCAGACTTAAAGGAATCCTTACAGTTTGGAAACTATGTGAACTTCTTAAGGGGAAGGCTGTAATAGGAACCAAATGGGTTTTAAAAAAATAAGGATGACAAGGGCATATTATGAATAAAGCAAGACTTATGGTATAAAGGTACACACAAGTAGAAAGGATTGATTATGATAAAGTATTTGCTCCAGTGGCTAGGCTTGAAGCAATTAGAATTTTTCTAACATTTTCTGGCTTAGAAGACTTCAAAGTGTGCAGTTCTCTATGATGAGATAGATGAAGAAGTTTATGTCTATCAACCTCTTAGGTTTGAAGATCCAAATTATCCAGATTATGCATGTAAAATTAATAAAGCTCTCTATGGCTTCATCAGGCTTCTAGGGAATAGTATGAGACACTCTCTACCTTTCTTTTGAGAAATGGATATGCCAGAGGATCCATAGACAAAACTCTATTCATAAAAAAAGTTGAATTAGGCATCATTTTAGTGCAAGTATATATGGATGACATTATATTTGGTTCTACAAATGAGACATTATGTAAAAACTTTAAGAGTGTCATGAAGTCTAAGTTTAAGTTGAGTTTAATGGGAGAACTCACCTTCTTCTTAGAATTACAAGTAAAAAAAGACACCTGATGGGTTCTTCATAAATCAATCTAAGTATTTTCAAAACATCTTAGTGAGATTTCAAGCTACTGATGCTAAAGCTGCTAAAACCCTTATGTCTAGAAGATGTTCACTAACTCCAGATCTTGAGGGGTTCACTAACTCCAATTCTTGAGGGGAAAGTAGTATATTAGTAGCAGTATAGAGTCATCATTGCATCTCTCATATACCTCATAGAAAGCAGACTAGACATCATGTTTGCCACATGTCTGTGCTCAAGATTCCAAGCTGCTCATAAAGTGTCACACATGATAGTTGCAAAGAGGATTTTGAAGTATCTTAAAAGGGAACCTAGGTTGGGATTATAATACCCTAAATTATTGACTTCAATCTCTATGGGTATACGAATAGTGATTATGGAGGATGCAATATCAACAAGAAATCTATTTTAGGAGGATATTAATTTCTAGGGGAAAGACTGGTTTCATGGCAATGCAAGAAGCAAACTTGTCTGTCTACATCAACTGCTGTAGCAGAGTACATTACTACCTCCAGTTGCTATGCTTACGTGCTATGGATTCAAACTCAACATAGAGATTATGAAGTAACCTTCATGAATACTCCAATTCACAATGACAACAATAATGCCATCTCAACTACCAACAATCCAGTTCAGCAATCAAAAGACAATATGCAGATCTTTTCATAAAAGCATTTGATAAAACAAGGTTTAAATACCTTGTATCTACTATTGGAATGATGAATATTGAATAATTTATAATTAAATAAAATGATGTCTGATAAATTTTATGAAAAATTGTTTTCTTGATAACAAAACTTGGCATCCACCGATTTTCGCAATTCGGTAGATAAAAGCAACTTGGCACATGTCTTATAAAAGATCCGGTGGACCCACTTCTATCTTTCGATAGGTAGTGGCGCTGTAGTTTTCCTTGAAAAGACTGTTCCATCATCACAAAACCATCAGATTTACAGTTAGTGGTAAAAAATTAAAATAATACTATCATATATTATCCTGGAACTGCAAATCAGCACTTATTCCAACCATTGTAATCATCTACCTTCATCTGATAGAAAAAACCTTCGTCTCTTTTAAGCCCTACAAAAACTCAAATTCTTTCTAAATGGCCGCTCTTAACCTAAAATTTCGACCAACTCACAACATATCTGCTTTACTTGAGCCCATTAGTGATTCAATATATGACTTTGTTCTTAACTTCTGTCGTAATAGCAACAATGCTTTTGCAGTCTCTGTCGACTCAGTGATTTGTACACCACACATTAGATAATTTTGGAATACAAAGAGAACATGGAACAAAGTTCCTAACTACGGTGGTGCAAGGACTAAAGATCACCATCTCTTGCGAAACAATTCCCCAACATCTATAACTTCATGACAAAAATGGTAAATCTTCATTCTCCAAATAAGTGGTGAGCTTTACATTCAAGGACATCGGATATGAAGGACATCTTCCAGTTTCGACCTTTTTGAAATCAGTGGTATATCATAATTAGAGAACCATCCTTTATATCTTTCTTCATTGCTTGTCAAACAAGTTTGGTGGATGGGATCAAGTTCCATAGGATTTGATAGGGGCTATCCATGGGCTTGTAAAACTATAGAGTTACAACTTTTCAAACATTATTTTTTTTTGAAATAATATAACTTTTGTTGAAAAGTTTAAGTTTTTAATTTACCCAAGATTTATTTAACTGATCTTAAATGAGTAATTCGGTAATAAACTTAAAATTGAAGGAGATACATGCGTTAGAAACTTAAACAAAGCAATTTTCTCAAAGTTCAAGGCTACTCTTAAATAATTTTCAGGGAAGGTCACTCTCTTGTTTGCTCATATGCTAGAGGTCACTAAGCCTTAGGGTGGTAGCGTGAGTACACCCTCCATTGATTATCCCACACCTTCCACATCAAAGCCCAAACTGTCCAAACAGAAGCGAACCCCTGCATCATCAACTATGAAGATGCAAGTACCCGAATCTCCTCCACCATAGAAGGCAAGGCTGGAAACTCAAGTCATAGTTAAGCAAAGGTGTCAGCCACACCTATAGAAAGCTCCAAGAAGAAGGTTTCTCTTCCTTCTTTTGAGCATACCCACACCATACCCACTAGCTCTCAATTAGAGTCCCAACACTCTATTGAGAAACCAAAAAGGGATACCCCCACAACTAAGAAAACTTTTAAGGAAAAAGTGTTATTAGGATTTGATTCATACCCGGGGCCACTAGACTTGACTACTCAAACTCCCATTCACTTGCCTCCTACCTAGGATGTGGATGTCCATACTACCATTCAGCATGACCCACTATGTTCTCCCTTCCATACATTACAGACAGTGGAGATTCATGTGTATGTTGAGACATCTGACCAACATTCTTTACAAAAAAGAGATTGACCCTAGGAGAGAAAGGGTCAATATGGAATAGGTTGTCTCTACTGCTGATCCATCAATTGATTAGTAGGACAGAGATAACATAACTAGGACTTCAGCAACAACAAGTAACCTTAAGAATGTCTATTCACAGTCATTCTTTAAAGGAGGAATCTAGGGCGCCAAGAAATCAAATCTAGTGGAGAGGGTGTAGAGGGTTGACCTATAACCTCATTAAGTCCCAAGGATTCTATAACTATGAATGAGGGAAGTCTAAAACAAATTCAAGAATTAACAACACATAACCTTGAGCTTGCCTAGAGATTATCTGTTTTACAAGCAAAAAATACATGGCTTCAAGGTTATGCTGAAAGAGCCACAATTACTGAATTTGAGAACTGTCTGCTAAAAGCTTTGATGGATAGAGTACTTCAGGTGGAAGCTTAACTTAGGACTCTCCAAGACCAGGCTGCAAGAGTTTCTACCCTAGAATCTCAACTAAACACTCTTCAATAGTCAGCATCTTGGGGAATGGACCTTGAACTTAAGGTAGAATCCCTTCAAGAAACCATTAAGCTTCAATAATATATCATTCTTTGCTTCCAATTTTCTTTAGCACCACAAAACCTTTGGACGTGCCTTCATCCACTCCTTTATTGTCATTTGGAATCTCAGATGAGCTACCAAGAAGGGTGAAGCTGAGCCTAAAGAAGCTGAAGATATTCTTCTAGGCTTGGTTGATCAAGTTGTAAATCTCTCATAGCTAATTCATTTTCTTCAAGATGTAATGAAGACTATGAATATCAATCTAAAGCTTAAGCCAAGTTGAATGATCTACTAGATAGATATGGATATGAAAGCTCAAAAGAGAAGGAAATGGAAGCCAAAAGAGCAATAAGGAGAATGAACTCAAAGGTTAAACTTGGGAAGAAAA
Organism: Flaveria ramosissima; assembly: GCA_025215565.1. Taxonomy (NCBI): domain Eukaryota; kingdom Viridiplantae; phylum Streptophyta; class Magnoliopsida; order Asterales; family Asteraceae; genus Flaveria; species Flaveria ramosissima. The sequence continues at coordinate 27,921,480 of CM046046.1, read as the reverse complement.
GGATGGCTGCAATAAGAAGAACTTGTATCTTTTCTTTCTCTCTCTCCTAAAAAGAAAAGAACTGATGAGAAATCATCAATGAGAGAACTAATGCTAGGACTTGAAGCCACTCCCCAGGCATCTGCTGAAGAAGAAACTCCACTACTAAGAGTGTTATCAAAAGCTGCAGAAGAGCTAAAAAAATCAGTTGGTGATGCAACTGCCAAAACAACCAGACAAGAGGCTTTTTTAATAGATCACTCATAAGGAACAATGATAACCTACACAAGAGAAACCTAGACCATGGAAGATAATATGGAAAGACATGAGATGACTCTTGAAGAAGAAACAAGCAAACTTTATAAAGCTCATAGGGACACACCTGAGTCTGAACTCAAGAAATCAGCTGAGGTGATATTTGATCAACTAGATATTGAAATTAAAACCTTAGTTAGCTCTGAGGTGAATGTGGAAAGAGATGCCCTAGAAGTCACCAAGGATGCTGAGAGAGCTTAGACAACTGCGATTATCCCAAATCAGCTGGTGAGGCATTAGGTGTACCTACCAAACCTTCAACAGTAAGACCTACTGCCATCTCTACCTCAAACAATGGTAAGAGGCCTATGACTATTAGAAAAGAATAAGTTAAGAATGAGTCTCAGGAAAGACGTGCCGGATTCTTGATAACATTAAGGATGTACCTGTTCCTTCAGGCGGTTGATAATGAACTCATAGAATATCAATGCTTTAATTCACAAGGCAAAAGAATTTAGAGCTGCAAGTATAAGAATCAACCATGTTGGAGAATTTAGCAGATCATAATCAACAGCTCGATCTAAAACAAAGTCCAAAGTTGTTAAGAAAGTGCCATCAAAGTCATCTAGGCAAACTGCCAAAAGCACTTCTCAAAGGACAACCACTCAGCAAGCTCATGTGTCCACAACTGCTGAATCCAAACAAATGGCCTCCTCTCAGAAATAAAAGGAAAAAAATCAGTAAAAATGTATAAGCTCAACTTGAAATGAAAGGATTCAACTTTGACGAGATCATGGAATGGAGTATTGCTGAGATGAAATCAAAGTTAATAGCTGCAACTCATGCTAGGATGAAGAAATAAGTAGAGTTAGTTAGAAGAAAGAGGGCTGAATAAGAGAGGAAACAAGCAGAGAGAGTCAAACTAGAGACTAGAGATGAGCAGCAAAGGAAGATGTTCTTAAAATACTATGGCATCTCTTGCAAATAATTAGGACCAATGAGTATGTCTACTCTTAATCTAAACATTAGAGAAATGAAAAAAGGGTTGTAGCTAAAGAGCTCCCAAAGTATGAAGTAGCTAGAGAGCAATGGAAAGATAACAAACAAGGACCAAGAAAACCGTTCAAAAGTCTTCCCATCTACCGATTGAGCGTCCAACATATCTTCATTCTGACTCAAGATGATAATTAACCCAATTCATTAGTCCTTTCCAAAAAAAAGTTGTGCCCAAAAGAATAGTAAAGGCAAAGGTGATTGACCCAGAAGTGGAAGAGAAAATTCTTAAAGGAACAAAGGTTTTAGGTGCTGGGTATGTATCCTAAATGAAGAAATTTGCAGTCAAAAAGCCAAATGGAATAATCATTTACTATGATCATGAAAGTGAGATACTTGATCTGCCCCTTGACATCTTAGAGCAAATTGTAGAGTACCTCAGCATTTTTAGACCTAGAAATGAGAAGTCTTAGATGCTACTTTAAAAGGTACTGTCCTTGGTTAAAGTTGAAACTAGTGAAGAGATCCCTGGAACTTCATTTTTAACATATGATCCGATAATGAAGTGCGAATATATGATCCGATAGTGAAGTGCGAATATGATCAAAACAAGGACACATACTTCATCACCAGATTAACAACTGGAATGGTAGCTTACTCAATAAATGAACTTGTCTACTTCAACAAATTTAATATAGCTGACCTAACCAGATTAAGGCTGAGGAACATCAACAATGACTCTAAGGAAAGGAACTAGAGAAGGTGCTGATGAGAACTTATAAGTCTCAGCTAGAAAAGTCAAAAAAGAAATCAGAACAAAAAAGCAAGATAAAAGAGTCTGAAGCTGCTAAAGCCACTCCATTAATAAAAATAGTATAATACTAACAACAAATCATTAATGTAGAAATCATTAAGGTATATGATGTTTGGGATTGGAATTAAAAAGATAGGTACATTAAAAACTTTGGGTATATGGTGTTTGGAAAGGATCCAAAAGTGAAAATTCTTGTGATCTTATCATCTTTTGTGTTTCATGGTGCAGATACAGCTGGAGATGGTTACAAATATTTAAAGAGTATAAATTTGAAGAGTCTATGAAGAATATTGGTGAGAAATTGATGTGAAAATGGTTATTATTGAAGTACTTTTTTAATTTATCTTAATTCATTCAATTATTTTGTAGAATCCCAAACTAGTCGCTAAGAACGTAGCGGCTCTTTTTTTGCCTTGATACTGTTCGACATAATTCTCTTAATAATGAAAGTTGGCTTGCACTGCAAGGGGTGGAACAGAGTACACCAGAAGCATCAAGAATCCACATGGGCTAGGTCATTGTGCCCTTCATGCACTCCCTTAACCCTGAGTGAATGTTCTGTTGGCTTCTTGATCCTTAAGTTCACGCCAATTATTCACCATATTATGATGTCTAATCCTCTTATTAATGTATATCAAAATTTCTTACTAAATGTATAGAGGTGTGCAACAATGTTAGAGTTCGAGAAGTGCATGCATGGCTTGACAAAATTGGGGATGAGTCTCATGTTCTTCTACTTCATTGAAGAATCATGTCTTTTCTATTTCTACTTTGGCGAGGAACCATTCTTTAATTAGTTGAACCATGCTTCTTCTCTTACTCACACAACTTTTGATTATTGGTTGGTCTTGACTTGAGCATGAAGATGATAAATATTTTAGAAGTGGTTATGAGATCGTGGCTTTAGTGTAGCAATTAGTAAATACATATAGATTACATGCAAATTATCATATCTTAGAAACTTGTTTGAAATAATGGATAAAAGAGATATTGAAATTCCTTTGTTTCTACTTATGCCTTGAGCAATAATGTTAGACGAATCACAAATCTATTATCTCAAGGCATAATTGCCGGAGATTGTCGCAAGCGGATGAGTCAGGGTTTGGTCTTTTAAGTGGCCCTTTTAAATCTTTAAATGATATATTTTTCACTAAAAGAGTAAAATGATTAAATTGTTCTCATGTATGGCATACATGACTATTGTTAACCTCTAATCTATCATTTGTCATATCAAAGAATGAAATGTACGACAAAATATTATCATATTTGAAGTATGATACATAGAGTTTAAGTTTTGGGATGAAAATTGAAAACTCATATAAACCTAAAGGACATAAATTATATTTTACTCTAAATTAAATAGCAGTTTTATTGTTATCATAAAAAATAGAGTAAATTACCATTTGCATCCCTGACGTTTGTTCATTTTAACTATTTGCATCCCTATGGTTTCGAAATTGCCATCCGACTCCCAACGTTTCGTGTTATCTTCATTTGAGTATATGTTGTTTTATTTTTATTTCCATTTGAGTACAGATGACTAACACCGTTAGTTTTCCTGTTAAAAAGACTAAACTACCCTTCATCACCACCATGAAAACTAACTATCACCACTTTCACAGCCCCTCATCAGCACCACCGTAGCCCCTCATCACCACCACCACAGCCCCCCATCACCACCACCACCGCAGCCCCCCATCATCACCACCACCGCAGCCCCCCATCACCACCACCGCAGCCCCCATCACCACCACCACCGCAGCCCCTCATCACCACCACCACAGCCCCTCATCACCACCACCGCAGACCCTATCATCACAACTCCAACAGTCTCGACCTTACTATAAGAAGCTCATGAATCGAAGCCAACCGCTGTAAGGCCCCGTTCCCAGGACGCTTACAATTGGTCATTCATCGCACATAAAACATACATTTACATTCATACTTCATAAACATCGCAGCGGAACATTTAAAATAAGCTTTCATTTCTATATAAATGCTTTTGCAAGTTAATACAACATTCATTACAAAATAGTTTGTTCGCATTACAATGCCAAAACATTAATCAAAAGAATGCCATCCCAAAAGAGCCGAGTAGCCTTGCCGTGCCATCCTCAGCAATCATTACCTGCCAACTGGAAAACATATAAAAAGTCAGCGTTGCTGAGTGAGTTCTAGTTTTATAAATAAACATACTTTATTTTCATTAAAAACTATTCCTTTTTCTCATGCGATCATTTAACATACGTATACACAGATAATGTCATTATTATCTTTCATCTCATTCGTTATCTTTCGTTCCTTTCATACGTTCGTTCTTCCGAGTCTGTTGCGACGACAGAGTCGCTCACCTCAATAGCAATCTCAATGATTGCACACTATCCGAGTCTGTCACAACCATAGGGTTGCTCACCTCATTGCCCATCTTAATGATAGCAAGCTATCCGAGTCTCTTGCAACAACAAGGTTGCTCACCTCATGGCAACATCACGATAGCACGTTACTCGAGTCTCTTGCAACAACAAGGTTGCTCACCCCATGGGCAATCTCAATGATTGCACGTCATCCGAGTCTCTTGCAACACAAAGTCGCTCACCCCATATATATATGCTTGCAAGCCTTTCCTTCGTTCATTCATCATTCATTAATGCATGAATTCTTACTTCATGTTCCTCTTTCATTATCTTTCGCTTTACATTACATAATACTTCATTCATTCGTTAACAGGACATGTAAAGCCACAAAAAAGATAAGCATACATCATAATAAGGAACATATCATACACATTCATCATCATCATACAGGGTAACATCATACATACATAATATGCATAAACATGCAACATTAACACCATCATGCCCTACATACTCTCTAAGGCCATAACAGTCATCTTACATGCTCTTACGGGAAACTTTACGTCAAAACTTACATCTGCACCTTCCCCCGAAAGCCAGAAGTCGAACTACACTTTCCTTCGAGTGCAACAGCCCTATTCGGGCGTATGGACACCCTTCAGTCGCATGGCCTCCATGGGACTGAACATCATGCGATTGGACTCATGCGGATGATCATCTATGCGAATGAACACCCAGTCGTGCGTATGGACCTCATGCGGATGGAACTAATGCGAATGAGCACCTATGCGACTGACCTCATGCGAATGGACTCATGCGACTAAGCACCTATGCGATTGAACCCTCAGTCGTATGACTCCCCATGCGACTGGACTCCCAGTCGTGCGAATGAAACCTTAGTCGTGCGATTGAACCCTCAATCGTGCGAATGAATCCCAGTCGTGCGAATGACCTTCAATCGCCTCTCAATCGGCCGTATGGCCTTCATTCGGTCGCATAGCCCTAGCTGATGCAGAATGGAGTTCATCCCGAACCCAATCTGCCATTTTCGGCCTCCAAGCTCATCCAAACCCATTCTAAGCCTAAATCAACCATCCAGGACCTTAGGAATGCATACCACAACACCATACAAGCACACACAAGCCCGGAAACATACACGAAACACATCACACACATCACATCCAAATGGGTCAAACACATACTCACACAAAAACGGGTTTTTGATGTTTTCCAGCCCCAAAATCAGTTGAAAACAAGTAAAAGTGGGGTCCTAGAACTCACACAAACGAGCACAACGTCAAAGGCTTCGATTTGGCTTGCTACACAACGAGTTTGGCCACCCGAATCACCCGAACCGACCCTTTTTCTCTTTTCTTCTTCTTTCTCTCTTCTCCTCTCTTTGAAAGCTGAAATGTGGGGGTGTGTGGGGAGAGTTGGCTGCCCTCTCCCTACTAATATCACCACATTTCCAACTTTTCTTCATTGGTGAGTTTGGTCCCTCGACTTTGAACTTTATTTCCTTTTTCTTCCTTCGTCGGCTTCTAAATAATAAATATCCGAGTGTTACAACCGCCACTGGTTTTCGTCACACTTTCCGCTTCCTTGGAGCATGTAGACGACGTTGTCATCGCAACATTAACAGTATCAGTATCAGGAAGAAATTCCTTGATCCTAACTCATTCAAATTTCTCATCTGGATCCAAACCTGTTAATAGATCAATTTCATAGCCAATGAGAAATCAAATGCAGTATTGCACATCATCATTCATCATCATTCATCATCATTCATCAACATTCAACAATCAATTGACCTAATGAAGAATTCAACTACTCTCTAAGCTAAATTGTGAGTAATGAAGACCAAAACCCGAAGGATCAACCAACTGCAACATCGATCGTCTCCCTTCCTTAACGTAAATCCTCAAAGCATCAGCAATCAGATCCCTAACAGTCGACTCCAGTGAAATCAACACCTGCAACGGACCTAAGCTTCTCTGCACCATCACGTTCAGCAACAGCTTCGTTAGCTTCGGTGGCACGGCCAACGTCGACGACGACGGAACCCTACCGGAATATAACTCTGGCAGCGTCCTCGGCCTCCGTAGGGTTCCGATGATTTGGTCTGTGGAGTGGCCGTGAAACGACATCGCTTTGTGCCTTAATCTCCCCTTCTTGTTCTTGTTGGGGGTAGTGATCTTCTTCGTTGGCATGTGTATTGTTGAAGTGAGTTCGTGTTGTAGGATGTAGAGACTCTGATCACCGGAGTTTAGAGAATTGGGGGCAGAAGATGATGATGATGATGAGTTTGAAAGAAGGTTTAGGCGTGCGGTTATATATGGAGGATGAATGGTCGTTGAGGTGCGGTGGTAGTGCGGCGACAGCGGCAGTGCGACGACGGTGGTGGTGCGGCAACCGCGGTGGTTGCGGTGGTAGTGGTGGTGGACATAAAGAGGGAGAAGAGAGAGAGGGAGAAGAGAGAGAGAGACATAGAGAGAAGATGAAAGGGGTGGGGTGTGGATGAGGGGTATTAAATAAGGGTATTTTTGTCATTTCATTAAACTTAACTGAAAAATCTAACGTCGTTAGTGTGTTGGACTCAAATGGAAATAAAAATAAAACGTTAGGAGTCGGATGACAATTTTGAAACCATAGGGATGCAAATAGTTAAAATAAACAAACGTCAGGGATGCAAATGGTAATTTACTCTAAAAAATAAAATTAAAACTACAAGTACACCCCTCTTTCATTTTGTACTAGTATTTGATACATGTCTAATATATGGATCCAGTTTTTTATTTGATCTGTAACCCAATAAGTCAATCTAATCTTCGAGTTTCTAGAAATTGTAACCATTCATGAACATTGCACTCTTCACATGCAAGATCTTATCAAACTGGGATCAGATTATTTGTGAAAATATAAAACTAACAGGTTTAAACACTTTAGGACTTCCATTAAAAAGATGTTGATATGTTAATGTATCGGACAAATTTCTCGCTGCCCATGACCCTGCGTGTATGACCTCATTGGTGCTAGGTGAACTAGTAAACACGCAAATAAGACCAAGGCAATTGACATATGGTTCATTTTGCTTTATGTGAATAACGTTACTTGATCCCCAATAGTTCATGTTCTCCGAAGACAGTGGAGGAGATCAACCGGCTGATTATTAGTTTCCTAATAAAGGCCAAAATCAATTTATTCAGGCTGGTAAACAAAGAACAAATGTGGAACTCCTAAGGGGCACACTAAATGTTAGTTTTTGTGCGAAACGTAGCATTGGTACCTTGTGCTAGGCGGCAACGCCCCCCCGGCCCTATTGATGCTCCACCCCTGTGCAAGATAGAGTTGTCAATATAACTTTTATCCATATCTACGGATTGAATACTAATTTACAAGTAAGCGAAATTAAGTGTTATAAGTTCTAAAACCCGCAACACAACACGGGTTTACACACTAGTTATTATTAATTAATAGGGTGTAGTTATTCTAAAACAGTAAAATAATAAATAGAGTGAAAAATTATTAACCATCAGATATTAGATCCAAGAACTAAGAAAATTCAGTGGCATAATTATATATAATTGAAACTTTTAGTGATAGAGCAAGAGTATTTTAGTTTTAGCAACATTTCAAGTTCCAATTTTTACTTTAAACGATCATAACTTTTTCTTAAACAATCACGCATATTTTTTTATATTATTTGAGCTTATTGTGTAATATTTGTTAGATTATTATGTAATATTAAGTTTTTTTATAATATTAGTCAGATCATTATGCTTAATACTGATGTTGTGTTTTCTACCGTGTTTTTATACAATAATAATTTTTAAATAGAACAATGCTAAAAATATAGTTTTTTACGTTTTCCAGTTTATTATATTATATTGATCGTGTTTTCATGTAATCCTCATCAAGCAACTCATTATATGTAATGATAATCATTGAATATAGTGCTAATCATTGTGTTATCTATTTTGTCTAATGCTAATAAAAATGTCTAAGGTTGACTATCTTATTATACATTGTGTTTTTTCAAGATAATGATTTTTGAATATCACAATGCTTAATAATATAAAAAATTTTACGTTTCTAGTCGGTGTGTAATAATCATCAGATAATTTTGTAATCCTCGTTAATTCAGAAAATTACACAATTATCTAACAAAATTACACAATGAGCTAAAAAACGTTATTTATTTTTTTGTTTTTCTATACAAACACTATACATGATTTAAAGATTAAAAAATATTTGTTTTAATGATATATTTTTTTTAGAAAACACATTCATAGGTAAAAGTTACGACCGTTTAAAAAAAGTAAAACATGAGAAGTGGAAAAATTACCAATTTGCCCTCAACCATATCTAAATAAAAAAAACATGTGTTAACATCTTAATCATATATACACTTTCTAATTCTCAAAGACTTTATATTTAAACATTTCTCTAATTATTATTCATTTTAGTTAATGTTTATTATAAGATTATATGCTTAGGGAAAGTTTACTGTACAAAGTGATCAAATCGTGCGAAATGTACACAACAATAGGAGGATGCCATGTGGCTTCTGTGCATTTATACACAGAGAGGTATTTTCATCCGTCTGACTTATTTTCGATTCTTCTTTCGTGATATTATAACTACTTCTAGCAATGTAGTATTTGTCTAGTAGTATATTCTAGTTGGTTATTTAAGTATAACTGGCTGTAGATAGTAGTATATATAATTTCTCATTGTAACTCACTAAGTTATGCTTGTAAGAGTCTTGTAACATTGAGTTGAGAAGTAATATATACAAGTATCTTCAAAACCATTCTTGTGTTCATTAACTTAGTATATTTTTATCAACTTAGTTAAGATATTCTCCTTCATCATCCGAGTGTGTTTAAGTGAGTTTGAGAGATAAAACTTGTGTTTAGAGACAAACACCGATTCTGCAATTGGTATTAGAGCTTTTTAGACTCTTGATTGTGAGATCTAACCATCCCAAATCATCCCTATTTCATCACACTTACTCACTTCACTCAAATGGCTCTTAACCGAAAATATCTGAGTTTGAGTTGGGAACCATGACCAAGGCTCCAATTATGACTCCTGATAATTTTAAAGTCTGGTGCAAACATATTGAAGCTTTCATCAAGTATCAAAACAACCGAATGTGGAGGTTAGTCACTCATGGTCCTTACAAGCCAAAGGTGACATCTCCAGCAGGTAATGGCGCCATGATTGAGAAAGGTGTTGAAGACTACTCTGATGAAAACTTCAAGAAGATGGACATCGACTGCAAAGCCATGATAGTGTTGCTTACAGCCATACCAAACTCCATAATGGTAGGCTTTGAGTACTGTGAAACTGTGAATACATGTGTTCCTAGTTTATGTGCTTAAATGTAAAGTCTTTCATGTCTTATATATGTGTAATTTGACGAAGTAATGAAATATGATATATGATTTGATGTTTATTTATCTTTGATTCATATGTATGAACTTCGTATATAGGTTTGAGGTTGTTGTACACAATTCTAAGTCAATAATGATTGAGTATTATGTTCAACCTAGTCGGGTGATTATTCATGCTAATGGACAATACTTATGGACCATACACATGAATACATCATGCTTATAGACCAGTCGCACGACTAAACCAGGAGACTAGATCAGTCGTATGATTGAGACATAAGATTGACTCAGTCGCACGACTGAACCTTCAGTCGTGCGTATGACTCAATCGCATGATTCAGTCGCACGACTAAACCATGCTAATGGTTCAGTCGTACAAATGAAAACCACTAACCTATAAATACCACCTACTTCGTGGAAAAACATAACACTTGAAGAGATATTTCGAATACACATAAACCCTAGCCGTCCAAAGCGTCCCAAACAGCATGTCCAAGTTCATAGCTCGTTCCTGATCGATTCCTACTCGTTCTTAACGTTTAGTACAATCTTATATTGATCGGGTTATCGTTCTCACTGATTGGATAAATAGGATTCCGCACTATTTGATCCGGTTTAAACGCAGAATCAGTTAGTACTCCGTACGAACACGGTCCTAACAAGTGGTATCAGAGCTTTGGCTCTTGATTTTGCATTTGATTCAATTAGGTTTGGTGTCAAATACCTACCTTTTAATCAAAAGAGTCACCACTTTGCTTCTAAAGGTGTTTTTGATGGTTTCTCGCATTAAAGTTTTGATTTTTCACTATACGGCAAATTAGGGTTCCTAGAAAAATCGTATTTTGTGTCAAAGTGTCAAAATCTTCGATTTTGCAAAAACAGCAGCCTTCAGTCGCACGATTAGCTCATTCGTACGATTGAACTCATTCGTATACTCCATTCGCACGACTAAACTCAGTCGCATTCCTCATTCGCACGACTGAACAACTCCAGTCGTTTGATTCCAATCGTCCTGTTCATACGCACGACTGAATCCAATCACACGATTGTATTTATTCGCACCCTTCATTCGCACGAGTGATCCATACTCATTGTCCATTCGCATGATTGAAATTGTCATGTTCTCCAAGTACCAAGTTTATAGAAATGGAAGATCAATTTGCTGCGTTTCTGCCAGAAAGAACTCACGCATCCAGAACCTACTACTTCTGGAGAATGAGATTGGTAATCATAATAAACCGCCAAAGTTGTTAACGTTAGATGAATATCCTCAGTGGAAACAACGGTTTGATATTTACTTAAATGGAGTTGATCCCAATCTTTGGACATCCATTGAGACTGGTTACACAATACTAGTCAGTGCTAATGGAGTCAAGTTAACCTTGGGAGGAATGAGTGAAGCTCAGAAGATTCTCTTCAATGCTGAGAAGAAAGTTTATGCCTTGTTGACTCAGTCGATACCAAAGGACATTTTTCATCAGTTCTCTGAGAACAAGCAGGCTAAAAAGCTATGGGAGGCATTGGAGAAGAGATATGATGGAAATGCAACTTTAAAGACACTGAAGGCTAAAGCTCTCAAGAAAGAGTTTGATAATTTCTCTTCGATAGGGAATGAGAGCTTAGATGATATTATTGACAGATTCTATCATCTAATGAGTGAGCTGCAACTCATGGCGTAACCACATCAATGGAAGATAAATTTTCAAGCTTTAATGATGGTTTGCTTGAAAAATGGGATTCAGTTGTGTCTAATCTGAGACAGAACGACATTCTTGCGACATTAGACATAAATGACTTCATCTTGAAGTTAAGAGAGGAAGAACTGAGAATGAAATACAAGTCGAAGAAAGGATCCTATGTTCAGAATCCTTCACTTTACAACTCATTTCCGACTCCAACTATTTCTTAGGAGCACCGTTATAAACAACATGCGTGTCTAGTTCTTCTGCTCCTTCCCAAACCACTGCATCAAGAACCGAAATGTCAGGGTCATCTGGCACCCAATACACAGTTCCTGAGGCCAATACTACAAAGTTGAAGACTGAGAATCTCGGTAATATCACTGTGGAAGTGGCTAAGGAGCATATGGATCTTCTAGCAGCAGTGGTACAATCTGATGATGGTCTAGTTGCCAGTAAGATTGCAAATTGTCATCTTGCTGATGAGGATTACGAGCAAGTTGATGAGAATGAGCTGGAAAGAATGGACATCATGTGGGCACTAGCAAGTGCAGTAAGAAGAGCTAAGAAGTTTGTCAAGAAGACGGGGCAAAATTTAGTCGCCACTAAAGATACGACTTTTGGTTTTGACAAAACCAAAGTCACATGTTTCAACTGTGGTGAAAAGGGGCATTTTAAACGTGAATGTGTAAGGCCCAAGAAAACTAGAAATGGTAACCCATTTCCTACTTTCAACCGTCAAGACAAAGACATGATTGGAAGTGCTTCTTCAAGTAAAGAGACAAAGGCTCTGACTGCTCAAGGTGATGAAGGTCAAGATTGGTCCTTCCGATTTGTCTCTCCAGGGGAATCAAATATTGCCTTTCTCGAAGCACTGGATGATGGATCTGCTAGTGAAGGTGAGATTACAGTTGAGCAAGCGATGTAAGATACCGAAGAAGCTGTGAATGTAATAAATAACCTAGTAGAGGAAGAACTTATAGCCATGATTTCAGAATCTCCAGTCACCGAAGGGTCTGATTCTGCTTTGATGGCTGATTCAACTGATTCATCACAGGTAAGTTCTTTAGATTATTTATTTGCCAAGCATGCTTGTTCTGAATATGAAAAATTTAGGGAAAGCATTGATCTGAAATTTGCTAGGTTATTAGAACATAATGATAACTTAGTAAATGATTTACAACTCTGCACTAAAGCTAATCGTATATTAAAACAAAATGAGTGCAGTTTCAAAGAAAAAAATAGAACTTTTGGGAAAACAACTAAGGGAAACCGAGGTTGTTGCCTTAAATCAAGGTAATGATATAAAGCTTTATTTAAATTCTTTGGAAGAAACCAAGAAGGATAAGGCAGTTTTGGAAGTCGAGGTTAATTCTTTAAAACAAAAACTGCATAGTTGGGCTAGTTCTTCTCACATAGTTCAAAACTTAGTAAAAGAACAAAATAATGGGGAAGGTCTGGGGTACAAAGTAGTTCCGCCACCACATACAGTCCTTTTGAACACAAAATGTAGACCTATCAATAACAACCCAGTAAAGGATCATGTGGTGTCCACTCCTCTGGTTAGTGATCATGATTCCACGGGTAAACCGGTGAAATCTAGCACTAAACAGAAGGATTCTATTTTGAAATCAAAAGGAAAACTGCCAGTTGAGAATTTGGATGATGAAATTAAAAGGGTTAATGTAAGGTCAGGTTCACAAACGTCGATTTCAGAACCCAAAATGACTAAACCAGTTAACCATAAACGTGTTACTCATCAAAGTCCAAGTGAACTAAAAGTTAAAGATGTTCAAAATGTCAAAACAATTAATTTTGTTAAAGAAGCTGAAACATCTAAAAGAGAAGTGACAAAACCCAACCAGACACATCTCACACCTTTACAAAACTCAACACCACATAAAAGTTTTCTTCAATCTGTAGAAGTAAGATCTTGCTACAGTTGTGGAAAACGAGGACATATCTCTCCTAATTGTCCTTATTATCAGACACCCAGAAAGAAAATTGAACTTTTTGATGAAAAACCAAGTTTTTCTAAAATGAGATCTAATACTCCACCTAAGAGTTTTAGTGAACCTAAAGTTCAAACCATAAGCCAGTCATCTGTTTACCACAAACAGGCCTTACATAAAACTAGTTTATGGAAAGAAAAATCAAGTAATGTGTCTGATAGTGAGGACAAGAAGAAGAAGGATGTGCCCTCATCCTCTAAAGGATAGTGGGTTGAGTTTATGATGTGTGATTCTTCTGGGTCACCCAAGCCAGTTAAGGCTTGGGTCCCAACTCTGAACTAATAAGTTTCTTTGAACGTGCAGGGTGTCTGCTACAGCGCTATCACTAATACCTGGATTATTGATAGTGGGGAGTCCAGGCACATGACAGGGAATTCGTCAATCCTTTTCAACGTTAAACAAATTAAAGGGGGACATGTTTCATTTGCTGGAAACAAAGGAGGTTATATCACCGCTCAAGGCGAAGTGGGAAATAAGAAAGTAAAGTTTGACAATGTCAACTACGTTCAACAACTATAGAACAAATTACTTTCAGTCTCCCAGATTTGTGATAAAGGATTCAAAGTTGTATTTGACAACAAGAAGTGCTACATGTTGAAGAAGGATTATGTGATTGAGGAGGATAAGGTTCTTATGTCAGCTTCAAGATATAACGACTTGTATGTCTTGGATCTATCAAAAGCCTCCACAACTGATCACAGTGTTCAATGTTTCTTGTCAAAGGCAACTGAGAGGGATTCAGTCTCATGGCATAGGAGAATGGGACACATTAATCCAAGGAAGATGAATCATTTGGTTCAGAATGATTTAGTAAATGGAGTAACTGTCAAGAATTTCCAGCTTCCAGATTTCTGTGTAGCATGTAAGAAAGGGAAACAGACCAAGAAGTCTTACAAGGCAAAGAAAGTGAATTCTATTGATATTCCTCTTGAGCTTCTACACATGGATCTGTTTGGCCCTGTAAGCACAAAGAGCATTGCTGGAGATCTATACTTCTTTGTAGTAACGGATGATTACTCAAGATTCTCTTGGGTGATGTTTTTGAAAGCCAAATCAGAAACTTTTGAATCATTCAAACATCTATTAACTACATTGGAATCACTCTACAAGCTAAAAGTAAGGCAGATTCGATCAGACAACGACACAGAATTGAAGAATCAGTGGATGGAGGCATATTTTAGAGAGAAAGGAATTGTACATCAATTTACCTCTGCCTACACTCCACAGATGAATGGCGTTGCTGAAAGGAAATATCAGAGCTTGATAGAGACTGCCAGGACAATGCTAGCCGACTCGAATCTGCCTATTCAATTCTGGAATGAGGCAGTGGCTAATGCGTGTTACACGCTCAATCGAGTCGTAGTGGTCAAACGACATGGGAAAACATGTTATGAGCTGCTCCGGCGACGTAAACCCAACTTAGAGTATCTAGAACCATTTGGCGCACCGTGCATGTTGTTGAAGAAAACTCAGACTGGGAAGTTTAGTGAGAAGGCAGAAGAAGGTATCTTTCTTGGATTTAGCATACTAGACAAGAGAGTTTATAACAACTCAACGGGTCAGGTAGAAGTGTGGTGCAATGTTGATGTTCAAAGATACACCACCCCCTTGCTAGAAAAGGACCCTCCTTCTTCTTTGACTATGATGGATTCTTTAAGTCCTTCAATCTACCGCCTTCTCATACTGATGATGAGCTTTCTGCTAGGATGATGTACGATGTTCTGAACACTCCACTACCAGACTCAACATCAACGGCTCCATTAGATGATCCTTCTAGCCCTTCAGGGGGAGAGCTTGAAGTAAGTGATTCTTCCTCTGATGATGAAGCAGTTGAGACTAAGAATGTGGACCAGGAGGAACATGTTCCCACCAATGAAAGTACACAAGCATCAAATTCTGAAGCCTCTGACACTTCTGAACCTCATACTCCAACAGCTACAGATACTGAACCTGGGTTTCACAATCTGGATACTAAGGTAGTTGTTCCCACCACTCCCGGATCTCAGATTAATGTTTATCATCCCTTGGACAACGTCATTGGAGATGTTCGATCAGGAGTACAAACACGAAATCAGCTATACTCAGCTGATTATGCCTCAGCCATGGAAAAGGGATATCTTCACGATGGTGCATATTGATGTTTTCTGTCCAATTTGAGCCAAAATATGTGAGTGAAGCCTTAAACGATAAGGCATGGGTTAGTGCAATGCAAGAAGAACTCCTACAATTCAATAAGTTAGGAGTATGGACCCTTGTGGACAGACCAAAAGGTGCTAAGGTGATAGGCACTAAATGGGTGCTGAAGTGCAAGAAAGATGACCAAGGGGTCATAATTAGGAATAAGGCTCGGCTTGTGGTTCAAGGATTTCGACAAGTCAAAGGCATAGATTACAATGAAGTGTTTGCACTGGTGGCAAGGATGGAAGCAATACGTATATTTCTAGCCTATGCATCCTACATGAAGATTAAAGTTTATCAACTAGATGTAAAAAGTGCATTCCTTCATGGTGAAATCCGTGAAATAGTCTATGTCAGTCAACCCGAAGGATTTGAGGATCCGTATCATCAGGATAGAGTTTGCAAACTGGACAAGGCTCTTTACGGGCTCCATCAAGCCCCTAGAGCCTGGTATGAGAAACTCTCAACTCATCTTGTGAAACACGGTTTTCGTAGAGGAGTTATTGACTGTACATTATTCATCAAAGAAAAGGATGGTGATTTAGTGCTGGTACAGATATATGTGGATGACATAATCTTCGGTTCCAAAAACAAAGAATTATGTAAAGAATTCGAATCTGTAATGAAAGTAGAGTTTGAGATGAGTGCCATAGGGGAGATGAAGTTCTTTCTTGGCTTACAGGTGGATCAGACACCCAAATGAATCTTCTTGCATCAGACTAAATATGTAGGAGATATCCTAAGTCGATTCGACATGGAGAATGCTTCAGCAGCTGGAACTCCACTTACCACGAACCATGACGTGGCACCCGATGAAAATGGTGATCTGGTTGATGCCACCATGTACAAAGAAATGACCAGATCTCTCATGTACCTCACAACCTCGCGTCCTGATATTATGTACGCCACATGTCTATGTTCCAGATATCAGGCAAAACCAAAAGTAAATCATCTCATTGGAGTTAAAACGATCTTTCGTTATCTGAAGGGTACTCCAACACTCGGGTTGTGGTATCCTCATGATGATGACTTTGAGCTTACAGCGTATAGTGACTCGGACTATGGTGGTTGCAAAATGAATTACAAGTCAACATCAGCGGGATGTCAGTTCTTTGGTAGACGGTTAGTCACCTGGCAGTGTAAGAAGCAAACATCAGTTGCTCTGTCAACATGTGAAGCTGAATACGTTGCTACTGCAAGTTGCTGTTCACAAATCATTTGGATTAACAACAAATGCGCGACTACGGTTTGCAATTTTCTAACACCCCTATTTTTGTTGATAATTCTGCTGCAATTGTTGTAACCAAAAATCCGGCCCAACACCCTAAAACAAAACACATCGGTATTAAATATCACTTTATACGTGATTGTTTTGAAAAACAACTAATCGATGTGGTTAAAATTAATATAGATTTTCAACGCGCCGACCTCTACACAAAGCATTTGACAAACCATGGTTTTTATATATTTAGAGGTTAATGGCATGAAAAGGAAAAGTGATGTGATTCAAGAAGACGACAGTTCTAAGTCCGACAAGTAGGTTCTTAGTTTATTAGTTATTTTCTTTTAGTTTATTTTATTTTCCTGTCTATTAAAATTCAAAAACATAAAAAGATTTTCGGTTTTAGAATTTTAGGGGGAGAATAGTTTTACTTTAGTATTTCCTTACAAAAAAAACAAGGGGGAGGGCAGGTTAGCTGAAAGAAATGAAATCAAATCTGTGATTATGATTCACAGTTTATGGAAAATGGTATAAACAGGGAACAAATTGGTTAGGACTTCAAAACTAATTTGCTCAAAATACAAAATTCAAATTTGCTTTCGAGTTTGCTGGGATCATAGTCTTTCTGAGGAGATCGAGGATCTTCAAGGCCATATCTACACCCTGCATGCCATACAGATCGTTACAGCAGACCTTCTGGGAATGTGCTACAGTTGACAGGTCCACTGAGCCCCATAGTATTCAGAGCTCGATCTTCGGACAGGAGATTAGGATCACTGCAGAAGATCTAAGGCGAGTCCTAGATCTGGGTGAGGATGGTGCCCACCCAACCAAGCTACATCCTCTGACCGTTCGGGGATGCTTTCTGAGGATGAAGTACACTGGGGACATCAATGCAGGTGTGCTCAACAAGAGCAACTTGTGCCCCCAGGTCAAGTACTTAGCTCATGTCATTCTCAAGTGCATAGCGTCAGGAGAGGAGGATTCGACGAGACGTCAGATCAAATCCCGAACGCATATGTTGCTCTGGTGCTGAACCACCCGTTCCGTTTTTCCCACATGTTATTCTTTTACATGATCGAGAACCTCGAGGCCAAGGGCAAGGAAGGCTTTTGCATGTACCCAAGTTTCTACCGATGATTATTGACGAGAAGCTTCCTCTGCTACCAAAAGAGAGAGATGATGCTGTGATTCTAGAGGTGATGGATGACATGACTTTAGGTCAAATGAAGGTGTACCGGGGGAAGCAGGTGAAGCCCCCGGTCAGGAGATTGTTCGAGCATTTGGCGAGTGAAGATTATGTGGCGCCCTCTCGTAAGAAGTGGCGTCACGATGATAGCGACTCCGATGTTGAGCCAATTGAGCTACCCACTGATAAAGAAGACGACGATGATGATGACCATGATGATGGTCAAGGTGGTGATGCACCTAGTGGAACAGAGAAGGCTGCCTTCCATCAAGACTTCGTGCTTGATGAAGAGGAAGATTCTGATGATGAGCCACTGGTTAGGACAGTTGGTAGGTGGTTTGTGGCCACCGACAAAGGGAAAGAGGCGGTTTGCAGACGCCAGGCTGGGTCAAAGGGTGATGATACTGATGTCATTGATCCTACTTATATACCTGACCAGCACATCAGCCCAGGGGGAGCTTCTACTGCCAAGAGCTCCAGGAAGAAGAGGATGGCCCACCCTTATGGCAAAAAGGGTAAGAGGCCAAGATTTACTTTGATCACATCTTCTATCACCACTGCCACAACCACCACTACTACAACACCCACTGCCACTTCCACCACCACTACCACACCCACTACAACCACTACCACAGCCACCGCTCCATCCACCACTCATCCACCTACTCCTCCATAATCCATTCCCATCCCTCCTCCCATCTTCACCACATCCACCACTACCACAACCACTCACCAAGCTGGTCCCTCCACCCAATCCACATTCACACCCGGACCTACTCTACCCATGGTCGGGTTAGAGGAGCTGCTGGCTAGCCTGAACCGGATGGTGCTAAAGCTTATTGCTACTAATGATTTGAGAGCTACTGAGATAAACCAGCTGATGGCGGTAAATGCAGCCCAAGCCAAGCAAATAACTTAGCTCAGTGAGAAGAATGCACTTTATGAGTGAGCTTTAGGCCGAGCTCACCATGCACTAAAGAGTCAAAACGAGTTGATGATGGCATCGGTGAAAAGGATTGAAGGACTGGAGAAAAAGAACAAGAAGATTATGCTAAGGCTGAAGGGATCTAAGGGTGAGCCCTTAAAGATCAAAGATGATGGTGATGATGGTGGAGATGATGATGACGATTCGTCTAATGATGAATTAGAAAAAGATGAGGATGAGGAGGAAGCTGGAGGAAGTGGAAAGGGAAAAGAAGGTGATGATAATGACGAGGATGATCAAGAAAGTGATGCATCTGCGTCATCCTGAATTCCATCAGCGAAAGAGAGGCGTACCAAGAGAAATCAAGATTAAGGAGCCTCGTGCTCAGCTCCTCAAGCTGAAGAGACTACAGATCAAGACAAAAGTAATGATTAGATGTTTATGTATTTGAACCTTTTGTACTTGAAATGTGTATTACACTAATGTAATTAATGATTAATTATGTTTAAATGTCTATCTAATGATTTATGAGTGTTGTGTTGAATGTTTAATCAAACAGATGAAGCTCAACAAACAAATGAATATGATATCCCCCCCCCTTCAGCAAGTTAATACTCAACTTACTATGATTCTTGACTTGCAAGGGATCGTCAGAAGATCTGTGAGCTACACTCTGGAGGAAGGAGAGATCATCCATGATCTAACAGATGAGCAGCTCGTTGAAATGTTCAGACTAAATCCTGATGAGCTTGTCAAAGATGCTTAAGAAGTTGATGTTGTGAGTGATGATGAGCTGAAAGATGTGGATAAGATAGAGATAGAGGATGTCACTGTAGATTATTATCACTGACCCGGAAGGACATGTTATCCCCAACTTGGGTGAAACGTTTGGCAGTGGTACTTTTGATAAGTTAGAGGAGATGGAGAAAGAGAAAGAGAAAGATGAAAGTACAGCCCAAGCTTCGGATGCTAATGTTGATATTAAGAAAGCAGAATGGGCAGCTTGTTTTGCTGAGATGAAAGCCCAACGCGCAACCCCAAAGCAAAATGCCTGCACCAAGCTTTATAGAGTCAAAAGACATCAGAAAGTGTCCGGCAAGATTATAGCGTGGGCATATTTTGAAGACTTGGAAGTCTATGCTATTAAAAGGGAGAAAAGGATTGAGTACTTCAGATATCCACATGATCAGAAGACTCTTCCTGGTTTTGAGCTCAACCGACTAGCATGCTTAGATCTGTTATATGCTAACCCAAGAAAGATGTCAGGATGGTTTGAGGCTGCATTGAAGAAATAATACCACACGGTAAACTTCAGACCTCAACAACCTAAGAATTTCATTCATAAGTCTGAAGTTGATCCTATATCTGGAAAGCCTAAAGTTGTGTTGAAGTGGAGTCCCCCACGCACAATGTCCAAGATTCCCTTACGGGAAATGCCTCAGGACTTCACTCCACACTTCAAATGGTGGTATTATGACTGGAGGATAGGGGAAGCGGTCATAGTTTGAACAAAGATGGGAAGATAGAGACTTATCAGGGTATTTGACCCAATGTGGCTCACTAACTTGTCTGCTGAAGATGTCTATACTTTATACAAGTGGCCACTGTTCTATGACACGCAACACATTGTACAAGCTCTTCAATTCCAACACGTTATACGGCTCTGTTTTGCATTAGAGATACATGCATGAGTCACAAGAGAAAAGAAGTACAAGAAGTTCCAAGAACATGTGAAGAATGTTAGACAATAGGGTAAACAAGGTCCAAGGGGGAGTTTGTAGATATATGTGTTCCTAGTTTATGTGCTTAAATGTTTCTTTCATGTCTTACATATGTGAAATATGACGAAGTAATGAAATATGATATATGATTTGTGTTTATTTATCTTTGATTCATATGTATGAACTTCATATATAGGTTTGAGGTTGTTGTACACAATTCTAAGTCAATAATGATTGAGTATTATGTTCAACCTAGTCGGGTGATTATTCATGCTAATGGACCATACTTATGGACCATACGCATGAATACATCATGCTTATAGACCAGTCGCACGATTGAACCAGGAGACTGGATCAGTCGTATGATTAAGACATAAGATTGACTCAGTCGCACGACTGAACCTTTAGTCGTGCGTATGACTCAATCGCATGATTCAGTCGCACGACTGAACCATGCTAATGGTTCAGTCGTACGAATGAAAACCACTAAACTATAAATACCACCTAATTCTTGGAAAAACATAACACTTGAAGAGATATTTCGAATACACATAAACCCTAGCCGTCCAGAGCGTCCCAAACAGCCTGTCCAAGTTCATAGTTCGTTCCTGATCGATTCCTACTCGTTCTTAACATTTAGTTCAATCTTATATCGATCAGGTTATGTTCTCATTGATTGGATCGCCAATCAAATAGGAATCCGCACTATTTGATCCGGTTTAAACGCAGAATTAGTTAATACTCCGTACGAACACAGCATATCATACGCCCATCAGCATATGATACGCCGCCTCATACGACACCCATACGCCCAACTTTCTATTCCATTTATCAAATACGCCCACCAATACGCCGCCACATACACCGCCCGACGTATGATACACCGAAACCCTGAGTATCATACGCTGAGTCTCTTTATTGACCTCTTTTTTTCATTTTTTGGTATTTACATCTTAAGTCCTTCAACTTTCATGTTTTGCTTCTTTTGCTTCCAATTAAGCTAGTTAAATCTCTAAACATCTATGAATCAAAACATAAACAAAGTCAACTTGTTCTACAATATTAACAATGTAAAATCAAGCATTTAGATCAACTAAACACTAAAATATTGACTCGTGATCAATGGACATTAAACTTTGTCTCAATCAAGAAAACTGAGAATCTCAACACTCTTACCATGACTGAACTATTGGGAATCCTTGATGGCTACCGTATGGAGATGGAATCTCAGAAAGGCCATCAGATAAATAGAAGCTCAAACCTTCCTATCAACAATGCTCTGCATGCTGCTCAATGTTCAAGAACTCCCTAGCCCCAGTTGTACCTGAACTACCCTCAACGGCCATCATCCTCTTCTAGACCCTACGTCACATTTCCTGAGACACCCATGTCTCAACAAGCTCAACAAAATCCTTTTCAGGATAAGCTTTTATTTTAGGAAATGAGCTCTTCGGAGATTTTCAATTATGTTTTGATGATCTCGAGTGTGTCAACCCATATGATGTGGAATATATGGCCATTGTGCAACAGATGGCTCTTAACCTACATAGCAAAGAAGTTCTTTAAGAGAACTAGAAGACAATTCCCTTTGAACCCAACCAACAACAAATTTGGGTTTGACAAAGCAAAGGCCAAGGGTTACAACTGCAATCAACTTGGTCACTTTGTAAGGGAATGCAAAGCTCCTAAATCAAACCTTGGAACAACTCAAGCCTCCCAACATCCTGCCACTACAAAAGCTAGGGCCAAGTCAACTGAACAAAAAACTGCAGCTATTGGTCAAGAAGTTGATTGGAGATTTATGGTGCAAGATGTGACTCCTACTCAAGCTCTCATGGCTGGAACTGAAGACAGTAAGGTATATGAACATCTCTGTCACCAACTTGCATTGCTAAGGTTAAATTGTATCAACACTATAACATGGAAATTAAATATGATATTGAGTCCTTATATATATTAAAATATAATTTTAAGAGAGCAGAATCTAACTACAAACTTAAAATTAAAGAGTTAGAGAAAACTGTATCCTTTTTGAAACATGAACACTCAAACTACAGGCTTTAAATAAAGGATTTAATCTCCAAGTTAACTGAGGCTCAAGCCAAGCTAGTAATAGCTGAGGCTAAAGCAAAGAAGTATGCATTGAAGAGCATAACTTCAACACCATCATTGCATCATCCTCAAACTCAAAGATGTGTTATCAAAATAAAAGTGGGTTGGGAACCAATAAAATTACTCCATCACACTCTTATGTGTCTGTTAGACAACTAAGATGTGTTATTGGTGAGCAAGAGGTTCCAACTGCTAACCCACTATCTAATAAGTAGTAGAATGATACAACAATGGTGACCACCATAAAGAAGGATTAGTTAGAAAACCTCATCCACACCGCTGATGATCAACCCCTAACCACCAAAGAAAAAAGAAACAAAGTCAAGGAAGTAAGAAGAACTACCAAGAAGGTGGCTGAGTCAAAGTTGAAAATAGACCCAAAGCAAAAGGGCGTATTCATCTCAGCCGGATTCCAAGTGGTTGGAAATTTTGATACAGGAAAGAAGTGTAGTACCAACACTCATATCCAGCTGGAATTAGAGCATTTTAGGATGCTTTAATGCCATGTTCTTTGCGGTTGAAGAAATGCCATTGGGAGTCAAGGAAGGTTAGAATCCATTGAAAGGTTGGTAATCAAGGTCTAGACATCTATATCAGCACCCATAGAAAAGAAGGAAGCCGGAGCTGCATATGGGACAAGTGGTAGGCTTAGATCATCATCTCAATTGGAAACTAGAGCACATAATCATTTTCTATGCTATGTTTTTTCAATCTCTCTCGAATGCCACATCAAGAATTACATTAAGTGCATAATGTGTGGTCTGCATAATCACATGGCTAAAGATTGTTGCTACAATCTAGCAAGCACACATTATGTAAACAATGTTAAGAAAGGAGTCAAGGAGGGTTTCACATTTGGACCTTATCACATGGTTCAGGTGTTATGAAAATAAAAGCTTGTTTCCGAAGCCAAGTTGCTTTTGGAAGAAACTCATTCTTCTTAAAGGAAAATAGCTTCGGAAGACAAGCCAAAGCACAAACCAAGAAACAGAAAGAAACCTTTTGAGAAGAAGACTACTTAGGAAGAAAAGGTGGTGACAACTTCTTCCGAAAAGAAAGAAGACTCGGACGCAAGGCATGTTGCTCTAGCCTCATCAGGCTCATCTACCGATCAACTAAAGAATGGAATGGAAGATCATAGAAGATGCTGCAACCCAAACCTCTTCTTCTCCAGCCATAATTGAACCCAAGACTAACAAGGCTTCAATTATCTCATCTACATTGGAAGAGCCCAAGACCAACAAGGCTTGGGTTTCCAATAGTAACTAATCATTTCACCTTATGAGTAGGGACATCCATATGACAAAAATGGAAATGTATGGATTGTAGACAGTGGATGCTCCAGGCACATGACATGGAACAAATCGCTCTTTCAATACATGACAGGGAACAAATCTCTCCTTCAATAACTTTAACATTTTGATGGAGGTTCTGTTTAGTTTGGAGGTGAAGCGAGAGGATACATATCTTGTAGAGTCGTGTATCCAATGGTAAGTTAAAAGTTGACAAATTAAACTTTGTCAAATAGCTTGAACACAATCTCTTAAGTGTTTCTTAATTCTGTGATCAAAAGTACCAAAAATTTTTGTTACAGAATATGAGTGCATTATCCTCAAACCCAGGATGACAATTCCTCAAGATATTTAGATGTCCCAGGAGAGGGGATATGTACAAGCTGGATATGAACAATGCTTCCCTACTGGGTGAAGTATAATGCTTTCTTTCCAAAGTTAATGGTGATGAGTCAACTCTCTAGCATAAAATAATGTGTCATGTTTATTTTAAAATAATGAATAAGTTGGTTAAAAATAACTTGGTACATGGTGTGCCTAAAAAGGAATTTTTCTGTAGAGATAGCCGTGTTGCTTGTCTAAAAGGGAAACAACACAAGGTATCTCATAAATCCATAGAAGTTAACTCTATCACCACTCCATTACACTTATTGCACATGGATCTATTTGGTCCCACAAGTATAATAAACGTTGGAAGGAAATCATATAGTCTTGCGATTGTTGATGATTTTTCAAGATTTACATGGGTATTAAGAACTAAAGATGAAACTGCTAAAACTCTAAAATCTATTATTCTTAAAACAGAAAATCAAATTGATCAGAAGGTAAAAATCATTAGAAGTGATCAAGGGACTGTGTTTAAGAATCAAGTTCTTGACTTATTCTGTAACTCAAAAGGGATTGCCAGACAATACAGTGCTCCTAGAACTCCTCAACAAAATGGTATTGTTGAGAGGAGAAAAAAGAAACTTATTTAGGGTGCAAGATGTATATTGGCTGATTCAAAGCTGCCTTTAACTTTCTGGGCAGAGGCAGTCAGCACTGCATGCTATATGCAGAATAGAATTTTATTGTTAAGCCCCATGAAAAAACCCCTTATGAGCTATGGAACAAGAGGCCACTGTTCATTGGCTTTCTTAGGTCCTTTGGCAGCAGGTGTACCATACTTAACATAAAAGACAATTTGATAAAATTTGTTGAAAAGTCAGATGATGTTGTCTTTGTTGGTTATTCCTCAAACTGTATTGCTTATAGAGTGTACAACATCAAAATCAATAATTTGAGGAATCATCCAACATTGTTGTAAATGAGCACACTTCTTGTGTTAAGGGAATGGACCTGATCATATTTTTGACTTAGTAGAGAATGCAAGTCAACAAGCTCTCCCCTTTTAATCGTCTACTTGATCACTCTAATGTGCTCATCCATAGTGGATAGAGACATTGGACCAATCCTCCTTGCAGAGAATCCATACAACTTCAAGAAACTCATCATCCTCTGCCTATTAGAAGATTTCTTTTGGCTCTTTTAGATGATGGCTCTTGACTTTGCAGCTTCTTTCCTAATCTTTCTCTTAGAGGCCTTATATTCTTTGATGACTTGTTGCTCCAGATTCTTAAGATACTTGAATTCATTATAATCATATGATAAGGGAAGAAGTGCAGATGTCTGATAGAGGCCTGTAGCACTTAGGTAGTTATTAATATTTTGTCTATCAACTTCCTTGTTTACCTGAGGTTGTTCAGTTGCCACAGCCTTTGTCTCAGGGATTTCTTGAACATGGAAGAGAGTCGGAGCATTGTTATATAGCCTTTTCTACCTTCTTCTTCTTTGATATTGAGGAGCAACTCTGCATCCTTGGCCTCTTCCTCTCCTTTAACAGCTCTATGTCTGCTTGTTCATTAAGTTCCTCTAAGGGAAGAGAGATGAGTTCATCCATATTGTAGTTCCTGGTCCCCAAGTAGTTTATCCAGGCTTCCCTCAACTCATCATCTTAAGTATTTGGCTTGCGGAGCGCCCTGATAGTTGCTTCCATGAAGCCTGGAGACCCACTTGAACTATCCTCTTTAGCTTCCTTTTTCTCTCTCTCTCTCTTCTCATTCCAATCTCCTCAGAAGTCAATTTCCTTTTCCCTTTGTCACTTACAGGCCTTGGTGACTCGGGATGGAGAGAGCTTTGGCCTTCATTGCCTGATTTAGCAGTCAAGCTCTAGCCAGAGAGAGGCAGTAAAACACCTTCACCAGCTGGTGCCTTATTGAGGGTAATAGGTGCTGAAGAGGTTCTTGTCTCAAGGTTCACAGGTTCAACTACTGGGCCTTCAGTCAAGGCTCCCCCTTCAAAGCTAATCTTAGGGTCCACCTCTACGTCCACTTGACCAATAGTCTTACCTGCTAGCCTCTGTCTATATAATCTAAGCTTGAACTCTTCTGGCACCTTTTCTTGAATCTTATCTGCTAATCTTTTTTTGCCTGTTTTGACTTGGGTTGGCAAGTGGAAGGTCAATCAGATAGGTGCTCTCATAGAATCTCAAGTTGGAGAAATTGAAGATTTCATGTTGCCTTAGAGATCTAGAGATTACCATAGCTCTTCTATCAGTGTCATACCTTTGTCCTATAATTGGATTCTCAGAGTGATGAGATGGGGTATGCATAGCTCTTAGAATACCCTTCTCTAACAGACTTTGTATGAGTGAGTCCATATCAATATGGACTTGAGGAGGCGGCTTAGTATGGACAATTGGAAGTGAGGGTGGTGAATCCTCAATGTCCATACTCGGTGAAGAACTCCTAGTTTATGTGATTGCTTGTACTTTCTCCCCCTTTTTTTGTAGCATCAGCCTCTTGCATAGGTGAGCTAGGGGTTAGGTCTATCACATCCATAGGTTCTTGTGTTCTTGGTTGAGTCCCCCTTAAAGGTCTCCCACCTAGTTTTTCTTCGAGATCAGAAATCTCAAGTTGCTGATCATGGACCCTTCTTTGTAAGGTAGTCATTTGAGATTCCAAGTGACTAGCCTTGTAGACTAAATAGGTGCTTGTTTTGGTTAGTTTTTGCACCTTTAGTCTTATGTTCCCCTCATCTTCATCAGAAGAACCACTGGGGGATGAGAGAATAGGACCTAAGACTTCTTCCTCATCACCTGCACTTTATTCTTAGCTGTTGGATTTCCCTTGCACCATAACAGCTTTAGTTGAAGTGTCAATGGGCTGGGTTGCCCATGGTTGAAGTTTTAATAATGTAATCACTTGCTGAAGTGAGAGCCTCTTCCATATGGACCTACCAAACAAGTTCATGGAGATCCACCTCAGTAGGCGGTAGATGATGTGGTCTAGACATGGGAGAAGCAGGAGTACTCATCTCTCATTGAGCAGGGGAATAGAAGAGAGACTCATGATCCTCACTGAATCCCATGTCTTCATCATCATAGAATTCTAGGTTGGGAATCAGTTGGTTTAGATCAAGAAGCTGGGGATGGTAACTGTCCCTTGAAGGTTGTTCACTAGAGTTTTGAGACTCTGAGTGAAGGCTTAAGGCTGTTGGGGTTGTGAGCTCATCAGGCTGAGCATGAAGAACCTCAGCACTGATCATTGGTGAGATGGGAGTGGTTTGCTCCTTAGGGAAAATAGGAGCTCCAGTGTCCATTTCCTCCCCCATGGGTGGTGGTATGGGGGTCTGCACAAGTTGAGTAGCTTGTGTAGGGGTTCATTTGGATTTTCTTTTGTAGGTGATGATTATTTGTGGCTATGTGGGCTGTTGTGAAGTAGAAGGTGTGGGTTCAACACTAGCTGGTGCTGCTAGGTTGTAACCTTGAGCAATAAACTCTAACATTTTTGATACAAGGGTTGTTTCTACCCCTAAAAAGCCCATAGTAGGCTTTTTCATAGTCTTAAAGATATCAGCCTTCATCTGACCTAATTTTAGAACATTACTTGTTCTCCTCAATTGTGAGCCCAGTTCACAGTTAAGAATGTACTGAACATATCTAGGGAACATGTAAAATTCTAAGGAGTCCAATTTTGCAAGTAAATTAGTATATACATATTATGAATACCTGAACATGACCTCCTAAACCATCCTATGGACTATAAAGAAAAGGTCTTTAATATACTTGTCCCATCCTCCATGCTTGTTAGATTAGCTATGAACGACCACATGGAGGAGGTACTTTCCCTGAGAGGAGACCTTCCCTTTCGTGAAGGTTCTGACTGAGAAATCACCTTTAAAGCATATCTGTCCAAAGGATTGGTTAACAGCAGATTTGGGGAAGGACAAATCACCTTCTACATCATCCAGCCAGAGATGAGTGTTTATGGAGGCTAGAGTGATGAAAATTTTCCTCCCCTGCACTATGGCAAACAATGCCTTCTCCCCATCCATGGTGACCTTTTGGCAGGTCCTCTAGAATCCCAATAGCTAATCCTCATAGAGTGGAGGATCTATGGTAAGGGAGGTGAAGTAGCTTGACATAGTAAGAAAGTGGCGGACCTCTGAGAAACCTTGATCTTTCTTAGAGTTCAATAGAGCAACTTGATTATGTTGCCTCTAAAGGTGCATGGAGATATCGGGTTGGTTTCTATGGTCATGGTTGGCTATTTGAGGTAGTTTTGTTGTGAAGGAAGATAAGAACAAAGTCAGTTTGTGGGTGAATTTAGGTTAGAGAATTTGCAGATGAAGAAGATAGTGAAAGAGGGGGAACCGTTAGGTGTATGTATATGAAATGGATTTGAGACAAAGTTAATGCAAAAGGATAAACTTTGAAATCCAAATGTCAGTCCAACCTTTGAAAAAGGTGCCAAAGAAGGTAGTTTTCTTAGAAGTCAAAAATCTTCTAACGGTATTTTCTCTTCGGAAGTTTTGTAAAAGTTCCAAAGCCAATTTTGACTTTGGAAGATTTTCCTTAGCTTTATGGAAATTTGCTTTAGAAGAAAAATATTCTTGGAGAATTTTCTCTTTTGAGACATATTTGTTTCGGAAGAGATTGAAACTTGGAAGTTTTATTCATAAGGGATAAATCTTTTGAGATTTAATTGCTTTCGGAAGAAAATTATCCTTCAAACACATATAAGTACTTAGAATCATATTTTTGCTGCGGAAGATATATCAAAATTTCTTCCAACGGTAAATTTCTTTTAAGTAGTTATTTGATTTGAAGACTTAATATTCTTCCGAAGACAATATTAATGTATTTCGAAAGAAAATTATGTTTAAAATTTCTAGAATTCTATAGGATGTCATTTGAAAAAGGTGTCTTTCAAAGTAAACATGGCTTATGTAGGTGATAGTTTAAACAATTTAGGACATACATGTTTTAGAAATTGTCTTGAATTAAGTTTTAAGAAAATCTACTCTAAGTTAATTATCCCAATTGCTGATACAAGGTATTTAAATCTTTGTTCATCAAAAGTTTGTGTGAACAGATTAGCATATTATTCATTTGTGTTAACTTTGACTAGATTTATCAAACCCTTTTCAAAATTATCTCTAATTAGATGATACCTAATGTTGATGTGTTTTGTCCTTGAGTGTTGCACAAGAGTCTCTGTAATAAAGATAGCACTGCTGTTGTCTATGTTTATTGATATCTCCTTGAAGTTGGATGCATAGTCCAACATCTGATTCTGAATTCAAAGCACCTGAGCATAACAGCTAGCAGCAGCAATGTATTCAGCTTCAGCATTTGATGCAAACACACAAGATTGTTTCTTGCATTTCCATGAGACTATCCTTCAACCAACGAATTGACGTCCCCCAGATGTAGACTTTGCAGTCATGTTGATAGTCACTATTTGTATAGGCATACAGATTGAAGTCAGAATTCTTTGGATACCAAAGGCCTAGTTTAGGAACACCTTTGAGATATCTAAGAATCCTCTTAATAGCAACTAGGTGTGACATCATGGGGTTAGCTTGATATCTTGCACAAATGCATGTAACAAACATGATATCAGGCCTTCTAGCTATGAATTACATAAGAGACCCAACCATAGCACTATAAAGGTGTTCATCTACACACTACCCCTCAAGATCAGGTCGAAGGGAGTGATTTCTAGCTATGGGTGTCTTTGCAACCTTACATTCAATCATGTTGAATCTTGTAAGTATGTCTTATACATACTTTGACTGACTTATGAAGATGTCATTGTCAACTTGCTTCATTTGAATTCCTAGAAAGCAATTGACTTCCCTTATAGCACTCATTTCAAATCTATTCTTCATCAACCTCTCAAAGTCTTTGTAGTACTTTGGATTAGTTAACCTGAAGATAATGTCATCTATATACACTTGAACTAGCATTAAGTCATTCCCTGTTCCTTTGATGAAGAGAGTCCCATCTATAGTACCCCTCTTGTAGCCATGCTGACAGAGATACTAAGATAGTGTCTGATATCACATCCTTGGAGCTTGGTGTAGCCCATAGAGAGTTTTATCAAGCATGCAGACATAACCATGATGATTTAGGTCTCCAAAGCCAGGTGGTTGTTTGATACACATTTTTATCAATCACCTCATATAAGAAAGCACACTTAACATCAAGTTGGTAGACCTTGAAATCCTTAGATGTTGCAAAAGCCAGGAATATCTTAATAGCTTCAAGTCTTGCTACAGGAGCAAACACATCTTTGTAGTCAATTCCTTCTTCTTGTGTGTACCCTTCAACAACTAGTCTTGCCTTGTTCTTGATGACAAGCTCTCTATCACCTTTTTTGTTCTTAAAAACCCACTTGGTTCCTATGGTAGTCTTCTCTTGAGGAAGAGGACATAGGTTCCAAACCATTTGTCTTTTGAATTGAAGCAGCTCCTCTTGCATTGCTTAAACCCAACTTCCATCCTTCAAAGCCTCATCAAGTTTCATTGGCTCTATCTGGGACAAGAAATAAGAGTATAGACAAACACTTTTGTCATGGGTTTGTCCTCTTGTTCTCATCCATTTGTCAACATCTCCAATGATGTGTGTGCAGTGAGGTGTGACTTGTGGATCCTAAGTTGAGGGATCACAGCAAGTTGATTTGATAGATCTAAATTTGTGAAGTTTAGGTATGGCAATGAAGTGTTTCCCACCACATCAACACACTTATCAAGAGAAGCTTGATCTAATGAGTGTGCGACATCATTGATGTTGTCTTCCATGGAGTGGTTGTCAGCATCAAGAGATTCTTGATCACTGTCACCACCACTTTTTCCTCATACGTTTGAAGCTCCTTCATTTGAGTTTTATGCCTCTGAGCTAGAATTTCTAGGCTCCTCAGATGTATCAGCTAGATTTGTCATGGTTGTGATGATAGGAACTCCATCTGCTAGATTAGTTACCCCTTAAGCTAAAGTAGTATTCTTGTTTGGTCTTCTCAGCTCAAATCTTGGGTTAGGATCTCCTGTTTTGAAGATATCTATAGATCCTGAAACATTCTCACAAGATTTATTAAAACAGTTGGTAACTAAATCAAGATCAAATAGCCAATTAGGACCAGAACCTTTCACACTGGGAGTGTGCTCATTGAAGGCCACACTGGCTAACTCTTCAACTACTCTAGTCCTGAGATTGTATACTCTATAAGCCTTAGCTTGGGAAGAGTATCCAGTAAAGTGTCCATCATCTGATTTCTAATCAAATTTGGCTATTTTATCTTTGGTATTCAAGATAGTGCAAGGACATCCAAATAATCTGAGAAAACCAATGAAGGTCTCCTTTTGTGCCACAGCTCATAAGGAGTCTTACCATGAATCTTAACCACTAAAACTCAGTTTTGAACATAGCAGGCAGTTTTGATAGCCTCTGCCCAAAAGGTGATGCGTAGTTTAGAGTCAGACAGCATGGTTCTTGCAGCTTCAATAAGTGTCCTGATTTCTTCTTATCAACACCATTTTGCTAAGGAGTCCTGGGAGCACTATATTGTCTTCTAATACCCTTCTTATCACATAATATGTCAAGGATTTGGTTCTTGAATTCAGCTCCTAGATCACATCTTATGATCTTGTCCTTGTGGTCATATTGATTCTTAATTGTTAGAATAAAATTCTTCAAGATCTCAAGAGTCTCATCCTTAGTTTTAAGGAGAAAGACCCAAGTGAAACTTGTGAAGTCATTTGTGATCACCAAACCGTATGAGCTCCTTCCTAAACTCATTAAACTAGTGGGGCGAAAGAGATTCATGTGTAATAAGTGTAGGGGAGTAGTGATGGAAGTTCTTTTCCTTTGGTTTGTGAGACACCTTGTGTTGGTTCCCCTTCAGGCATGCAACACAATTATCATCACTTGTAAACTCTTTCTTTGGCATTATAGTTTCCAAATCATTCTTAATCAATTTCATATTTTTAAATTTACGTGGCACATTCTTTTATGCCTATCACTATCTACTTTAGATAGAAAGTAAGAAACTTCTCCTGAGGGAGATGTTTTCTGTAAATCCATCTTGTACATATTCCTTTTCCTGGGGGCTCTGAGTAGGATATGCTTTTGAGGAATGACCACTCCGGGCTTGAGAACAATGCACTCATGCTCAGTGAAGAGCATGTTATGACTATAATCATAAAATTGGGATACACTCATTAAATTATACCCAAGCTCTTTACCAAAGTTTACTTTTTCAATGCCGAGCTTACCATTTGTAAATATGCCCCTTCCAGTAATGTAACCTCTTGAATCTCCTCCAAAAGCAACTGGCCCTCCATTAATCTTTTTAAAGTTTTAAAGCAAAGAGCCATTGCCTGTCATGTGCTTGGAACAACCACTATCAATGATCCATACATTCCTCTTGATCTTTAGCTATTCCTGTATTAAAAAGAAAAGGTTAGTTACATTTTGAAACCCAAGCCTTATTGGTCTTGGGCTTGTCAATATGGACTGAAGACAATGCAACAGTAATTGATCCTATGTTAAGACTTTGAGGATCATTTGCTGTTGTTAAAGAAGAGCTTCTAGTCACTTGGTCTTCCTTCATCTTCCACACCATATTTGGAAGAATAGACTTGATCTTCAATACTTCGAAAGTTTTGACAACTTTGGAAGTTTTGGAGACTGACCCTTAGGAAGATCCTGCTTTCACTACACCAAGCTTCATTGCTTCGGAAGCATTCCTTTCTTCCAAGACCAATTTATCTTCTAAAGGCACGTTTTAACTTGTCTTTATTTCCATTTTGGAGCTTTCTAATAGAAGAGATTTTCCTTCCGAAGCTTTCTTCTTCTTTTTCTTCTGAGAAATGTTCTTCTTGGTCATGTGGATAGTACTTTTGGGATCGTAGATACAATCCTTGGCAAGATAAGAAGTACTACCACACATGATACAATAAACTATCTTTCTTCTAAGAGTCTTCTTGTGAATAGAAAGCTGAGCTTAATCACATTCCATCTCCATCTTCAACTTCTCAGATGCTGCAGCAAGCTTCCTAGGGTGATGCTTGCTCTTGGAGGTGGGTGATTCAGGCTGGGTAGCAGAGGTACACAACTAATCAGCCTTCTTTCCTTCATAGGGATGAGTTGGACATGAACTAGAACTCTTGGTACAAGAGTTCGGAGTTGAGTCCTCTGTCTTCACCACTTCAAACATTGTAGAGATAAAGACTTGCTTTTGCTTAGAGTTGAAGGTGGTCTTGATCTCTTGAACCTTATTTGATATTCTTTTGGCTACTTTAATCAAGTACTTCCTTTTAGACTCTATCATCCCTGGTTTCTTCCTCTCCTCAAGAGAATAGTGGCCCTTGTTAGGATGACCTTCTTCACTCATCTAAGATCCATCCTTCACTATCTCCTCTTCATCCTCTCCTTCAATGGGTTCTATGAGTGGTAGCTCATCTTGACAAGTTCAACACCTAGGAGATCTTACAGAAAGTAGAGTATGTGGAGGAGCTATATCAGTAGATCCCAGTCCCAGCTTGTTCTGATAACACACTTTTGCATGCAAGGATGAGGATATCATGTTCTTGAAGGTATCGTCTTCAAAAACACATTTCTTTGCCCTAGCTTTGTGGATCACAAGCTCAACCTAGCATTCAGTTAACTTTTGTGATGAGGTCTTTGATCTGGGACCTGTAGTTGGTATGTTAATGCTTATGAACAGAGATGGTTTTCTCTAAATCTTCTAAGATGTTTAAGGACTCAAGATCAGATCTCATCTCTAAATTAAAGGACCTATATCTGTTAACTTTAGCAATGCATTCTTGGGTACAAAGATGTTCCAAAACCTTGGCTTCTTCATGATCAGCCATCAGTGCTTGGTTTGGAGATGCATCTTCAACCTGGAAACTCCAATCAAAGCCTCCTTCTTCAACAGCAACCGCAGCTTGCTGCTTGGGCTTTTCAGTGTGTGGAGCTCCCTCAGTGTAGTTTGACCTGGGTTGTGCTTGGCCTCTATTTGTCCTTAGTGCCTTACACTCCCTAGAAAAGTGTCCCATCTGGTTACAATTGTAACACTTCACTTTGCTTTTCTCAACCCTAAACTTTCCACTGGATACATTGCTAGGAAACTTCCTCCCTGTCCGCTTGTATAATTTCTTGGCTCTATGAGTGATAAGAGCCATCTGTTGGACTATATCCATGTATTCCAGGTCATCTGGATGGATGCAGTCCAAATCTTCAACGGTGAAATGGAAGTTACATGTGCTTTCATCAGTAGACATAAAGGCTTTTGATGAGCTTGTCTCTTGCAATGGGCTTACTTCGATGTAGCTCTCCCTTGATGTCTACGAGGAGGTGATGAAAGGACCCTTTCGTGAGCTGTCAGGGTAGCAGATGAGATGATGTTGTGGTTCTATACAATCCTTTTCAACCACATGAATGGCTGAACTCTGCTGATTGATGGAGTTACCAGATGGATTTTGCATGTTCATCTCCATATGGTAGCCATTGAGAATACCATATAACTCAGTGAGAGTAAGAGTCTTGAGGCTTTTAGACCTCTTGATGACCATACAATAGTGTGTCCATTGTCTGGGAAGAGAGGACATAAATATCCTCACAATGTCCCTATTCTTAAGAGTTACTCCAACATTTATTAGAGTATTCAAAATCTCAACATACCTGAAGTATTGTGGAGTCATGGTTTCACATGTTTTAAAAGTGAAATTCTCAAATTGTTGCTTCAAGAGGTCCTTCTTGTTCTCTTTTACTTTAGTGGCCTCATACATAAGCTTCAGTGCATCCCATAGTTGGTTAGCAGTCTTGCCCTTCTTGAAGCCTCTGTATAAAGAGTTGGGAAGAGCAGTTTGGAGGGCAGTTATGACTTTTTGATCTACATCTATCTTCTTCTAGTCTTCTTCAGAGTAGTCTACCACTTCCTTTAATATTATGCCAATACCAGTAACAACTGAAGAGGTGGATGGTATATGAGGTCCAGAGACAACAGAACTCCACATCCTGGAGTCTTGAGACTTGATGAAGCCTTCCATTCTTTGGCACCAAGTATCAAAATCATCAGGATTGATCAGTGGAGACATTGTCATGGTACCCGTTTCCATATCAGTCTTTGTGATAGCTGCCATTTGAGATGTTAAGTGATTTGTTAAACTAAGAGGATTTAAGATGGTAAGATCTTACAATCAAGAGCCTGAAATGCTCTGATACCAATTGCAGATTGCCTTTTGACTTGTGACTATGAAATGACTTAGCTCACATGCTAATATATTACAAAAAGGATAGAATGTACAAAGTAGAAAGTTACAGACTTTAAACCTTAATCTACAGTTTCAAAAGTATGGATCTTTCACCAACTTATACAAGTTGGTGAGTCTTCAGAGTTGCAGTGGAAAGTGGGTCTTCTCTGTATTTGGAAGAAATCAGTCTTCACTTCATTGGTTTCAGAACACTTTGTCTTTTAAGCTTCGGAAGATTTCATCTTTGGCTTCGGAAGATTTGGTCTTTGACTTCAGAAGATTTTACACTTTGAATATTTTCTATGAGATGTGTAAAACTTCCAAAGTAACTTCTACTATTTACATCATGTATGCCTGCTGGTAGCTCTTTGGTTGCTTTGGTTGCATTAGCCTTTCTAATATAACCTTACAATAGAGTATTTTTTTTCTTCCGAAGCAAATATCTCTTCCAAGCAGGCCCTCATACAACTACCCATGCAGTAGGAAGTGGAAACAACAACTCCCATTTCCCTGAGGAGCAGACCACTCTTATTACTTCTTTGATCAGTGCTAAGGTTTCTCATGCTCTGCTTAATGAGCTCATTGCCACAGCCTTAAGCCATCACTCGGAGACTCAAATCTCAAGTGATTAACCTTCAGGGGAAAGTTACTATCCCCATCCGTTAGACTTAAACGAACCCATCCCTGACCTTTAATTCTATGATGATGAGGATATGAGATTTGGTGAGTACCATAAATCTCTCCTCTCCACCCATGCTCAAGGAGAGACGAGTGATCCTGAATCACCCATATCTAGCCCACATCATCTAACTCCAATAGAGGTGGACCTCCCTTAACATGTTTAGGAAGTCCATACGGAAGAGGCTCTCACTTCTGCAAGCGATTACATCATTAAGACCTCAACCATGGCAACCTAACCCATTGACACTTCTACTGAAGCTATCATGGTGCAAGGGAAATCCAGCAGCCAAGAACCCCAAGCTGGTGATGAGGAAGAAGACTACGGTCTTATTCTCCCTTCCCAATATGATTCTCCTGATGAATATAGGAGAGTCTGCAACTAAAGGTGCAACAAATGTCTTAGATCTAGTTCCAATAGGTCTAGATTCATTGTATAGGCTTAGAACTTTATTCATGCTTTTGTAACAAATGTCTTAGATCTAGTTCCAATAGGTCCAGATCTAGTTGCAATTTATGTATAGATTAACCCGAATAACTGTGATTTTATTTATATGTGTGATTGCAGGTATAACATCATATTTAGTCAATTTTGTAAACTTGACTAAGTGTAAGAACTATCTACGGATGAACATTCTATACTTCCGTAGATGTTCTGCTAGAACAAGGAATTGTGGATCCGAGGATCTTCTATGGAAGAACAGCTTGCTGCGGATGAAGTATCAACTAAGATTCCTACGGAAGACCAAAGTCCTTTGGAAGACCAAAATCCTACTAAAGAAAAAACTCCTACGGAAGACTCAAGTCCTACGGAAGACCAAAACACTTGCATGTACCTCACCAAGTACATCAAGTCAACAAGTCAAACATTAAAGTAATGTCAAAAGTCAACTCCTACGGACAACTTTACTTTAGTCAGATAGCTTCACATCAAGACATTCTCTGAGTAACTTTCTTACCACGATAAGAAAGTTACTGTTACCCTAATAGTAAATTCTTGAGCCTATAAATACAAGGCATAGGTGCACACTTTTAGGTATCCATGATCAAACCCTAGCAACCCTAACAACAATCATAACAATACACACCAAATTATCATTAGAACCCTAGCAATCAACGATAGCAATTATTTGTTCAATTGTAATAATTAATCAAAATTAATGGAAATCTTTTGAATCAAACGTTGCTTGTTCATTTATTGTGTTCATTTGTTTTACATTTACCAGAATTGTTCTTTGTTAATTTATATTACAATTGTTATTTCATTAGCAATCAATTAAACAACAAGTAGTGATAATTCCGTGATCACTATTTGGGCGATCTAACCTGATAATTCCTGTTTCGATCCTTGGATTCACAAAATGTCAAAAAATGTACTTATTTAGATTCAAAGGTAAGTTACCTGGAATTTCATGTGGCTACCTTGCAAAGACAAGTTAGTGACCAGCAACTTGAGATCACCGATCTCACGGGCAAATTAGCTGAGAGACCTGTCAGGCAAACTCAAACAGGTCCACAAGAACCTGTGGATGTGGTGAATCTAACCTTTAGCTCTCCTGTGCGATAAGATGATGCTACCAAAAATGCGGAGAAAATCCTACCTACAATCACAGAACCTGTGAGTTCTTTCCAGAGTATGGAGATAGAGGATTCACCAACCTTACTTGGAGTTGTCCATACTCGACAACCTCATTAGGCTCACGTTAATTTGGATTCACTGATTCAAAGCCTGTTTGAGGAGGGCATACCATGGGCAATGTCTACCCTATCCTACCCTGTTGAAAATCCAATAGTGGGATGGAGGTATTATGTTGATAGAATAGCCTTGGTAATCTCTAGATCCCAGGGACAACAAGAAGTCTTCAACTTTCAAAACCTAAGATACTATGAGAACACCTATTTGGTTTATCTGTCACTTGCCAACCCAAGTCAAAGCAGACAAGCTACAAGGTTAGCTGAAAGGATTCAAGATATGGTGCTTGAAGAGTTCAAAAGGAGAACCAAGTTATATGGACATAGGCTAGCAGTCAAGACTGTTGGTCAACTAGATACTGAGGTGGACCCTAAGATTAGCTTCAAAGGGGAAACCTTGGTTGAAAGCCCAATAGTTGAACCTTTTAACCTTAAGAAATGAACTGCTTCAACACCTAGTACCCTCAGTGAGGCACCAACTGGTGAAGATGACTCATAACCTTTCCCTTGCCAGAGCTCAAGTACTACACCCTAAGTCACACAGGCCAGTGACTTATAAAGGGAAGAGGAAGATGACATCTAAGGAGATTGAGGAGTAGAAGAAAGAGAGGAAGAGAAAGGCAAGGGGAGAGAGTTCAAGTGAGAACCCAAGCTTTATGGAAGCTATAATTAGGGGGGCCCCCAGGCCAAACTCAAGAATATGAGTTAAGGGCAACTAGATTGAACTATCTGGGGTCTAGGAAGTACAATTGTGATGAACTCATCCCTCTTCTCTTAAAAGAACTGAATGAACTGCGTGACATGGTAGTGTCAAAGGAGAGGGAGGAAGCTGAGGATGCAGAGTTGCGCCTCAAAATTATAGAAGAAAGAAGAAGAAAAAGACTCTGCAAAGCTCCTACCCCTCCCCAGTTCAAGAAAGCCTTGTGGCAGAGGTTGTGGCTACTGAGCAACAAACTCAAGTAGGTAGGGAACAAGACAGAAAAAACATGATAACCTACTTGAGTGCCACAAGCCTTTATCAAGCAGCAAACACACTTCCCTTATTTTATGAATACATTGAATTTGAATACCTGAAGTAGCTTGAGCAAGAAGTGCTAAAAAAGCAAAAGGCTGCTAAGAGGAAGATGAGGGAAGAGGTTGCAAAGTCAAGAGCCACCATCAGAGCAAATCAGAATCTGTCTGCTAATAGACAGAAGATGGTGAGCTTCTTGAAGCTGCATGGGTTCTCCAAAAGGAGACTTGGTCCAATGTCTTTATCCACTATTGATGAGCACATTAGAGTGATCAAGCAGAGATTAAGAAGGTGAGCTGGTAGACTTGCATTCTCCACCAAGTTAGGATGCACCTAAATCTAAGGTCAAGGTTGAACCCCATGAGACAACATAACCTTGACCTAGTGTTGCATCACAACCAACTTTATCTTCTAACCACAGTAGGGTACTGATCCCTCTCCTTCTAACCCTCTGAACGAAAAGGACCTAACTTTGAAGGACAAACAATAACCATCTG
This sequence comes from Flaveria ramosissima, assembly GCA_025215565.1. NCBI lineage: Eukaryota > Viridiplantae > Streptophyta > Magnoliopsida > Asterales > Asteraceae > Flaveria > Flaveria ramosissima. Next base: position 27,881,897 of record CM046046.1, on the reverse strand, counting down.
GTATTCAAGATCAACCTTCTCAGCTAAAGTATACAAAGAGGAAGAGGATGGACATTAGAAGTGACAAGAAGAAGAAGAAGAAGTCCAAGGCATCCACCTTTGCACCTTAGGATGGGTCAAAACATCCTAAGGGTGATAAAGAAGAGGCTGCTCAACATAGCCCACTTATTGTAGACCCTCATGCTGCTGAGAGACTCATTTTGTGTTGGGTATTTTCTACTAACCCTGATAGATGGTATGTCACTAGAGATCAAGGGGGTCAAGACATGTACTTCTAGCAAATCATACTTGACCTCCCTCTACATAATCTATATGACATGACTAGGTACTTTGAAAGTCTGATGAATCCTGACCAACTGATGATGAAGGGAATGGTCTTGATTCTGATGAGGACTGTTAATAGATAAAGATTAAGATTCAAAGTTGTTTTTAAGTTTTGGTAGCATAAGCCTAATGGGAGTTTGTAAGGATTACACTTAGAGGCTGATGCAACCCAAGAGCTCTCGGCATGCACATGTGAAGTACAAGAAAGTTACTTCGAAAGATTTGATACAACTCAATGAATTATGCTAAGTATCAAATCTTTCGAAGCCAAAATACCAAATCTTCCAAAGCCAAAGATAAAGTATTTCGAATCTTCAAGGACAAAGTCTTCTGAAGCTAAAGATTAATTTCTTCTGAAGACAGAGAAGACATGTTTTTTCTGAATCACCTTTTGACAAAAGGTGACTACTTTCCACTGCCACCTCTGAAGACAAACCAACATAGATGAGTTGGTGAAAATTCCATACTTTTGTCAAACTGTAGATCAAGGTCTTCTGTTTGTAACTTTTTACTTTTGTACTTTTATCATTTTTGTATTAGATAAGGATGTGAGTTATGGCATGTCATAGTCACTAGTTAAAAGGCAATCTGCCTATTGACTTTACATTGATCTTCTTGTCTAGATTAATGTTTCCAACTGGCCTTCAAAGTATGACCGACTGTAGGATGTAGTGTAAAGTGTGTCAAGTACTTGTCACTAAAATGTAAGCTTTGTAACACTTGTAAGAACTTGAGAGCAATATACATCATTCTTGAAAACATATTATTAAGTTCTTGTTCTTTACTTGTGTTCTTTGTTTCATCATAAGTTGGTTCCGTATTTGATCTGCTAAGTGTTATAACTCTCTTAACAACTGTGAAACTGTTTCATTGACCCTTTTTACTAGTCCTACATTCATGCAACAACATCTTGGATTTGTCATTTTTACATCCAAATTTTGCTAAAGTAATCAGCAATTTACTAGTCCTACATTTTGCTAAAGTAATCAGCAATTTACTTTACAATGTTAAGGGGCAGATCAAAAACTTTATTTTCATGATCGTAGTACATGTTAGCCCAGGTTGAACACACTTGAATCAAATAATAAAGATTATGGATCAAACAATGATAATCACAATCAAAATCCCTTTGATCTTTAATTAGATTGCTAATAATATGTTTACAAGTAATCCCTCAATCTATTGGTCATACAACCATTTGTCAACACTAATGACAATTAACCTATTTATAGTGAATATAATATTCACTAATTGCACTTAACTCCCTAGACTTAGGATAATTAATGGAAATAACATATAAAGCATGAAAATGACTAAAAACAAAATAAAATATATTTTGTTCACACAAAATATATTTATTACAATAAAACTCCTAGTCATTTAAATCTTCAACGTCTCATCTCGGTTCTTCGTCTCGAACGTGTCGGGTTTGACTTGCGTTGACTTTGACTGTGACGTTGACTTTTGTTGACTTTGACTGTGTTGATAATATAGACTATCTTGCACAGCTCCAACAATACTCCCCCTTAGTCTATCATTTTCAACGTCTTCAAAGGAAATCAGCACCGAAAAGTCAACAGGAGAAAGATCTTCAAATTGAAGGTTTCTGAATCTGATGAGAAAAGTCATTCATCTCATAAGCTCCCACTATTTATATACTTCCCCTTTTCGAGTGCATCCTTTGTGAGAATATTGGAACAGCTTTCCCAAATCTCTAAACTTGAGTGCGTCAGAAGATGTAGGAGGAGGATTCCTATCTCGGTATCTTCTGCAAACTTGAGAAATAGGTTCTCTGATAAGTACACTGCTCAAATGATGATCGACCATCATTTACAGCAAAAATCTGAAACACACTCACAAACACAATCTCGACATTTCTAATTAGATCATTTCATTTTAAGAAGATAAACCCGTGTTTATCTGTGTGTGAAAACAATCGTTCCCGTGTTCGTTTGTGTGCAATTTCTGTGAAATGCATGAAAAATGATAAAATTGTAATAGAATAATATGGAAGACCTAAAAGAAATTTGAAATGAAAATTTATTATATACATTTATTATAATATATTTTTTTATCTATATTTTTTTATATAATCGAGAACTGAATCGATCATGAGATCACATCCTCACGATATACTTTAGCATAAAGATGAATTTAAACATAGACAAGCAATAAGATCACACTGATAACTGAATCTAATCACAGTCTTTGAATGATTCTGAAATTCTCAAACAGATCAATAACGATTGCTGATATGTTTGTCCACTTAAACCCATGCCCTATCTTTTTCAACAAGCAACAAATGATTCGTTAAGGTTCGATTAAATACTTTAGAATGCTAGGACCCCACAATCATTTGGCAAAAACCCTCACCCAATCTCATGATTTCTTGAATTTTGTGACGATCTTTATAGAGCAAGGCGTGTACATTAGTGTGCAAGTGATTATCAACATGATATTGCATTCTGTGATTAATTCATCGTTTAGATGATTTGACACTACTTAGACCAAAATGGTGAGAGCTCCAGGTCTATACTCACGTATAACAAAGGAGATGACCATTTAATCATGTGCTGATGAGAGCTCCAGGTCAGTACTATCGTACAGCAAAGGAGATCATCACTCCAGGTCAGTGTTCGTACAACAGAGGAGATTAGCACAAACACAAGACACATAAATACACCAAACATGGCTCAAAGATATGGCTTATATGATTTGTATCATGGTCTGTGAAAGATCAATTCTCAATCCAATTTTTGTCGGGACTCAGTTTTCATGCAAGCCAAAATGATTGCGTAAATGGATACATCCTTAAGCATATATTTTAATTTAAATCATTATGTTGTTGTCTACTTTATTCTTCAGGCTGAGTCTACTAAGCATATCATTAAAGAATCTGTTTTTTTCTATTACTTGCAATAAAAAATAAGATGTGAATCAAATAACAGCATCAGTTACTATCATCTCTCATTTTATAAACGCAAGTCATGCAAAAACAAGCATTTCAAGATAATATACAATCATTTCTCAGTCATCTCGAATCAAGTTCCTAGTTTTTTTATTTTTATTTAGTACTGATATACTATCAAGTTCCCAGTTCTCTTTTCATTTTTTTATTTAATATTGATATACTCTCCCCCTAAATTTTTATTTTTGTAAACCTATTTTTTTATTATTTTTATATTTTTTTGTTTTGTTTTTATAAAACTGTACAAATAGAAATTTACCAGAGAAAGTCTTCCAAACTACATTGATATGAAGATAAGAAATGAATTATCAAGAAATATGCAGTGATTGTGAAGTGAGAACTGTGATTATGCAGATAAAATCCAGATTGTGAATAAAATACCATGACCTTAACCTGCTTGTTCCGCCTCAAATTTGAATTAGAAATAATCTCTGCAGTAAACCGGATTACTAACAGTCCTCCTGAGTTGTTTCTGCACTCATTAACAAATTAGTTAGAGAGGGGAACCCAGGTCATCGAAGTCCAGGAAGTTCCTTTTTCATCAAGATAAGTAACTTCCTTCTGCATACAATCGTTTAAACAATCGAGGATTGATGTATCCTTCTTTTTAATTTGCCAAATTTGTTTCGATTCAATTAATTTGGATTTGAATGAATTAAATTTGGAAATCATTTTCTGTTTAAGACCGGAAGGAAAAGAATTTGGTTTTGAACCTTTGGTCATTTTCATCTTTGAATCATGTGAAACCGGCTTCACATGAAAAGGTTTGGATGGAGGGTTCTTCATCCAACTATTTAAAGATGTGTGCTTTTTACCTCTTGATCCAGAGAATCAATCTGTGTTGCCTTTACCATCTGGAACATTCTTTGTAGACTTACAGTTGGAGAAGCAATACGTTTTGCCTTTACCATTCGAAGCAAGTCTTTGAGGACATTTCTTTACCACATGACCTTCTTTTCCACACTCAAAGCAAGCCTTGAAGCTTTTGATGCTTGACTGACCCATGTAGTGCATTTGGAATTAGAGATTGCTTTGAGGTTGTGGTAGATTCTTGCTTGTTTTGGTGCTTGCTGTGCTGACCAGTGAATGATATCTTCACTGATTGACTGGGTTGTTTTGTAGTTGGAGGAGAGATCCGTATTGGTCTTGATTCAGATTTTGGAAGCTTTTGAGGCTTGACAATTTCAGGTGATATCTTGATCTTTGATGAACTGACTCGGTCCTCTGTGTTTGATTCATCATCTAAGCTTGACCAGTCACGTATACACAGATCGGCTTCCAATGGATCTTGATTGACAGGAGTGGGATGTGTTGTTGTTATTGGAACTTGATGATTAAGTGATTCCTAATTTATCTCTTCTTTCACAACCTTGACAAGCTCAAAAGTAGGAGTTTCACCTACTTTAAACTTATCAAAGAAGTTAGAAGAAATAGTAGATATAGATTTACAAACAACCGGGACTGAACAATCGTTATCTTGACTGTCAGCATTCGGTTTATTGTATCCCATACCAGTTGTAGAATCATAATCATCTCGCACCTCATTAAGAGTGACATCGCTCAAACCTGCATACAAACTATTAGTAGGTTTTTCAAATAAATCATTTTTAGAATGAGGTCTGGAGATTGGTGAATAACATAAAGTAGAAGGAGGTGGAACTGAATTCAATACAGTTTCACCATCAGATTTACATCCAATCCCATGTTTTACCCACGCCCCTTGTTGTCTAGCAATAAGCTCATCCTTTTTTCATGTGTGAAAGGGTCCATTTATCAAGATTCGTTTGAAGTTGTGTTGTTTCAAATTGAGATAAAGAACCCTTTCTCTCAAAATAGTAATTTCAACGTTACGCTCCAAAATGGTTCTTCTTAAAAGATCATTTTCAGCCAATGCTTCATTAAGTTTCCTTGAAAAAGCAACTTCATTTTTATTTAATTTCTGATTGATTATTTTTAATTCTTTTCATTTTCCCATAACAATCTGTTGGCCTTATAAATCCCAAATAACCGATCTCTTCAAGAAGAAGACACATATCCTGAATAGTCTCATAAGGAAGACCCATGATAGTTCTTTCAACAGCTAAGCTCTTCTCACAGTCACAAACCTTTGTGATTCTCTGTTGTTCCTCTTCTTTGAATTTTAATAGTTGTTTATCCTCAAATTCCTTCTTTCCAGTATCAGCTTTCTCGTCTTCATTATCCTCATTTCTCTCAAATTTAGGTTTACTGTCAGTATCAACGCTCAGAGCTTCACAATTTTCTTCGATTTTAACAGTGGAATCCAAATCAGTTCTTAATAATTTCATCTTTTCAATCAGCTCGGCTTTGTAATCAAGTATGCTTGTTACAGAAGAAACAAGTTCAGTATTAAGCGCGTGAGTTTGATGTGGGAACAAGGCTTGCTGAAATTCTTTTCTTTGGATATCCAGCTCGAGAGATTTTAGTCTGTTGATCATATCCATAAGTTTTGTGTCGACATAACCTCTTTCTTGCTTCAGCATTTTAACTTGATGATTCCATGTAGATGGAAGCGAGTCATCATGATTACTGAGATCTGGAACATGCTTCTTTAGATTATGCCACCTTTAAGAATCGATCAATCAAATCTGACAATTTTTCTTTCTTTATTGCTGCAAAACAGTCAAACCGGCTTTGTGCCGTTGTGAGATTATCTGATTTAAAGTCTTTTGAAGATGACATTTTATTAAAAATTTGGAACAATTAAACGCCCCAAAAATATTTTTTCCGAAAATTGTAAAATAATTCTCCCCCGGGAAAAATATATATATATTTTTTAAATATAACTCTATGCAATCTTAGCAACTATAAATCTTTTAAAATTGTTAAATATTTGTTTATCAGTTTGAACTCAATTTATCCCAACTAAGACAAAAATATTAAAACAAATTAGTCTCACAAAACATCTCTTTTTGAAAAAAAAATTAAGTTGAGCCTACAACTTGTAGACCCACACTTTTTGAAAAACCAACTTGGAGAGTCATGTCTAAGGAATCTCGTTTACCAACTTGTATTGTTTTGTAGATTACCTACTTACTTTCCACATCTTACTTTTTCGTCAAACCATACCCTAAATTCTAGATGCCTTTTCTCTCTCAACAAATTCTAGCCTTTTGATGTTCAAATTACAGATTTAGATCAAAAATGGATGGTGGTGACGATGATACTTCGAAAGAAGAGAACAAGCATCTAGCAGATGGTGGTGAGCCGAAGATAAAAAGGAAGAAGAAGCTGTCACCTCAATCTTCTTCCACTCCATTCTCCGGTTGTCGGCAACCGGTGACGAAGGTTCCGGCGAGTGTCAGCAAGTGATACCCTTCTCTTGACTCCCCTAGACTCCTTGAGTACGTTGTTTTCGCTCAAAACGAATAAAGACTGGTGTGAATCAAATAACAGCATCAGTTAATATCATCTCTCATTTTATAAAAGCAAGTCACTAATGACAATTAACCTATTTATAGTGAATATAATATTCACTAATTGCTCCAACAGTATATGATCTCTCCATTTGCCCTCTTTACAGTAAATTTCTCCATTTTCAAGATACTCGACAACCAAAACTTTTGTTCCTTTGAGTATATTCTCCTCTGATTCTGGATCAACAATCCTTGCTTTTCAACTTTCTTTGGTGCTTTCATCTTCTTTGCAAGGATTGAATGGATAGGTTGATTTTCATCAGTCGTTGTTATGAAGATCAGGGATGCTGGAGGCTTAGTCAACAGATGGGAGGACTTCTAAGTAACTTTCTTTGATTTGGCTTGATGTCTTTCCTATTTCTCCCTGAGTTGTTCAGGCTTTGGAAGTTCTCCTGCAGTAATATTTTGCCTGAGTCCCCTAATATTCAGATCAAGAGTTTACATACTCATTGGTGCTACTTGTCTGCCAGAGAAACCATATTATATAAGAAATTGCTTCATCTATTTCTTATCCCTAAACTATTGCTAAACTCTTTCTACTTTTCTCTTTTCTAACTCAGCCCTCTTTCTTCTAGATGACTTAGCTGCTTTCTCAATCTCAACATGAGTGGTAGTTATTAGCTTTGTTTTAATCTTAGTAGAGCTCCAGTCCATGATCTCATCAAATTTGAATCCTATCAACTTAAGTTGAGCTGCTCAGAGTCACTTTTCTTCATCCTTTTTAATGGAGATCATGGGTTTGGGTTTCGTAGCCTACTGAGTAGTTGTTCTCTAAGTGCTTTGGACAGATGGCCTAATTGACTTAAAATGCACCATTTTGATAGCTTTGGCCTTTGGTTTAGCTGGAGCTTTTGATGTTGTTCTGCTGGCTTCACTACCATGGTTGAATTCTCTGGTTGTAGTTCTTATAGCTCTTGAATCCTTTGCACTCTTGATTAGTGCAATGATGTTCTTCTTGATAGAGGATTCTTGAGATCCGGCTACCTTCCGTACTACAACCTCTTCTTCAACCTTCCTTGAGAATATTTGCACCTTCTTGGTCATCAAAAATCAAGCCTTTGATTTCTATGACTCGATTTCAATTTCCTCTTTGGCAGTCATAGGCCTCTTACCTTTCTCAGAGGTAGAGACTTTAATAAGCCTGACTTCCAAAGGCGTGATGGTTACACCTGATGCCTCACAAGGTGACTTGGGAGCATCGGCAGTTGTCTGAGATCTCTCAGCATCCTTATTGACTTTTGGGCCATTAGTATCCATATTCACCTCAGAATTAGTTGTGTTTTTTAGTTTCAACCTCTAGTTGATCAAATATCACCTCAACTGATTTTCTGAATTCAGACTCTGATGCGTCCTTATTTTGTTTATGAAGTTTAGATGGTTCAGCTTCAAGATCACCCCTGTCTTTCCATGTCATCATCCATAGTCTGGGTGCCTCTTTTGTAAACCACCATTTTGTTTGAGGATTCATCTGCCGAAAAAGCCTCTTATCTAGTGCTTTTAGCAGTTGCATCAGCACTTGATTTGTTTAGTACTTTAGCAGCTCCTAAGAGCACTTTCAGCAATGGTGCTTCTTCTTCGGTAGATATTTTGGGAGAGGCTTCAAGTCCTAGCACCAGCTCTTTTTTTAATGATTCCTCATTAATTCTCTTTCTTTTTAGAGAGAGTGGTGAAGAAGTGTTGGATCTTTTTATCATTTCCATCTTCCTCTTCCTAGGTAGAACCTTTTGGTTCATTCTCCTCATCACCCTCCTGGCTTGAACCTATTTCTCTTATTAACCATCATAGCCATACTTATCTAGAAGGCTCATATTAGTTAGTCAATTATGAAGAGAAGGAGACGGGTTGTGCATCATGAACAACGTGAGTAGCCAATTTTTGGAGAATGTCGTCAGCTTCTTTGGGCTCATCTTCCCCCTTTTTGGTAGCATCATTTGAGATTCCAGATGACACTAATCATGGAGAGGAAGTGTAGGGATTAAACCTAGAGGCTTGGGAAATCAAATAAAGATAATGTAGATCAAGTTGTGCGAGAACTATAGAATCCGCACGAGAACCTTTTGTGTTTAGCATAAATAGGTTGCTTTTAATGTAATTAAGTAGATTTTCAATATTTCCTAATTTAATACTCATTTGTAAACATTTCGTATCAAAGAGCAATATACTTGAAGTTATTTACATTTTGTTGCTTGAATTATATTCTTATTGTCTTCTACTCATTCAATCTTTACATCGTGAGCAATTACATTCCGTATTCTTCTCACGAGATCGATTGGTTGTGTTATTGTTGATCCTAACAATTGGTATCAAAGCAGCGTGTGCTCTAAATCGATTTAACTGAATATTGAAGAGGTTTGAAATGTGTTTTAAGCTACATGATTGATTTCTTTTTGAAGATTTCTTAATATTGGCAATTTGTGATCAAAATTGAAGATGTCAAGAGCTGATGTAGGATTCTATATGCCCAAGACACATAAAATATTGATGTGGTTAGTACGTCATGATCCAAGTCGGGTTATACCCAATAACAAGCTTAGCAAACACCAATTAATATTAAATTGATGATATGATCATGCAATTAAATATTTACACCAAATTTGGAAATGGGTTTTCTAAATAACTTGCATGAGAATGGAACAAATTATAAGGATAATTTGTTGATGAATTATTGTTATCTTGTTATTTAAAAAGGTTTTAATAACAATAATAATATATGAGTGTAACTTAATTAATTTGTTAATTAAGAGGGATATGTCACATTTAACATAAGTCTAGAATGACATTTTAATGTGTGTGACATAATGTGAATTCTATTAAGTTATTGTGGTGTTTTAAATGGAGGGAAAACCATTTTGAAAGGTTGTTTTGGCCGCCCCCTCCCTTGAATCTCATTGGACCATTTTGTCTTGAGAATACCACACAACAATAACTAGGGAGACACTCATTCATTCCATCAATTCATACATGCAAAATAACTCTCAAAACTCTCTCTTTTCTCTCTCTTGTTCACGGAACAACCAGCAGAATTTTTGGTGTTTTGAAGTTGATTCTTGGTGTGACTCTACCTAGCAAGAGTGGTGTATGATCAAGGCTTGGGGTATACAAGCTTGAGGATCTCTACATTGAGCTCTTGGTCGATTTCAAGCATCTAAACCTATCATCTTTAGTCGATTTTTGCTGCTGAAAAGGTAGATATCACAGCTTGTTCAAGCTGTGATTTTATGCACGTTTTGTAGATTCATAGCTTGTTCCATTCATATATTTAAGATCCTATTGATTTGGGTTTTGTTTTCCATCTTAAAACCACACTTAGAACACGAAAATTTCAGATTATAAACTTGTTATAATCCTATACCTCCGCTGCGTTTTCTGAAAAGTTTAAAAGGTTAAACTATGTTTTAGTGTTTAACAAACCCAAATGGCATCAACAGCAGGTTATATGGATGGCTTGCTTGATTCATCTTTTGAAATTGGTTTTAAAAGATGATATTAGACATTTATAGGCTGGTTTTGGGCTGAAATATTATGTCTTATTGAAATCCCCAACTTTCAAGGTTACATCACACATGCTGTGATTAAACCTTGAAAGATATATATGTTGATATGTTGATTGTTTGGACAATATTAAAACCAAATTTCAGTTTATGTTGGCTGAAATTTGAAGGTTTTAAGTGGGGATTAATGATATATTTTGATGATTTAATCATTGGTTGTTAAAGTGCATAACCTAGCTTGTGGCCTTGTGTTGTTTGGATGATTCAAGTGGTGTTTTATTCATTCAATTTGGTTGTAATATTTGTGTTTATTCATTTGGGTTGTAATTATTCATTCATTTGGTTATGTAATAATAGATTAGGTTCATTTCCTTTACTAGAAAAATGTATTAGGATACAATTTTGTAAAAGGAAGATGTACAAGATCAAGACCCAAAGATGGACACAAAGACACAAGAAACATGGAGCATTTGGATGCGGTTTCTAGTGGGAGGTTCCTGGAACTTTATGATATGTTTGACCCTTAGAAAGACCATAGACAACACTTGTGATGGCAAACAAGTGTTGTCAACATAAGGGCTATGGTTATGCACATATGATTGTTAATGTTTATGCTTGGTTGATTGTTTGTTGTCTTGATTGTTTGGTTGATATTTGGATATTCAAAACAAACTCATTAACAAACTTAACAAGCTGAAAATTGATGGTTCTTAAAAGTTAATAAAAGGTTATTAAAATGATTTAATGATTTTAAAGATTAAAATAGGTTTTAATCAAAGAACTATAGGGTATCTTGTATTTGAAAGCATGCAAATACAAGTACATAGAGTTTTCTAAACTAGAATTTTGAAACCTCTAAACTTTTTTTAAAACAAGATCAACACCGTCCTTTTACACAACACTTGAGTCACTTGGGAACTCTTAGTGGGATAAAGGTCACCTAACCATTTTGAGGGAACTTGTGACTTGAGGTGAGAATGCCTTATTTGTGGGATAAAGGTCACCTAACCACTTGTTTTGGCAAACTCACACGTGGGTGTAAGTAGGGTGTCTTGATTTGCAAATCATGTCAAATGGATCACCTACGATGTGGTTTCCAAATGGTGTTGATGGGATTAACATGCCGACTTTACATATGATGTTTCAAGTCGATCCCATATTTCTAGAAGTTGCAAATGGTTGCAATCGTCAAACGTTGACCACCTTATTAATTTAAAACGTGGGATAAAGGTCACCTAACCACAATTTAAATGTAATGTTGGGTTCTAGATTTTAATATAAAAGACCTTAAAAGGCATTATTATTAAAATTACAATATCGAAAATACTAAAATTGATCTTTGTTAAATTTTGTAGATGGCCACCAATAATGAAAATCACGATAACTCGTCCGCGTCAAACCAATCACTACGAGCGATCCTCCAAAAGGAACGTCTAAATCATAACAACTTTATTGATTGGTATCGAAACTTGAGAATTGTTCTCAAGCAAGAGAGAAGATCATATGTTTTAGACGACCCTATCCCCGATCAACCTAACGAGGATGATGAGGAGGCCTTTAACGATTGGCTGAAATACACTGAGGACTCCGTCCAAGTGTCTTGTCTCATGCTAGCGAGCATGACTCCGGATCTCCAAAAGGAGTATGAACATCACGGAGCTTATGACATGATAACCCAGCTGAAGGAAACGTTCCAACAGCAAGCGAGGGTTGAGCGCTTCGAAACGGTTCGAGCACTCCATGCATGTCGTATGGACGACAACCAATCTGTTTCATCTTATGTTCTTAAGATGAAAAGTCATATTGACCGCCTCGAGAGGCTTAACTGTCCCGTCTCGAAGGAATTGGCCACGGATTTGATCCTTAATGGCCTTACCAAGAAGTTCGAGACATTCGTGTTGAACTACAACATGAATGCTTGGGACAAAAGCATTGGTGAGCTTCACTCAATGCTTAAAACGGCCGAGGCGGCCATGGGTAAAAGGGTTTTACCCGTTCTCACCATCAATGAAGGTGGGAACAAGAAAAGGCCTATCCCGCACCCAAGGCAAAGGTTGCCAAGGGTAAGGGACCCGTTGGGGAAAGGGGAAAGGGGTGGTAAGGGTACCACCCAAACCACAAGAGAAGAAGCAAAAGGTTGCTACAAATGACCCATGCTTCAAGTGTGGGGAGATAGGACATTGGGCAAGGAATTGTCCTGTCCATCTCCAAGAGTTGAAAGCAAGAGGGATGCCGGGCAGACCTCAGGTACAATATACATGATACTATTGATCTTAATGTTACATCTTCAAACACATGGGTATTGGATACCGGATGTGGAACTCATATTTGCAATTTGTTGCAGGGGTTCACAAGAAGTAGGGACTTCAAGAAAGGGGATGTTAGCCTCTTCATGGGCAATGGAACTAAAGTCTTAGTTGAAGCTCGTGGGGACTACATCCTAAGACTTCCAAGTGGCTTGGAAGTTATTTTGAAGAATGTTTTGTATGCTCCTAGTTTGACTAGGAACATTATTCTGTATCCCAATTAAGACATTATGATTATGTATTATCCTTTATTGAAAATGATATTCATGTTTCTTTAAATGGTATGTTCTATTTTAAAGCTATCCCATTAATGGTATTTATGAATTGGTTCATGAAAATACTTTAAATAGTTCATTGTACCAAACTAACACCAAGAAACTCAAGTTGGACTTGAGTGATACCTATCTTTGGCATTGTCGTCTTGGTCATATAAACAAGAAAAGAATTCAAACACTACAAAAGAATGGTCTTTTAAAAACAATGAATGTGATTCATTTGATGTTGTGAATCTTGTTTACAAGGTAAAATGACTAAGGCACCCTTTAGTGGAACTAACGAAAGGGCAAAAGATTTATTAGGAATCATACATTCGGATGTATGTGGTCTTTTAAGCCAATGACTAGGAATGGTGAAAGATACTTCATTACCTTTACCGACGATTATAGTCGCTATGGGTATGTGTACTTATTAAGGCACAAAGATGAAGCTTTTGAAATGTTCAAAATCTTCAAGAATGAAGTTGAAAATCAACTCAACAAGTCAATTAAAGTTCTCCGTACCGATAGAGGAGGTGAATACCTAAGTGATGTTTTTCAAGATCATCTTAGGAGTTGTGGGATTGTCTCACAACTCACTCCACCTGGAACACCACAACATAATGGTGTGTCTGAGAGGAGGAATCGAACCTTATTGGATATGGTCCGATCTATGATGGCTAGAAGCACATTACCTCTATCATTTTGGGGTTTCGCTTTGCTCTCCGCGGCCCGTATTCTAAATATGGCCCCAACCAAAAAGGTGGAAAGGACACCTTTTGAGATATGGCATGGAAGAGTTCCATCCCTATCATACTTAAGGGTCTGGGGTTGTGAGGCTTATGTTAAGACTCCCACCCCAAACAAATTGGAAGTCCGATCCACCAAGTGTATCTTTATTGGATATCCTAGAGATTCTATGGGATATTATTTCTATGATCCACTGGAACAAAAGGTGTTTGTTGCCAGAAAGGGTGAGTTCTTAGAAGCAAAGTTCTTATGGAAGGAGCTAGCAGTAGAACAGTGGATCTTGAGGAAGATCAAGAACCACAACCGATGCACGTTTGGTTGAAACTAGCACTCAACATGAGGATGTTGAAGATGATCAAATGGTTGATCAATACACACAAAACGTTCGCAGAAGTGGTAGAACTAGTAATCCACCTGAAAGATACGGATTTTTCATGGATGGATGCTATGTGGTAGATTCAGATGAACCAACCACATACCATGATGCAGTGTCCAATTTGGATTGTGACAAATGGCTTGAGGCCATGAACGTTGAGATGCAATCCATGTATGACAATCAAGTTTGGGAACTTGTTGTACCACCTCTTAATTCCAAGGTAGTTGGAAGTAAGTGGGTTTTCAAGAAGAAAACCGATATGCATGGAAACTTGGATACTTATAAAGCTAGACTTGTAGCAAAGGGTTTCACTCAAACTCAAGGGGTTGATTATGATGAACCTTCTCACCTGTTGCGATGCTAAAGTCTATAAGGATATTGTTTGCCATAGCTGCTCATTATGATTATGAGATTTGGCAAATGGATGTCAAAACCGCTTTCCTAAATGGATATCTTGAGGAAGATGTCTATATGGTTCAGCCTGAAGGTTTTGTCGATCCAAAAACATCCTAATAAAGTATGCAAGTTAAAGAAATCAATCTATGGATTGAAACAAGCATCGAGAAGCTGGAATCACCGTTTTGATGAGGAAGTAAAGAAATTTGGCTTCATCAAAAACGCTGATGAGGCTTGTGTGTATAAGAAGGCTAGTGGGAGCACAGTAACTTTCCTAGTATTGTATGTTGATGACATACTACTATTTGGAAATGACATTCCAACCTTGGAAGGTGTAAAAACCTGGCTTGGAAGTTGTTTTTCCATCAAGGATCTTGGTGAAGCCGCCTATATTCTAGGAATAAAGATCTATAGGGATAGATCAAGGCGGTTGATTGGTTTGAATCAAAGTGCATACATTGATAAATCTTGAAAAGGTTCAAGATGGAGAACTCTAAGAAAGGTACCGTACCTATTCAAAGAGGAACGATATTGAGTACGACTCAATGTCCAAGCTCAAAGGATGAGCAAGATAAAATGAAGGCAATCCCATACGCATCTGCTATTGGATCCATCATGTATGCAATGATATGCACTCGACCGGACGTGTCATGCGCTTTGAGCATGACAAGCCGTTACCAGCAAAATCCTGGAAACAGTCATTGGATGGCTGTTAAGAACATACTTAAGTACCTAAGGAGGACAAGAGATATGTTCCTGATCTATGGATCTGGTGACGAGGAGCTCGTTGTAAAAGGTTACACGGATGCGAGTTTCCAAACCGATCGTGACGATTCACGGTCACAATCGGGATACATTTTCATTCTGAATGGAGGAGCTGTCTCTTGGAAGAGCTCCAAGCAGGATGTGGTGGCTCTATCAACTACAGAATCAGAATACGTCGCCGCCTCATTGGCAGCTCAAGAAGCTGCATGGTTGAAGAAATTCATTGCCGATCTAGGGGTTGTCCCTTCCATTCAGGACCCCCTAGAGATCTTTTGTGATAACGAGGGTGCGATTGCTCAAATCAAGGAACCTCGTGCTCATCAAAAGACTAGGCACATTGAGCGGAGATTCAACTACATACGAGATGAAGTTGAAAAGGGAAAGATATGTATTCGCAAAGTTCACACGGATCAAAACATTGCGGATCCTCTCACGAAGCTCCTTGAAAAAGCAAAGCATGAAGGTCATACTTGTGCCATGGGACTTCGATATTCTAGTGATTGGATTTGATCTGTAAACTTTGTATTTGGATATGTGGAATCTTTATATTTGAATAAAATTATTTGGTTATAATGTTTCAAATAATGTTCCAATTTAGCATGTTTAATCCATGAGTAAATTGTTTACTCTAATGTCCGTAGTCGTTCATACTGTGGGAACAAGTGTGAGGTAAGATTATTATGAACTTGATTGGTTGATATTCATAAGGATGAATATAGAGCAATGGGTGCTACCAAGGTTCATAGATATTTGTAGGATACAAATATTGGACTAACCCGCATCTCAAATTTTATACATGGAATCTTATTGATTGATCATAAGTAAATTTGAGTAAAGGCGAATATCATTTGGTATCCTCCGACTGAGATACATATTGGGTTGATATTCATCACCAAGTATTATACCTTGAGCTTTTCTTCACTGCCCTGAAATAGTGGACAGTACATAAGGATATGTTCAGGTATAACACGAAGTGTTTGTGAGAAACGTATGTAGTCAAGATGGAATTTGTTCCTCTTATTCGTTGAGAGTTAGATGTCTAAGGCCTGATTAAGTTAAATCAACAAGGAATGATCATTCTGTGTCCTTGGATTTAACATGACATCTGTAACAAAAGGATAAATGATTAATTCACCTAAATCATTTCAAGTAGGGCACTTGAAAGGGATGATGTTATTGAATGGCTATAAGTCATGCGTATTAAGGGTAGTAAACCGTTGTTAGGCGGTATTTACTGCTTGCATCAATCTTCTATGAATCTTGGGCAAGTGGGAGATTGTAGGATTCTATATGCCCAAGACACATAAAATATTGATGTGGTTAGTACGTCATGATCCAAGTCGGGTTATACCCAATAACAAGCTTAGCAAACACCAATTAATATTAAATTGATGATATGATCATGCAATTAAATATTTACACCAAATTTGGAAATGGGTTTTCTAAATAACTTGCATGAGAAATGGAACAAATTATAAGGATAATTTGTTGATGAATTATTGTTATTCTTGTTATTTAAAAAGGTTTAAATAACAATAATAATATATGAGTGTAACTTAATTAATTTGTTAATTAAGAGGGATATGTCACATTTAACATAAGTCTAGAATGACATTTAATGTGTGTGACATAATGTGAATTCTATTAAGTTATGTTGGTGTTTTAAATGGAGGGAAAACCATTTTGAAAGGTTGTTGGCCGCCCCCTCCCTGAATCTCATTGGACCATTTTGTCTTGAGAATACACCACAATAACTAGGGAGACACTCATTCATTCCATCAATTCATACATGCAAAATAACTCTCAAAACTCTCTCTTTTCTCTCTCTTGTTCACGGAACAACCAGCAGAATTTTGGTGTTTTGAAGTTGATTCTTGTGTGACTCTACCTAGCAAGAGTGGTGTATGATCAAGGCTTGGGGTATACAAAGCTTGAGGATCTCTACATTGAGCTCTTGGTCGATTTCAAGCATCTAAACCTATCATCTTTAGTCGATTTTTGCTGCTGAAAAGGTAGATATCACAGCTTGTTCAAGCTGTGATTTTATGCACGTTTTGTAGATTCATAGCTTGTTCCATTCATATATTTAAGATCCTATTGATTTGGGTTTTTTTTCCATCTTAAAACCACACTTAGAACACGAAAATTTCAGATTATAAACTTGTTATAATCCTATACCTCCGCTGCGTTTTCTGAAAAGTTTAAAAGGTTAAACTATGTTTTAGTGTTTTAACAAACCCATCAGTGAGACTAGGGATTGATAAAGTGATGGAGTTTACATGGTTAATTTAACTTAATTGAATCAATTATAGACAATTAGGATCAAAATTGAACCTAAATCACTAATGTGAAGCTTAATCACTTAATTTTGGACAAATTGGTTGTAAGATTGAGGTTGGAAAACTCAAAATTACAGAAAATTAAGTGTGCAAAATTTGAGTTTTCCCACGTGAAAAGTGTCAGGTTTGCGCGAGAAGTAAACTATTCAAAAAAGTTTGTTGGAAAAAGATTCCCTTCGCGTGAATAGTTCATCAATTAGCAAAAGTCAATTACAGACCTATAATCAGCTCACGCGAAAAGTTTTTTAAAGCTTGTTCGCGCGAGAACTTCAGTTTTCTAGAAATTTTGAAATGTTGAACTCCCAAGTTTCAACAATGGCAAATCTGAAATACCTTACTACTACACTAAACCTTGACAATGAGATTGGCACAAGCACCAAACCTCCGAGACTTCTCACTGAATATGACTATCCATATTGGGTTTATAGGTTCAGAGCCGTAACATATACACCAAACCATGGATGTTTTGGCCAATCAAATACAAACCTTATATTCTTGTATATAACAATGACAAAGGAGAGTTGGTTCCTAAACCTGAACATCTGTGGGATGAAGAGGATATGAAGAAACTTGAACTCGATGACAAAGCCTGTGTAGCAATCACCATGGCACTTATTACTGAGATATCACAAAAATTTAAGGACTTAAGAAGAGCTAAGGTTCTATGGGATGTGATGGAGGAATAGATAATGGGAAACAAAGACATGAGGGAAAGCCGAAAAGATATGTTGAACCAAGAGTTCAACATGTTCAACCATGTGCTAGGTGAGACATTGGAGGGTCAAAGGTCAAGATCTAATAAACTTATCATTAAAATGAAGAGTGCAGGAATTTCCTTGGAAAACATAGCTGTTAACAAGAAGTTGTTAAATTCCTTACCTTATAGCTGGAATAAAAATTACACTATAATTAACAGAACAAAAGATCTTTACCTTGTCTCTCAGTTACCTGATTTCTACAATCAAATCATATGAGATGGATGACAAACAAAGAGCTACAAATCATTTAAACAACATGGGAGCTAAAGCCTCTATATTTTATGCCAAGATAGCAAGTAATCCTAATTACTATGTCAGCTACTCACAAATATGTTAGCAACAATAATCAGCACACAATCAACCCTCATTCAAAGTGACATTCGTTCCTCAGTTCAAAGTTCCTAATCCAAACAGTTCTCTCATATGTAGTCTAAGTCACAAAGTCACTCTTATCGACAAAGTCAACTCCAACCCATCTAAGCAAACAATCCAAATTGCTCAAGAAGAATTGGCTCTATTCATAATATTTATTAATACCTATGAAGCATTCATGGCTAGAAAACTAAGTGTACCTAACATCTTGGTTGATGACTTGCAGCAAGTCAATCCTTATGATGTAAAAGAGAACGACATTAAATACTAGATGTAATAGTGGTGTACATGGCTAAAAAGTTTGCGAGGAGAATGGGGATAAAAATATTTGGTGCAAATAGCTCAAGTAAGATCGTGTTGTAGAAGACAAACTTAAGATACTACAACTGTGATAAATCAGGTCACTTAGTTAGGGAATTCACTAACCTAAAAACAAATCAAACTGACAGTGGCAAGAAAATAGTGACAGTCGAGGTTGAAGCAAAAGGAGATAAGGCAAGTTCTTCAAACGACAAAGCATTAGTTTCTCAAACTAATAGAGAGTATGATTGGTCAAACCAAATTAAGACCTTGGATATCAAGTTATCTACAGCAGTGTTGGCAGAGATTAAGGATGGTGAAGAAAGTGTTAAGAAAAACTTGGTTGCTGAGTTTGTATTTGAAGATTTACTTGTTGGTGTTTTTGCTGAAGAAGAGATCAAGAATGATGAAAGAGTGCATAATAAATCTACTTTTGAGACTACTCCAGCATAAACAATGAAAAATGAAGAAGGTAAAGAAAGAAACAAAGAAAAAGTTGTTGAGACTACTCCAGCTATAAATAAAGAGATAGTTATTATTGTGCTTGAGAAGACTCCAGCACCTGCTCATACTAATGTTATTAATGTTGTCAAGATCACTCCAGCAAATAAAGTAGAGAAAGTAAAATTTGTGAAGGCATTCATGGTGAAAGAGATGCCAGGAGAATCTTCAAAGACTAAAGAAATAAATGTGGTATACATCAATCTTTGCACTAATTCATATGTTGAAAAACACTCAAAGATATAGAGTTCACAATGAGCACGTGATTTTGAAAGTTGAAAAATTCAACATCAAGCTCGTAAATATGAAAAGGATGAAAATATTTATAAAGAAAAGATAGAAGGTTTAAACAAATGAATTTATCAATCAAAATTAAATATTCATGAGAAAGATTGTAAAATTAATGATTTGACTTCACGTAATAATGATCAAGCTTTGGAAATCACCAAACTTAACAATGAACTCTTGTTTGTGAAACTAACTTTTGAAAAGTTTGAGTTATCTTCAAACATGGTTAAAGGTATAATCAAGTCTCAAATAACTCAGAAGATTAATGGTGGTAAAAGTGGGGCTGGATATTCCAATATTGCACCACCGATTAATCATGATTATAAATGTTTGCCTTCATCCATTACCACAACAGATAAAGAATTAAACTAGGGATTGGGTTTTCAACCAACCTCTAACTTAAAACCATCATTCAACATTTCATCGACTGTTGACCCTATCACAAAAACTGAAAATAAATTTAATGATGATCATTCTTCTATAGAAAGTGTCAAGATAGATGGTTTGGTTGAAGAGTGGGAAGGTGATGTTGAAATAGTTTTTCCATATAATGATAATAAAAATTATACTAAAAAATCATCTTGTAAATCATCACTTGTTATCAATGAAAAGTCGGATGTTTTTCGTTTCTACAAATGCTTGTTTAAATATGTCAAACAAACAACAGAAATGGAAATCAAAGATCATTTATAAAGAAAATGAAAGAAAACATATTAAAACATTAGCATCTGACTTGAAAATTGATTTCAAGAACATATTTGTTTCAAAAGACAACATAGTTAAGGAAGATTAAATTTTTAAAGAAACGAATGCTTGTTTCTTTAAAAATAAAACTCCAATTACTGCTAATCTTGTGAAGCTAGATGTGTGTAGATTAGGTATCAAGGAAACTGGTCCGATTCAAGTATCTAAGATTCAAAATGATAAAGCTATTATGCGTGCCTCATCAGCTTCAAGAATGAATCAATTTATAAAGAAAAATACCTCAATTCTTTCGGATTCAGCTAGGAATGTTCTTAATGAAAGAAAGAAACGAGAGTTTATGGTGTTGATAGCAGTTGTTCTAGGCATATGACAAGTAATGTATCTATGTTAAACAATGTTCAACCTTACAACAGAGGATATGTCATTTTTGCCAGAGACAAAGAAGGTAAAATTATAAAGAAATGTACAGTGTCTAATGGAATATTAAGCTTTAAAGATGTCAACTTTGTTGAGAAATTATAACATAATATGCTAAGTGTTTCTGAAATTTGTGACAAACAGTACTCAACACACTTCATTGACAAAAAATGTCTTATTCTAAAACTTGGCTTTGTAATCCCTGATGTATTTGATTTTATTAAAAAAATCCTAGAGACAAAGACACATACTTAATAGATATGTATGGCACATATTTATTTATAACAACGTCTTGTTTGTTATCAAAAGCCTCGAAAAGTGATTCAATGTTATGGCATCGTCGTCTTGGTCATGTGAACATTTAGCATATGAATAAATTGGTTAGAGGAAATCATGTTGTAGGCATGCCATTGAAAGAATTTCAACTTAACGAACATTGTCTGCCATGTTCAAAAAGCAAACAACCTAAATTTCCTCGTGAAACAGTTTCTCATACTAAAATTGGATCAATCCTTCAATTGTTACACATGGATTTGTTTGGTCCAGTAAGTATTTTGAGTTTGCGACATCATGCATATTGTTTGGTTATTACTGATGATGTTTCCATATTTACTTGGGTTTTCTTTTTAGCAACTTAGGTTGAGACACCTCAATAAAGTCATGACTTTTGTGGAAATCAGACGGACTAAGCCATTAAGTGATAATGGAATAGAGTTTTGCAATCATATTCTGAATGAATTTTATTATTCAAAGGGGATAGAGAGAAAATTTAGCTCGTGAGGAACACCACAACAAATTGGAGTTACTGAAAGATGACATAAAATTTTGATTGAAGTAGCTAGAACAATGCTATTAGAAGCCAAATTGCCTTCATTCTTTTGGGCTGAAGCTGTTAACACTACTTGTTATGTTTAGAATTGTTTCTTAATCAATAAACAGCAAAACATGAATCCTCATGAAATATTTTTAAACATAAACCCAAAGTCAAATACTTTAAGACATTTGGATGTTATTGTACTTTATTATGCACATCTGATTCAAAATCAAAATTTGATAAAAAAAAGTAGATCAATGTTACTTTGTTGGATATTCAGCTAACAAAGTAGCATATAGGGTTTAATGAAAAGACAAAACAAATAATTGAGCCATTTGATATGGATTGAAATGAATCTAACAAAACTGATGCAGGATCTGCTCCTTCTTGAGTATACGATTATGCTTAATTGTTTGAAACTTTTAATCATTTTTCTATTGTGTTTGTAGATACTCAACCTTTGACACCATCTATTCAATGCATTATTTGGTGATGTTCGATTTATTTCAACTTTAACTAAAGGAATATCATCAGCCATACCTTCATCTTTAAGAATTTTAGCTATTTAACCATCGGATTCTATAGGACCGTTTAAGGGCTGGTCACTTACAACACACCAACACAATGAGAAGAGATCTTTAGAACACTTCACAGATCAAATAAGGAACTCGTAACTTATATGTATGATACTAAGAATACAAGTAAAATATGAGACAAAACAAGATGCAAACAACACAAGTATATGGTTTTTAAGAATGTTATATATTGCTCTCAAGTTCTTTTACAAGTATTACAAAGCATGAAAGAAAGTTACAAGGACCTGAGATACTTTATACTACATCCTACAGCCAGCCATACTTAGAAAGCCAGCTGGAAACATTTGAACTAGACAACAAAATCAAATGTAGAGTCAAAAGACAGATTGCCTTTACTAGTGACTATGACATGCCATAGCTCACATCCTAATATATTATAAAAGGATAAAAGTAGATAAAGTAGAAAACACAGACTTAAGACCTCAATGTATAGTTACCAAAAGCATGGACCTTTTCACCAACTCATGTAAGTTGGTGACTGAATAGAGTCGCAATGGAAAGGTGGTCCAGCTTTATGGAAAAGTACATCAGATAAAGCATGTATTCAAAAGTTTTATGAAGAAATCTTTCTTCACTTCTTGGCTTTGAAAGACTTTGTCTTTGAAGCTTCGGAAGACTTCACTTTTGGCTTCGAAAGATGTTGGTCTTGGCTTCGAAAGATTTTACACTTAGAATATATTCTAGTACATGGTGTAAAACTTCCAAAGCATCTCTACTCTGTACTTCAGTGCATGCATGCAGGAAAGACTTTTGGTGTTTTGGGTGCATCAGCCTTATATGAAACCTTACAAACTCCCCGTAGGCTGATGCTATCAAAATATTTGAAGATCTTTATATGTTGACAGTCCTCATCATGATGATGACCATACCCTTCTTCATTAGATGGTCAAGATCACTCAAACTCTCATAGTATCTTCTCATCTCAAAGAGATCATGCAGAGGTGGGTTGAATAAGTCTTACCATGTGTAGACATCTTCACCACCTTGATCTCTAACACATGCCATCTTTCTTGGTAAGTTGTGAAGGTCCAGGATAAGATGGGTCTTTCAGATGCAAGATGAGCCACTTGAAATGGAGTTGATAGGGCTGCCTCTTCATGTACTTTCTCAGAATGATCTGATTCATCTTGGGGCTTGGAGGTGGATGACTCTGACTTTTTCTTCTTCTTTGACTTAGGTTTAGAAGCCATCCTTTTCCTCCTCTTTAAAAGCTTTAACTGAGAAGACTGGCCTGTAGCACCTTGTTGTTCAGTCTTGTCTTTCTCAGTTGGGTCTACCTCCCTCACACGTTTAGAAGGAAGGATTCTGACCCTGCTGTGGATTAGAAGATGAAGCTTTTTGAGACTCAACAGGAGGTCCATGTTCTGTTGTCTCAAATTGTTCAACATTAACCTCAACTTCTGTAAGTCAATGAGCTCTCCTCTCTTGATCTTCTGCTTGATTACCCTGATGTGCTCATCCATTGTGGATAGAGACACTGGGCCAAGTCTCCTTCCAGTGAATCTATACAGCTTCAAGAAGCTCATCATCCTTTGTCTGTCAGCAGACTTTTTCATACTCTTTTGGATGATGGCTCTTGACTTTGCAGCCTCTTCCCTTATTTTTCTCTTTGTTGCTTTTTGCTCCTTGAGTACTTGAAGTTCAAGTTGTTTGAGATACTCAAACTCAATATACTCAAAGGACAAGGGAAGAAGTGCAGATGCTTGGTAGAGACCTGTGGCACTCAGGTAGTTGATCATGTTTTGCCTATCAGTTTCTTTGTCTAGCTGAGGTTCTTGTGGAGTTGCCACAGTCTCCTGCACAGGGCTTTCTTGAACTTGGGAGAGAGCAAGAACATGCTTGTATAGTCTTTTCTGTCTCTTCTCTTCTTTGATTTTGAGGAGCAACCTTGCTTCCTCTGCTTCCCTCCTCTCCTTAGACATTTCAATGTCTGCCAGTTCATTAGGTTCCTCTAAGGGGAGAGATATAATCACATCAATTTCATAGTTCCTGGTCTGCAGGTAGGTAATCCTGATTGCCCTCAACTCATCATCTTGAGTGTTTGGTTTGGGGGCAGCCCTGATTGTAGCTTGCATGAAGCCTGAAGACCCAGAGGAACTTTCTCCCCTTCGCTTCCTCTTTCTCTCTCTCTCCTCCTCCTAAATCTCCTCAGGAGTCATTATCCTTTTCCCTTTGTCACCCACATACCTTTATGACACAGGGTGGAGAGAGCTTTGGCCTTCATTGCTTGGTGAAGCATCCAAGCTCTGGCCAGAGAGAGGCTGTCATACACCTTCACCAGCAGGTGTTTCACTGAGGGAATGAATTACTGAAGTAGTTATAGGTGACAGGGCTCTCAGTCTATCACTGGACCTTCAGTCAAGGTTTTCCCTTTGAAGCTAATCTCAAGGTCTGCCTTAACATCCAGTTGACCAATGACATTACCTGATTGCCTTTGTCTTCTTCTTACGCTGAACTCTTCAGTAATCCTATCTTGAATCCTTTGAGCCAGCCTGCCAGCTCGCCTAGATTGGCTTGGATTGACAAGTGGCATGTTGATCAGGTCAAGACCTTCATAGTAGTTCAAGGTCTGAAAGTTGAAGACTTTTTGCTGCCCTTGAACTCTTTGAAGAATGAGGAATCTTCTGTCAACATCATACCTCCACCCAAGTATATAGTTTGAAGTTCCTTGAGTTAAAGATGGCATAGCCCTTGGAATACCTTCCTTAAAGAGACTCTGAATGAGAGAGTCTAGAGAGTCCACATCAATGTGAGCTTGAGGAAGTTGCTGAGTATGCACAATTGCAAGTGAGGATGGTGAGTCCTCAATGTTCATACTCCTAGAAGAACTCCCAGGTTCTGTGATTGCAATGACTTTCTCCCCCTTTTTGGTAGCATCACCCTCTTGCATAGGTGAGCTAGGAGTTAGGTCAATCACATCCACAAGATCTTGTGTTCCTAGATGAGCTCTCCTTAAAGGTCTCCCAGCTAGTTTTTCCCTAAGATAAGATATCTCAAGTTGCTGATCATTGATCCTATTTTGCAAGGTAGTCACTTGAGATTCAAGGTGACTAACCTTAGAGACTAGGTAGGTGCATGTTTGTGATAGTTTTTGCACCTTTAGTCTCAAGTTCCCCTCATCTTCATTAGAAGAATCATGGGGGAAGAGAGAATTGGACCAAAGTCCTCACTCTCACCACCAGCATCATGTTCTTGGCTACTGGATTTCCCCAGCTCACTAACATCTTCAAGTGAAGTGTCAATGGGATGGGTTGCCATGGTTGAGGTCTTAATGATGTAATCACTTGTAGAAGTGAGAGCATTTTCCATATGGACCTCCTGAACTGGTTCAGGGAGACCCACCTTAGTAATGGGTGACTGATGTGGGCTAGACATAGGAGAATAAGGAGCACTCATCTCTCTTTGAGTAGGGGAGGAGTAG
The DNA here is from genome assembly GCA_025215565.1 of Flaveria ramosissima. NCBI lineage: Eukaryota > Viridiplantae > Streptophyta > Magnoliopsida > Asterales > Asteraceae > Flaveria > Flaveria ramosissima. The sequence continues at coordinate 27,856,322 of CM046046.1, read as the reverse complement.
AGAGACTCCTGGTACTCACTAAATACTATGTCTTCATCAGTATAGAATTCTAGGTTTGGAATGGGTTGGTTTAGATCTAAAGGCTGGGGATGGTAAATGTCCCCTCAAGGTTGTTCACTTGAGTGTTGAGACTCAGAGTGAAGGCTTAAGGCTGAGGGGCTAATGAGCTCATCAGGCTGAGCATGAGGAACCTCAACACTGATTATTGAAGAGATGGGAGTGGTTTGCTCCTTAGAAGAAGTGGGAGCTCTAGTGTCCACTTCTTCCTGTATCGGTAGTGATATAAGGGCCTCACAAGCTCAATATCTTGAGCAGGGGTTTGTTTGGATTTTCTTTGGTAGGTGAGGGTGATTTGAGGCTGTTTGGGAGGTTGAGAGGTAGAAGGTGTGGGTTCAACACTAGCTTGTGTTGCTAGGTTGTCACCTTGAGCAACGAGCTCTAACATTTCGGGGACAAGGGGTGTTTCTACCCCTGAGAATCGAACAGTTGGCTTCTTCATGATTTTAAAGATGTCGGGCTTCATTTGTCCCAATTTATGAATATTTCCTGTTTCCCTCAACTGTGAGCCCAGTTCACAGTTAAGAATGTATTGAACATATCTAGGAAATATGTAAAACTCTAAGGAGTCAAAGTTTGCAAGTAAAATTGTATATACAAAGTGAGAGTACCTGAACTTGACCCCTTGAACCATTCCATGCACTATGAAGGAGAGATCCTCAAGAATCTGGTCCCACCTCCATGCTTGTTGGACAAGTTGTGGATAACCACATGAAGCAGGTACTTCCACTGGGATGAGACCTTTCCTTTCCTTAAGGTCTTTACGGAGAAATCTCCCTCATAGCCCATCTGCTCAAATGAATGATTGACTGCTTCCTTTGGAAAGGACGACTCACCTTCTTCATCATCCAGCTGAAGATGAGTGTTGATGATGGCCAGAGTGATGAAGATTGTCCTCCCCTTCCCAGTGGTAGAAAATGTCTTCTCCCCATCCATGATGACCTCTTGACAGGTTTTCCAGAATTCAAGCAGATGATCCTCATTTCAATGGTTAGGGAGGTGAAGTAGTTTGAGAGAGCCAGAAAACGGCAATGCTCTGAGAAACTATCATCTTTCTCAGAGTTCAACAGGGCAAGTTGATTGTGCTGCCTGTGAAGTTGCATGGAGAAATCAGGGTTGTTTCTATGGTTTAGATTGGCCATTTCAGAAAGCATAAGGATGAAGGAAGTGAAGAACAAAGGCGGTTTGGGTGAATTTAGGTTTAGTGAATAGTTCAGATGAAGAAGATAGTGAAAGTGGGGGAAACCGTTGGGTATATATATGAAATGGATTTAAGACAAAGTTAATGAAAGAGGATAAACTTTGAAATTCGGGTGTCGGTCCCACCTCTGAAAAGTACTTTGCTTTTGCCCAAAAAGTAGTTTTCTTGGAAGTCGAAAAAAGCTTCCGAAGGTATTTTTAGCTTCGGGAATTTTGATGAAAAGCTTCCGAAGGCAAAATGACTTCGGAAGATATTCCAAAGAGTTTTTGAGAATTTTGCTTCGGAAGAGATTTAATACTCAGAGATTTTATTTTAAGAAGAATAAAACTTCCGAGAGTAAATTGCTTTCGGAAGAACATTGTTCTTTAAAAACATACAAGTACTCAAGCAAAATTTAAGCTTCGGAAGATATTTCTAAAATTTCTTCCGAAGGTAAATTTACTAAAGTAGTTATTTGTTTTCTAAGATTTAAATTTCTTCCGAAGGTAAAAACATATCTTCCAAAGGATAAACAGATCAAAATTTTCAAAAATGTAAGGAATGACTTTCAAAAATAATTTTCTTCCATATTAAACAAGGGCTTATGAAGGTGATAAAATAAATAACTTAGGACACACAGGTATTAGAAATAATATGATTAAGTTTTAAGAAAATCTATTCAAAGTTAATCATCCCAATAGCTGAGACAAGATATATAAATCTTTGCTCATCAAAAGCTTTGGTGAACAGATCAGCATATTGTTCATTTGTGTTAACTTTAACTAGTTTGATTTTCCCCTTTTCAAATTTATCTCTAATCAAATGGTACCTGATATTGATGTGCTTTGTCCTTGAGTGCTGCACATGATTCTCTGTGATTGAGATAGCATTATTGTTGTCTATGTGGATAGGAGTCTCCTTGAAGTTGAATCCATAGTCCAACATCTGATTTTGAATCCAAAGCACTTGAGCACAACAGCTTGCAACATCAATGTATTCAGCTTCAGCAGTTGATGCAGACACACAGGATTGTTTCTTGCATTGCCAAGAGACTATCCTTCCACCAAGAAATTGACACCCCCTGATGTAGACTTTGCAGTAGTATTGCAGCCACCATAGTCACTATCTATATATTCATACGGATTGAAGTCAGAATTCTTTAGATACCAAAGGCCAAGTGATAGAGCACCTTTGAGATATCTTAAAATTCTCTTGACAGTGACCAGGTGTGACATCTTGGGGTCGGCTTGATATCTTGTACAAATACATGTGGCAAAATGATATCAGGCCTGATAGCTGTGAGGTACATAAGAGACCTAATCATAGCCCTATAAATATGTTCATCCACACACTCCCCCCTCAAGATCAGGTCCAAGGGAATGGTTTCTGGCTATGGGTGTCTTAGTAACCTTACAATCAGTCATGTTGAATCTTTTAAGTATGTCTTGAACATACTTTGACTGACTTATGAAGATACCATTTTCAACTTGCTTCACTTGAATACCTAGAAAGAAATTGATTTCCCCCATGGCACCCATTTCAAATCTATCCTTCATCAGCTTCTCAAAGTCTTTGCAGAGCTTTGGATTAGTTGACCCGAAGATAATATCATCTACATACACTTTAACTAACATTATGTCATTTCCTGTTCCTTTAATGAAGAGAGTTCCATCTATAATACCCCTTTTGTATCCATGCTGACAGAGATACTGAGATAGAGTCTCATATCCTTGTGGCTTGGTGCAGCCCATAAAGAGCTTTATCAAGCCTGCAGACATAATCAGGATGATCAGGATCTGCAAACCCAGGTTGTTGTCTGACATACACCTCTTCATCAATCACCCCATAGACAAAAGCACACTTGACATCAAGCTGGTAGACCTTGAAATTCTTTGATGCAGCTAAAGCTAGAAATATCCTAACAGCTTCCAATCTTGCTACAGGAGCAAATACATCTGTGTAGTTAATTCCTTCTTCTTGAGTGTATCCTTGAACAACTAGTCTTGCCTTATTCTTGATGACAAGTCCTCTATCATCCTTCTTATTCCTGAACACCCATTTGGTTCCTATAGTAGTGTTCCCTTAAGGAAGAGGACATAGGTTCCAAACCTTTTGCCTTTTGAATTGAAGAAGCTCCTTCCGTATAGCTTCAACCCAACTTCCATCCTTTAAAGCCTCATCATTCTTCTTAGGCTCTATCTGGGATAGAAAACAAGAGTGAAGACAAACATTTGCATCATGGGTTTGTCCTCTTGTTCTTACCTCTGAATCAACATCTCCAATGATGTTTGTGGTAGGATGAGACTTGTGGATCTTTAGTTGAGGGATCACAGTAAGTTACTTAGACAGATCTAAATTAGAGAAATTTTGATCTAGCATTGAGGATTCACCCTCCACATCAGCACACTTATCAAGAGTGACTTGATCCAATGAGTGTGTGACATCATTAATGTTGTCTTCAATGGAGTGGTTGTCAGCATCAAGAAATTCTTGATCACTTTTGCCACCACCATTTCTCCTACATTTGAAGCTCTTCATCTGAGTGTTGTGCCTCTAAGCTGGAATTTGAAAGCACCCCAGAAGTATCAGCCGGATTTGTCATTGATGTGTTGGTAGAAACTCCATTTGCAGGGTTAGTTACAACTGGAGCTGAAGTTGAGTAGCTTGAAGGTCTTTTCAACTCAAATCTTGGGTCAGGATCACCTGTAGGTAGTATATCTATGGATCCTGAAACATGCTCACAAGATTTGTTAAACAATTAGTAACTAAATCAATATCAAATAGCCAATCAGGACCAGAACCTTTCACACTGGGAGTGTGCTCATTGAAAATCATATTGGTTGACTCCTCAACTACTCTGGTTCTGAGATTGTATACTCTATATGCCTTGGCTTGGGAAGGGTATCCAATAAAATGTCCATCATCTGACTTCTTAGCAAACTTGGCAAATTGATCTTTGGTATTCAAGATGGTGCAAGGACTTCCAAATGACCTGTGAAAACCAATGAAAGGTTTCCTCATGTGCCAAAGTTCATAAGGAGTCTTACCATGTGTCTTAAATACTAAAACTCTGCTTTGCACATAGCAAGTAGTGTTCAGTGCGTCTGCCCAGAAGGTGATGGGAAGTTTAGAGTCAGACAACATAGTTCTTGCAACTTTAATTAGTGTCATGTTTCTCCTCTCAGCAACACCATTTTGCTGAGGAGTCCAAGGAGCACTATATTGTCTTGTAATACCTATTTCATCAAAAAATGTATCAAGGATTTGGTTCTTAAATTCAGTTCCTTGATCACACCTTATGGTTTTGACCTTGTGATCACATTGATTCTTAATCTTTTAAATGAAATTCTTAAAAATCTCTAGGGTCTCATCCTTAGTTCTAAGAAAGAAGACCCAAGTGAATCTTGTAAAGTCGTCTGTGATCACCAAACAATAAGAGGTCCTTCCTAGACTCAATACACTAGTGGGACCAAAGAGATTCATACGTAATAAGTGTAGGGGAGTAGTGATGGAGTTTTTTTCCTTTGGCTTGTGAGATACCTTGTGTTGCTTACCTTTCAGGCATCCAAACACAATGGTCATCACTTGTAAACTATTTCTTTGGCATTCCAGTTACCAAATCATTCTTAATTAAATTATTCATGTTTTAAAGTTTACATGGCACATTCTTTTATGCCAGAGGAAAGATTCATCACTATTGGCTTTAGATAGAAAGCATGAAACTTCACGTGAAGGAGATGTTTCTTGCAAATCCATCTTGTACATGTTCCTTTTCGTGGAGGGTCTGAGCTGGATATGCTCATGAGGAATGACCACCCCGGGCCTGAGAACAATGCACTCATGCTCAGTAAAGAGCATGCTATGACTCTGATCACAAAATTGAGATACACTCAAAATATTGTATCCAAGCTCGTTGACAAAGTTTACCTTCTCAATGCTGAGCTTACCATTGGTCTTGGGCTCATCAAAAGAATTTGAAGACAATGCAATAGTAATTGATCCTATTGTCATGTTTTGAGGATCATTTGCTAATGTTGATGAAGAACTTTCAGCCACTTGGTCTTTCTTTGTCTTCCATACCACCTTTGGAAGCTTAGACTTGACCTCCAATACTTCGGAACTTTTGTTTACTTTGGAAGTTTTGATGACCGGACCTTCGGAAGATCTAGATTTCACTGCGGCAGACTTTAGTTCTTCGGAAGTATTCCTTTCTTCCGAGAACAAATTTTCTTCCGAAGAGAAATGTACCATAGAAAATTGCACTCTTTAAATCCATTTGAAACACCTTGAAGTCTTTAGAGTTAGCAAATCCTAGAAATATTCTGATTGCTTCAAGCCTAGCCACATGAGCAAATACTTCTTCATAATCAATCCTTTCTTCTTGTGTGGACCCTTGTACCATAAGTTTGGCCTTGTTCTTGATAACCATGCCCCTATCATCTTTCTTATTTCTGAAAACCCATTTGGTCCCTATTACAGTCTTCCCCCTTGGAAGTGCACATAGTTTCCAACCCTTTTGCTGAGCGAATTGAAGAATGTCCTCTTGCATGAATTCTACCAAGATATCATTTCTTAAGGCTTCATCAACTTTCTTTAAGTCTAGTTAAGAAAGAAAGCATGAAAACAAACAGATGTTTGCTTCATTAACCCTTTCTTCTTGTCTTGACACTAACATCTACATTGCCAATGACATTCTCAACTGGATGCTCTTTATGAATTCTTAGTCTTGGGATTACTTGGGGTTGTTGAGATAGATCCAAATTTAGAATTCGTTTCCAGAAGTTTGGTAGATGGAAAGGCTGGATCATCTGCTGAATTTAGTCTATCTTCAGCATTTGTCATACTTGGTTCCTTTTCAAGAGATTGTATAGTACCTCAATGGTCATTAGACTCTTCATCAGATGAGTCATAATGATCAAAGTGATGGTTGACCCACATTGTTTGGGGTACTAGCATCTGCTTCTTCTGAATGAGGCTGGCATGTATCAGCACACGACCTGTTATGACTAGTCCCTGGGGTTAGATCTACCATGTAATCCTCAACACTTAGGACTTGTACGTCTGCTCACCTGTTAGAAGAGTCACCTTAAACATTCTAAATCAAACGTTTAATGAATTTTTGAATCCATCAAGATCAAACATCCAACTTGGAGTGTTTCCAATACTATTTGAGGAATTTTCATTAAATATGACATTTTTTGATTCCTTAATGGTATGTGAACTTTGTTGTATACTTTGTAAGCCTTAGCATGTGATGTGTCACAACAAAGAACCCATCTATTGATTCTTATCAAACTAATATAAATGATCTTTGGTATTAAGAAGGGTGCATGGACATCAAAAAGGCCTAAGGAACCCTATGAATGGTCTTCCTTATGCCACAATTCATGCAAGACTTTTCCATATGTCTTGACTATCAACACTCTATTCTGAACATATCATGCAGTGCTAACTACTTCAGCCCAAATGTTATAGGAAGCTTGGAGTAATACAACATGATCCTTGCATCCTCAATAAGTGTCCTGTTTCTCCTCTCAGCAACTCTGTTTTGCTAAGAAGTCCTAGTAGCACTACATTGTCGTACAATACCTTTGGATTCACAAAAAGAATCAAGGGTGTGGTGTTTAAATTCAATGACATGATCACATCTAATTATTTTATCCTTTTGATAAATTTGATTCAATTAGGTAGTAAATCATTTTACAATCTCAGCAGTTTCAATTTTAGTTTCTAAAAAGAAAAACCAAGTGACTCCTGTAGAATCATCTATTATTTTCAAGAAATATAATTCTCTACCTAAATTCTTTACACCTGTTGCCCCAAACAAGTCTATGTGTAACAAGTGTAAAGGAGTTGTGTAATTCATTGTGTAATCCTGATTAGGTTATTGTGTAATCCTCGTCAAACAGCTCATTATGTCTATCGCTAGTTATCAAGTCTAGTGTTTGTCATTATGTTACCTATTGTGCCTCATGTTGACTATTGTGTTATGTATTGTGTTTTTTAAATAGACAATTTTCAAATAACACAATGCTGAAAATGTAATTTTCTAGTTATCAAGTCTAGTGTTGGTCATTGTGTTACCTATTGTGTCTCATGTTAACTATTAGCTTATGTATTGTGTTTTTTAAATTGATTATTTTCAAATAACATAATGCTAAATATGTCATTTTTATTACGTTTTTCAATTCATTATGTAATCATGATCAAGTCATTATGTAATCCTCGTCAAGAATCTCATTGTATCTATAGCTAATCATCGAGTCTAATGTTGTTCATTGTGTTACCCATTGTGTCTAATATTGGACATTATGTTATACATTGTGTTTTTTGAAATAACGATTTTCAAATAACACAATAATAAGAAATGTAAACTTTTTATATTTCAAGTTTATTGTGTATTTCTCATTAGATAATTATGTAATCATCTATTCAGAATATTACATAATGATCTTACGAAATTACACAATAAGTCAAAACAAATTTTATTTTTTTTATATCAACACTATACGCGTTTTAAAGATTGCAATATTTGTTTTTATAGTGTAGTTATTTCTAAAAAATAATGTTGTATGTAAAAGTAATGAATGTTTTTAAAAAAAGGTGGAACTTGAGAATGGGGAACATTATCAATTTTTCCTACAACCTAAGTTTTATGAAAATGACACGTGTTAGCATCTTAGTCCTCTTACATTTTTTTGTTTTAGAATACTTTTTATTTGAACCTTTCTTTAAAGTGACTGGGTTGTGAGAATGATATTTTCAGTTGATGTGAATCAACTTGGATCGAATATGACGAGTGAGTCAGTAATTATATAGGGGAAATATATAATCACAGATCATTAAATGCTGAATACACTTATAAATGCATTGTATTAATGATGGTGAAAAGGTTACAATGAATGCTAGAGTTTAGCAAAATACAGTAACTTGACACCTATGAAATATAGTACTAATTGAAGATTCTGATATTCTAAATGTCTAAGAAAGTTACCCAAAAGTAGGGTTTTCTATTCTATTTATAGGCTGAAAAAAGGCTTTTACAAAATCACTAAACTACCCCTATACTATACATCAGGAAACTAGTATAAGTACAAAAGCTTAATCAGCATCTCTTCTGTTCATCCGCATTAACTAATGCGGATGTCTTGTTCTTCATTGGTATTTTTTTTTGATCTTCAGCATTAGTGTTTGGTCATCATCATTGACAAATGCGGATGAACAAACACTTATGTGCATTTGTTGCTAAACATCCGCATTAGTAAATGCGGATGTACAAATATTTATCAACATTTGTTCAGACTGTCCGCATTTGTAAATGTGGAACAACAAATACTTGTCGGCATTTGTTCAATGGTCATCTGCATGTACAAATGCAGACAACCGATACTTGTCTTCTTTCTGCAGATTCTTTATCAGCATATCTTTTTGGACTTGAGGGAGAATGCCAGTAGAACAACCATCAACCACCTCTTGAATTGGCATGTATGATCCTTTCAGGATATAACAATACTCCCCTTAAGGATTATACAACCTAGTTACTTCAAGGGTGGTTTGATGGTGGATGAGGTTGTAAAGATTCTACTGGGGCTTGAGTAAAAGATGGAGCTATAATTGGTTCTTGCAAAGAAGGATCCAATATGGCTTTGATCATGTTAGAGAAATCTCTTACATCATTGATCTTGTCTCTGTTAAGAACATGAATCTTCATCTGGCTCATTGTGTAGATAGCTTCAATAGGTTGTTGCTTCAAGGAAATGGGTTCCCAAATTGACACTGTGGATAACCCATCCCTGTGGATTAGAAGAGACCCTTCCACACAACCTCCTACTTAGCAATATTCCACAGTTGCAGAGGAGTCTTTCTTTTCTTTCTTTGTTCTCTTTTGGCAATGATTCGATCATATGCCATCTTCAAAATCTTGATGCACTTAAGGAAGATAAACATATCAGCCTCTCCAAGCTTATTGTTGATTTCCCTAAAGTTTCTTGTGTAGATGTAGTGAATGTATGATTCATCATGCAATCTGACTTCATACTCACTAAACAACCGAATCTCAGCTCCATGTTTACCTCCCCACTTCCTTTCTATCGCCAACTCATAGGTTTTCTCATCATAGAATACATTCGAGATTGGTTTAGAAGTGTGAGTTCCTGCCACCATCTTCCTCTTCAATGACTCAGTTGGCTTTACATTCAGCTCAGGAATCACCAACTCCTCATCCCTTTTTATCTTTGACTTCTTCTCAAGAGGATTTTAAAGGGATTTAGCAAAAATATTTTAAGTTATAAGTTTATGTTTGTATATTTCAATTAGGTTTTTGTGTTTGTTTGCATTTTGTTTTAGTTTACTAATGTTTTTAAAAAAATTGAGGGTTTCTGGTTAATGATTAACACTTAGTTAAATATGATTTTATAAAAATAAATCACAAGGTCAAATAAAATGAACAAAAACTTAAAATTAAAAAAGTTTGAAAATTTTCAAAAGAAAGTGAACTTCTCGTGGCGAGAAGTTCATCGAATGCGAATGGTTATGTGTGCGAGTTCTAACTTCTTGCGTTAGAAGTCAGAAGATTATATAAGGGCACAGTGTGTGATTGGTTGACTTATCACACACAAAATCATTGTTTCTATACTCTCAAATCTATCTAAGTGTTAAGTCAATTTCTCTGTTATTCATGATCATTCTGGTCATCTGTTGTTAAATCAGTGTTTAAGAAGGTATATTGATGATTTTACTCCTGTTTTAAGTGTGTTTGATTAATAACCGTATCTTAAAGGACAAATGAACTTAACATAGAAAAATTAAACATGTTAAACCTTAATAAACACTTAATCGACACTTAACAAGCAAATTAACAGTTACAACACTCTAAGAAAGCTTGATTTGAAATCTAAAATTTTGAACTTTTCGCGTGCGAGAAGTTTTTCGGAATGTGAATAGACTCGAGAAATTTCAAATTCGCACAAACTAATCGCATGAGAATCTTCGACTTGTCACGCGAAAGGTTGACTTCTGGTCAAAATTAAGTTCATGTGAATTACTTACTTATCGCGCGAGAAGTTAAATTTTAAATTAACTACTCGCATGCGAATAGTGGTCTTGTGCGAAAAGTTCAGAATTTTAAATTTTCAACCTTTTTTTAAGTCTGAAAATTTTAAAGTGTGTTACTAATAAGCGTTTGTTTAATCTAATTTTTAGATTGCAAGATTTATGGTTTTTAATAAAAACCATAATATTGTAGCATTTCTTGGAGACATACCGGACGACAAGGTGTTATTTAGATCTCTTATTGATGGGGTTAAGACTTCTCAGATTTTTCATGCTATTACAGCAAACCCTAACATTTACACTAATTTGATTGATCAGTTTGGATGACGGCTGCCAACAAGAGAGACTTCTAGGGAGAACCGTGTATTTCTGCTACGATTAAAAATAAGAGAGTGGTTATTACTATATAGGTAGATCTGCCTAACGCTCTAGTGAAGATAGATGATGATGATGCCCGTGACTTTTTAAAGAGGATGGATTATGACCACCAATATCCCTTGTTGAGAAGAATCATTTACCTCCATTCCGGAAGTATCTGTTTCACGTGGTTGTTCATTGTCTTAGTAACCTAAAGGTGGGGTTAGATAGCCTAAGTGCTATATTTGGATCATTGTTGGTATCACTTGTCGTTGACTTACCTTACAGCATATCCGAGGCTATATTTGCGGAGATTTAGAAGAACGTTATTGCTACTGTCGGGAGGAACTTTATCATGTATCCTTAGTTCATCCAGATGATCGTGAACGCTGCACATCTTGAGTTAGCTATATCTGATTCTACCACCTAAGTTGTCATGGTGATAAAGAAAGACATATTTACATATCTGATGGGATCACGCGGTAATGCGTGGAAGGGAGATCATTTCGCTAAGCTTAGTAGATTTGTTGACGGTTACCAAGCGGATGATCAAACCTCTCACCAACAGCATGATACTGAGACTCAACAAACTGATAAAGCTTGACCTTCTTCTGGAACTCGTGATGATGCTCTAGGAAATTCTCAGACTACTTGGATGATGATTAAGGAGGAAGTGAGTAGGTGGTTTAGTCACAGTGATACTATCAGTGAACGAATAGGACAAGTTCCATTTTTTTTGCAAGAGAGACCCCGAGTGCCAGTTACACTAACTAAGCACAGTGCTGAGGATTTGGATACTAACTTTGTTCCTGAGGACTCACCGACTACTGAAAGAACGAAGAAGAGAATGGCTAGGAAAAGAGCCAAGTCTAAAAGCAGTCCACGTGGAAAAGGTAGAAGACGAGGTGTTCTACCAAAGCGTCAGACCCCGATGACCAGTGTGTCGACCGGTATTGATATTCCTGTGACAGAGCCATAAGTCACAGTTAGTGCGGCTATTCACCAAGATTTACTAGTTATTGTTATAGAGTCTACAACTTTAACATCATCTGCTATGCCCACTACTGATGATATGATGAGCACGCCCTTAAGGGATCAAAGCCCTAATAAGATGTTTGGTATGGATGACTTTATAAACACTACTCAAGAGCCAAGACAACATGATGAGACTTCATCTGATTCACCCATATGGGTATCATTTGAGTACAGAGTGAGTACATTGGAGAAAGAGATGATGGAAAATACTCAAACTATTGATGATTTATACAGAAAAATGTTTGAGAATGATGAGAGGATCAAGAATCTTGAACATCAGCAACAGTTTATATTTAGCTATGTTCAGATTCTAGAGCAAAACATCTGATACCTCACTTACAAATTTCTATTTATGTTTGCACAGCAACTTACTATCGAAGTTGGAGAGTCTAGCAGACAACAATCTGTTGGTCCTGATGTTGATGTTGATCCTGTCATTGCTACAGAGCATGTTTGCAGGACCGGTGAAGGGCTTGACAATTACAACACAACAACACAAAGAGGAGATTAACCAAACTTGATCAAACAGTAAACTGGATTAACCACAATAATGATACTAAGAACACAAGTAACAATAAAGAGACAGAACAAGAGATTTGGGTTTCAAGGATGCAGTATATTGCTTTCTCAAGTTCTATTACAAGTGTTACAAAGCATAAAGAAAGATACTAGAACATGGAATACTTATACTACAACCTACAGCCGGCTATACTTTGAAATCCTGCTGGATACAACTGACTAGACACAAACAAAATCAATTGTAGAATCAAAAGGCATGTCTGCCTTTTGACCATGTGACTATGATATGCCATAGCTCACATCCTTATCTATTACAAAAAGGATAAAGTACATAAAGTAGAAGGTTACAGACTCAAGACCTCAATGTACAGTTACCAAAAGCATGGACCTTTTCACCAACTCATGAAAGATGGTGACTTTACATAGATGCAGCGGAAAGGTGTCCAGCTTTATGGAATAGTACATCAGATAAAGCATGTTACTAAAAGTCTTCGGAAGAAATCTGTCTTCATAGGATGAAGCTTCGGAAGACTTTGTCTCTAAGGCTTCGGAAGACTTCATATTTGGCTTCGGAAGATATTGGTCTTGGCTTCGGAAGATTTTACACTTAGAATATTTCTAGTGCATGGTGTAAAACTTCCGAAGCAATTCTACTTCAGTTCTTTAGTGCATTGCTTGCAAAGAGACTTTGGATGTTTTGGTTTGCATCAGACTTAAAGGAATCCTTACAAACTCCCCCTAGGCTGATGCTACCAAAACATTTAGAAGATCTTCAGATGTTAGTAGTCTTCAGCACAATCATGACCATACCCTTCTTCATTAGATGGTCAGGATCATTCAAACTTTCATAGTATCTTCTCATCATAAAAAGATCATGCAGAGGTAAGTTGATTATGTCTTGCCATGTATAGACATTCTTAACACCTTGATCTCTGATTACATGCCATCTTTCTGGATTGATAGAGAAGGTCCAGGATAAGATGGGTGTCTCAGCTGCAAGAGGAGCCACTTGTATTGGAGTTGATTGGGTTGCCTCTTCATGCACTTCCTCAGGTTGATCTGACTCAGCCTGAGGTGTAGAGGTAGATGATTTAGGCTTCTTCTTCTTAGACTTTGGTTTAGAAGCCATCCTCTTCTTCCTCTTAGATGACTTTAACTGAAAGACTGGTCTACAGCACCTTGTTGATCATCCTTGTCTTTCTCAGTTGGGTGTTCCTCCCTCACAGGTTCAGAAGGAGAGGGAGTTTGACCCTGTTGTGGATCAGAAGATGAAGCTTGCAGAGGCTAAGCAGGAGGTCCGGGTTGTGTTGTCTCAGGTTGTTCAACCTTAACCTCCACTTCAGGTGGACTTGCTTGGAAGAGATTGTAAGTCAATCAGTTCTCCACTCTTGATCTTCTGCTTGATTACCCTTATATGCTCATCCATTGTGGATAGAGACATAGGGCCAAGTCTCCTTCCGGAGAATCCATACAACTTCAAGAAGCTCATCATCCTTTGTCTGTCAACAGACTTCTTCATACTTTTTTGGATGATGGCTCTTGACTTTGCAGCTTCTTCCCTTAGCTTCTTCTTAGTTGTCTTTCTCTCCTTGACTAACTCAAGTTCAAGTTGTTTTAAGTACTCAAACTCAACAAAGTCATAGGACAAGGGAAGAAGTGCATCTGCCTGATAGAAGCCTGTGGCACTCAGGTAGTTGATCATTTTGATCCTATCTTCTTCTTTGTCTACCTGAGGTTCTTGTTGAACCACATCTTCTTGTACAGGGCTTTCTTGAACTGGGGAGAGAGTAGGAGCATGCTTGTAGAGTCTTTTCTATCTCTTCTCCTCTTTGAATTGGAGAAGTAACCTTGCATCCTCTTTTTCTTTCATCTTTCTTGACACTTCCATGTCAGCCAGTTCATTTAGTTGTTCTAAGGGGAGAGAAATGATTTCATCAATGTCATAGTAAGTAATCCTGACTGCCCTTAATTTATCATCTTGAGTATTTGGTTTGGGGGCAGCCTTGATTGCAGCTTGCATAAAACCTGAAGACCCGGAGGAACTTTCTCCCCTTAGCTTCCTCTTCCTCTCTCTCTCTTCCTCCTCAATTTCCTCAGGAGTCAAAATCGTTTTCCCTTTGTCACCCACAGACCTTTGTGACTCAGGGTGGATAGAGGTTTGGCCTTCATTGCTTGGTGTAGCATCCATGCTCTGGCCAGAGAGAGGCTGAGAAACACCTTCACCAGCAGGTGTCTCAGAGGGAATGTGGATCTCTGCAGCAGTTGATGATGATGAGATAGGGGTCTCAGGTTCTGCCACTGGGCCTTCAGTCAAGGTTTCCCCTATGAAACTAATCATAGGGTCCGCCTCAACATCCAGTTGACCGATGGCATTACCTGATTGCCTAAGTCTCCTTCTTAAGCTAAACTCTGCAGTGATCCTGTCTTGGATTCTTTGAGCCAATCTATCAGCTTGTCTTGAGTTGCTTGGATTGACAAGTGGCATATTGACTAGATCCAGACCTTCATAGAAGTTCAAATTTTGAAAGTCAAATACTTCTTGTTGCCCTTGAACTCTGTGAAGAATAAGGGCTCTTCTATCAGCATCATACCTCCACCTTATGATGTAGTTTGAAGTTCCATGAGGTGGGGATGATACAGCCCTTGGTATACCTTCCTCAAAGAGACTCCTGATGATAGAGTCTATAGAGTCCACATTAATGTGAACTTGAGGAAGTTGCTGAGAATGCACAATTGCAAGTGAGGATGGTGAGTCCTCAATGTCTATTCTCTGTGAAGAACTCCCAGGTTCTGTGGCTGCAATGACTTTCTCCCCCTTTTTGGTAGCATCACCCACTTGCATAGGTGAGCTGGAGGATAGATCAATCACATCCACAGGTTCTTGTGTTCCTGGTTGAGCTCTTCTTAAAGGTCTCCCAGCTAGTTTTTCCTTAAGATATGAAATCTCAAGTTGCTGATCATTGACCTTGTTGTGTAAGGTAGTCACCTGAGATTCAAGGTGATGACCTTTAGACTAGGTAAGTGCATGTTTTAGACAATTTGTGCACCATTAGTCTCAGATTCCCCTCTTCTTCATCAGAAGAATCATTGGGGGATGAGATGATTGGACCAAAGTCCTCTCTCTCACCACCAGCTAGAGGTTCTTGGCTGCTGGTTTTCCTCTGCTCACTGGCAATCTCAGTTGAGATGTCAGTGGGCTGAGTTTCCATGGTTGAGGTCTTAATAATGTAATCACTTGCAGAAGTGAGAGCCTCTTCCATATGGACATCCTGAACAGGTTCAGAAGTGTCCACCTCAGTTATAGGTGACTGATGTGGGCTAGACTGAGGAGACTCAGGAGTACTCATCTCTCTTTGAGTATGGGAAGAGAAGAGAGACTCATGGTACTCACTGAATCCTAAGTCTTCATCAGTATAGAAGGATAGATTGGGAATGGGTTGATTTAAATCTAAAGGCTGGGGATGGTAACTGTCCACTGAAGATTGTTCACTTAAGTGTTGAGACTCAGAGTGAAGGCTTAAGGCTGTTGGGCTTGTGAGCTCATCAGGGTGAGCATGAGGAACCTCAGCCCTAATAGTTGAAGAGATGGGAGTGGTTTGCTCCTCAGGAGAAGTGGGAGCTCTAGTGTCCACTTCCTCCTGTAAAGGTGAGTATATGGGGACCTGCACAGACTCAATAGCTTGAGCAGGGGTTCGTTTGGATTTTCTTTGGTAGGTGAGGGTTACTTGAGGCCTTTTTAGTGGTAGAGAGATAGAAGGTGTGGTTCAACACTAGCTTGTGTTGCTAGGTTGTCACCTTGAGCAATGAGCTCTAACATTTTGGGGACAAGGGCTGTTTCTACCCCTGAGAAGCCTACAGTTGGCTTCTTCATGATTTTAAAGATGTCGGGCTTCATCTGTCCCAATTTAAGAATATTATCTGTTTCCCTCAACTGTGAGCCCAGTTCACAGTTGAGAATGTGTTGAACATATCTAGGAAACATATAATACTCTAAGGAGTCCAAGTTAGCAAGTAAATTGGTATAGACAAATTGAGAGTACCTGAACTTGACCCCCTAAACCATTCCATACACTATGAAGGAGAGATCCTCAGGAATCTGGTCCCACCCTCCATGCTTGTTTGACAAGCTGTGGATAACCACATGGAGTAGGTATTTCCACTGGGATGAGACCTTCCCTTTCCTGAAGGTCTTTACAGAGAAATCTCCCTCATAGCCCATCTGCTCAAAGGAATGATTGACAGCTTCCTTTGGGAAGGACAACTCACCTTCTTGATCATCCAGCTGCAAATGAGTGTTGATGATGGCCGGAGTGATGAAGATTGTCCTCCCTTGCACTGTGGCAGACAGTGCCTTCTCCCCATCCATGATGACCTCTTGGCAGGTCTTCCAAAATTCAAGCAGATGATCCTCATACAGAGTAGGATCAATGGTTAGGGAGGTAAAGTAATTTGATAGAGTTAAGAATTGGCAAATCTCTGAGAAACTTTCATCTTTCTCAGAGCTTAACAGAGCAACCTGGTTGTGTTGCCTGTGAAGTTGCATGGAGAAATCTGGGTTGTTTCTGCGGTTAAGGTTGGCCATTTGAGAAGCTTAAGGTTGAAGAAAGGTAAAAAGCAAAGGCGGTTTTGGGAATTAGGTTTGAGGAATAGTAGAATTGAAGAAGATAGTGAGGAAGAGGGGGAACCGTTGGGTATTTATGTGAAAAGGGATTTGAACCAAAGTTAATGAAAGAGGATAAACTTTGAAATCCGAAAGTCGGTCCCACCTCTGAAAAAGTAGTTTACTTTTGCTCAAAAAGTAGTTTTCTTGGAATTCGAAAAGCTTCCGAAGGTAAATTATCTTCGGAAGTTTTAATGAAAAAGCTTCCGAAGCTAAAATGACTTCGGAAGATTTTCCTGAGAGTCTTGAAAATTTGCTTCGGAAGAGAAATAAACACTTGAATGCTTTGTATATAAAACAACAAAGCTTCCGAGAGTTAATTTTGCTTCGGAAGGAAAAAGTCCTTAAAAACAAATAAGTGTCTGAGACAAGATCTAAGGAAAGCTTCAAAAAGGATCAGAAAATTTTCAAGAATCTAAGGAAAGTCTTCAAAAAGGATTTGATATCCAAAGAAAACATGAGCTTATGAAAGTGATGAACTAGACAACTTAGGACACACATATTTTAAGAAATAATTAGAATTAGTTTTAAGAAAAGATCTACTCAAAGTTAATCATCCCAATAGCTGATATTAGATATTTAAATCTCTGTTCATCAAAAGCTTTTGTAAACAGATCAGCATATTGTTCATCTGTATGAACTTTGACTAGTTTAATTAATCCTTTTCATAGTTATCTCTTATTAAATGATACCTGATATTGATGTGTTTGGTCCTTGAGTGCTGCACAGGGTTCTCAGTGATAGAGATAGCACTATTGTTGTCTATGTGGATAGGAGTCTCCTTGAAGTTAAATCCATAGTCTAGCATCTGATTTTGAATCCAAAGCACTTGAGCACAGCAACTTGCAGCAGCAATGTATTCAGCCTCAGCAGTTGATGCAGACACACAGGATTGTTTCTTGCATTGCCATGAGACAACCCTTCCACCAAGGAATTGACATCCCCCAGATGTAGACTTTGCAGTCATGTTGCAACCACCATAATCACTATCTGTATAAGCATACAGATTGAAGTCAGGATTCTTTGGATACCATAACCAAGTGTTGAAGCACCTTTGAGGTATCTTAAAATCCTTTTGACAGTGATGAGGTGAGACATCTTAGGGTTGGCTTGATATCTTGCACAAATACATGTAGCAAACATGATATCAGGCCTGCTAGCTGTAAGATACATAAGAGACCCAATCATAGCCCTGTATAAATGTTCATCTACACACTCCCCCTCAAGATCAGGTCCAAGGGAGTGGTTTCTGGCTATGGGTGTCTTAGCAATCTTACAATCAGTCATGTTGAACCTCTTGAGTATGTCCTGAACATACTTTGACTGACTTATGAAATGCCATCTTCAACTTGCTTCACTTGAATTCCCAGAAAGAAATTGAGTTCTCCCATTGCACTCATTTCAAATCTGTCTTTCATCAGCTTCTCAAAGTCTTTGCAGAGCTTTGGATTAGTTGAACCAAAGATGATGTCATCTACATACACTTGAACTAGCAATAAGTCATTTCCCTTTCCTTTGATGAAGAGAGTTCCATCTATAGTACCTCTCCTGTATCCATGTTTACAAAGATACTCAGACAATGTCTCATACCACTTCCTGGGTGCCTGATGCAGCCCATAAAGAGCTTTGTCAAGCTTGCAGACATAATCAGGATGATCAGGATCTACAAAACCAGGTGGTTGTTTGACATAAACCTCTTCATCAATCACTCCATACAGAAAAGCACACTTTACATCAAGTTGAAAGACCTTGAAGTTCTTGGATGCAGCAAATGCCAGGAATATCCTAACAGCTTCTAATCTTGCTACAGGAGCAAAGACATCAGTGTAGTCAATCCCTTCTTCTTGTGTGTATCCTTGAACAACTAGTCTTGCCTTGTTCTTGATGATAATGCCTCTATCATCCTTCTTATTCCTAAAAACCCATTTGGTTCCAATGGTAGTCTTCCCATGAGGAAGAGGACAAAGGTTCCAAACTTTTTGCCTTTTGAATTGAAGCAACTCTTGTTGCATAGCTTCAACCCAACTTCCATCCTTTAGAGCTTCATCAACTTTCTTTGGCTCTATCTGGGATAAGAAACAAGAGTGAAGACAAACATTTGCTTCATGGGTTTGTCCTCTTGTTCTTACCCCTGTGACAACATCTCCAATGATGTTTGTGGTGGGGTGAGACTTGTGGATCCTTAGCTGAGGGATCACAGCAAGTTGCTGAGAAAGATCCAAATTTGAGAAATTTAGATCTGGCATAGATGATTCACCCTCCACATCACCACACTTATCAAGATTAACTTGATCCAATGAGTGTGTGACATCATTGATGTTGTCATCTATGGTGTGGTTATTAGCATCAAGGAATTCCTGATCACTTTCACCATCACCATTGTTGTCTTCCACAATTGAGGTATCTTTATCTGGTTGTGGAGCCTCTGAGCTGGAATTTGAAGGCACCCCAGATGTATCAGCTGAATTTGTCATTGTAGTGCTGATAGAAACCTCATTTGCTGAAGTAGTTCCAACTGGAGCTGAAGATGTATGAGTTGAAGGTCTTCCTAGCTCAAATCTTGGATCAGGATCACCTGTATTTAAATTTTCTGCAGATCCTGAAACATTCTCACAAGATTTGTTAAAACAGTTGGTAACTAAATCAAGATCAAATAGCCAATCAGGACCAGAACCAGCCACACAGGGTGTGTGTTCATTGAAAGTCACATTGGCTGACTCCTCAACAATTCTAGTTCTGAGATTGTATACTCTATAAGCCTTAGCTTGGGAAGAGTATCCAATGAAGTGTCCATCATCTGATTTCTCAGCAAACTTGGCAATTTGATCCTTGGTATTCAAGATGGTGCAAGGACATCCAAATGACCTGAGAAAACCAATGAAAGGTTTTCTCTTGTGCCAAAGTTCATAAGGAGTCTTACCATGTGTCTTAACTACTAAAACTCTGTTTTGCACATAGCAGCAGTGTTTACTGCCTCTGCCCAGAAGGTGATGGGCAGTTTAGAGTCAGACAACATAGTTCTTGCAGCTTCAATTAGTGTCCTGTTTCTCCTCTCAGCAACACCATTTTGCTGAGGAGTCCTGGGAGCACTATATTGTCTTGTAATACCTTTTTCATCACAAAATGTATCAAGGATTTGATTCTTGAATTCAGTCCCTTGATCACATCTTATGGTTTTGACCTTGTGATCACTTTGATTCTCAATTTTTAAGATGAAATTCTTCAGAATCTCAGGGGTTTCATCCTTAGTTCTAAGAAAGAAAACCCAAGTGAATCTTGTAAAATCATCTGTGATCACTAAACAATAAGAGGTCCTTCCTAGACTCATTACACTGGTGGGGCCAAAGAGATCCATATGTAATAAATGTAGGGGAGTAGTGATGGAGTTCTTTTCCTTAGGCTTGTGAGATACCTTATGTTGCTTCCCTTTCAGGCATGCAACACAATGATCATCACTTGTAAACTCTTTCTTTGGCATTCCAGTTACCAAATCATGTTTAATTAGTTTATTCATGTTCTTAAAGTTTACATGGCACATTCTTTTATGCCATAGGAAAGACTCATCACTATTTGCTTTAGATAGAAATCATGAAACTTCTCCAGAGGGAGATGCTTCTTGCAAATCCATCTTGTACATGTTCCCTTTCCTGGGGGCTCTAAGCAGGATGTGCTCATGAGGAATGACCACTCCAGGCTTGAGAACAATGCACTCATGCTCAGTAAAGAGCATGTTATGACTCTGATCACAAAATTAGGATACACTCAGAAGATTGTACCCAAGCTCCTTGACAAAGTTTACCTTTTCAATGCTGAGCTTACCATTTGTGACCTTGCCCCTTCCAGAAATGTAACCACCTTCATCTCCTCCAAAAGCAACTGGTCCTCCATCAATTCTCTCAAAGTTATGGAGTAGTGACCTATTGCCTGTCATGTGCCTGGAATAGCCACTATCAATGATCCAGACATTCTTGTTTGTCTTGAGCTGTTCCTGCACAAAGAAAATGATTAGTTACATTTAGAAACCCAAGCCTTACTTGTCTTGGGCTCACTAAGTATAATAGAAGGTAATGCAACAGTAATAGATCCTATGGTTGTGCTAGATGGATCTTGAGCTGTTGTTGATGGAGAAACTTCAGTCACTTGGTCTTTCTTAGACTTCCACACCACCTTTGGAGTCTTGGACTTGACCTTCAAAACCTCGGAAGCTTTTGGGACTTCGGAAGTTTTGATGACTGAACCTTCGGAAGATTCTACAGTCACTGCAGCAGACTTCAGTGCTTCGGAAGAATTCCTTTCTTCCGAGACCAACTTTTCTTCCGAAGGTAATTTTCCATTTACCTTCTTCTTTGATTTGGAGCTTCCGAAGGAAACAGACTTTCCTTCCGAAGCTTGAATCTTCTTGAAACTCTTTGAAGTCTTTGTCTTGGTCATATGGACAGTACTTTTAGGATTGTATGGACAATCCTTAGCAATGTGAGAGGTACTTTCACACATGACACACAACATTTTCTTCTTCACAAGAGTCTCCTTATGAGAGCAAGACTGTCTTTGGTCACATCCCTTCTCCACCCTCATCTTTGCAGATGCTGAGACAGTTCTTATGGGCTGTGAACTGTTCTTGGAGTTTGATGGTCCAGGCTGTGCAGCAGTGGTACACAGCAGATCAGTCTTCTTCTTGGTACTGAGATGATTTGAACAAAACCAGAACTCTTAGCTGAAGAGTTTTGGTTGATGTCTTCAGTCTTTACTACTTCAAACCCTGCAGAGATAAAAACTTGTTTCTGCTTAGAGTCAAAAGTAGCCTTGATCTCTTGAGCCTTCTTTGCTTTTCTTTTGCTCTTCCTGATCAAGTTCTTTCTCATTGACTTGGTCATCACAGTAGTCTTCTTCTCCTTAGAAGGATAGTGGCCCTTCTTAGAATCCTCCTCTTCACTCTTCTCAGAGGAATTCTTCACTATCTCTTCTTCATCCTCTTCACTTATAGGATCTATGAGAGGAAGCTCATCTTCACAAGTTCCACACCTAGGAGATCTTACAGACAAGATTGTGTGTGGAGGAGCTATTCATTTGATCCCAGTCCCTGTCTATTTTGATAACACACCTTGTTGTGCAGGGATGAGGAAATCATGTTCTTGAAGGTCTCTTCTTCAAGAACACTCTTTTCTGCCCTGGCTTTGCTGATCACAAGCTCAGCCTGGCACTCAGTCAGCTTGGTTATGAGATCTTGGATTTGAGTCCTAAAATCTGTATGCTCATGTTTTAGAACTGAAATGGTTTTCTCTAAGTCCTCTATCTTTAGTTTATAATCATTTTCAGACTTTCTAAAATCAGATTTTAAAATGTTTAAGGACTCAAGATCAGATCTCATTTCCAAGTTATAGGACCTGTATCTGTTAACTTTAGCAATGCATTCAGGAGTACAGAGATGTTCCAATACCTTGGCTTCATCATGATCTGCCATTAGTGCTTGGTTTGGAGAAGCATCTTCCACCTGAAAGCTCCAGTCAAAGCCTCCTTCTTCAACAGCAACAACAGCTTGTTGCTTTGGCTTCTCATTCTGAGGGGCTTTGTAGTGTAGTTTGGTCTGGTTTGTGCTTGGCCACCATTTGTTTTAGGTGCCTTACACTCTCTAGCAAAATGGCCCATCAAGTTACAGTTGTAACACTTGACTTTGCTTTTATCCAAGCCAAACTTTCCACTGGTTGCATTGCTTGGAAACCTCCTTCCAGTTCTCTTGTAGAACTTCTTGGCTCTATGAGTGAGAAGAGCCATCTGCTGGACTATTTCCATATATTCCAGATCATCTGGATGGATACAATCCAGGTCTTCAAGAGTGAAAAGAGAGTTGCCACAACTTTCATCAGAAGACACAAAGGCTTGAGAAGAGCTTGTCTCTTGGAATGGGCTTCCTTGAGTGTAGTTCTCCCTGGGTGTCTCTGGGAAGGTGATGAAAGGACCCTTTGGTGAGTTGTCAGGGTAGCATATGAGATGATGTTGGGGTTCTATGCTATCCCTTTCAACCACATGCAGGGCTGAACCCAATTGATTGTTGGAGTTGCCAGATGAACCTTGCATGTTCATCTCCATCTGGTAGCCACTGAGAATCCCATATAACTCTGTTAGAGTAAGAGTTTTGAGATTTTCAGTCCTCTTGATCACCACACAGTAGTGTGTCCATTGCCTAGGAAGTGAGGACATAAACTTCCTTACAATGTCTCTGTTTTCAAGAGGAACTCCTCCATCCATAAGGGTATCCACTATCTCAACATACCTAAAGTATTGTTGAGTCATGGTTTCACCTGTTTTGAAGGTGAAGTTTTCAAACTGCTGCTTCAGGAGATCCTTCTTGTTCTCCTTGGCTTCAGAGGAGCCTTCATACATCAGTTTTAGTGCATCCCACAGCTGTTTAGCTGTTTTGCACTTCTTGAAACCTCTGTACACAGAGTTTGGAAGGGCAGTTTGAAGAGCAGTCATGGCTTTTCTATCAATCTCTACTCTCTTCCTATCTTCATCAGAGTAGTTAGCCACATCTTTGGGGATCATACCAGCACTAGTAGCAGAAGGAGTGCTGGGTATGAAAGGTCCATTTTCAACAGATTCCCACATTCTTGAGTCTAGAGACCTGATGAAACCTTCCATTCTCATACACCAGGTATCAAAGTCATCAAGAGTGATCAGTGGGGATTTGTTCATGGTTCCAGTTTCCATATCAGTCTTTGAAATGGATGCCATTTTGAAAGTTTAGTATTTGTGTGTGTGAGGGATCTTAAGATGGTGAGATCTTATATCAAGAGCCTGAAATGCTCTGATACCAATTGCAGAACCGGTGAAGGGCTTGACAATTACAACACAACAACAACAAAGAGAGATTAACCAAACTTGATCAAACAGTAAACTGGATTAACTACAATAATCATACTAAGAACACAAGTAACAATAAAGAGACAGAACAAGAGATTTGGGTTTCAAGGATGCAGTATATTGCTTTCTCAAGTTCTATTACAAGTGTTACAAAGCATAAAGAAAGATACTAGAACATGGAATACTTATACTACAACCTACAGCCGGCTATACTTTGAAAGCCAGCTGGATACAACTGACTAGACACAAACAAAATCAATTGTAGAATCAAAAGGCATATCTGCCTTTTGACCTTGTGACTATGACATGCCATAGCTCACATCCTTATCTATTACAAAAAGGATAAAGTACATAAAGTAGAAGGTTACAGACTCAAGACCTCAATGTACAGTTACCAAAAGCATGGACCTTTTCACCAACTCATGAAAGATGGTGACTTTACAGAGATGCAGCGGAAAGGTGTCCAGCTTTATGAACAGTACATCAGATAAAGCATGTTACTAAAAGTCTTTGGAAGAAATTGTCTTCATAGGATGAAGCTTCGGAAGACTTTGTCTCTGAGGCTTCGGAAGACTTCATATTTGGCTTCGGAAGATATTGGTCTTGGCTTCGGAAGATTTTACACTTAGAATATTAGTGCATGGTGTAAAAACTTCCGAAGCAATTCTACTTCAGTTCTTTAGTGCATTGCTTGCAGAGAGACTTTGGATGTTTTGGTTTGCATCAGACTTAAAGGAATCCTTACAATGTTGATGATCATGTTTCATCTGAGAAAGCAAGAGAGACTACTAATGTTCCTCAAAAACCTACTAATATAGTTCCTGATGAGGTTACTGAGTATCAACCTGTAGTTCTCACTTGAGAGGTGTTTGTTGAGCCTGAGCATTATACCATTTTAGAGCATGTTGATGATGATGACGACTTAGATTTGGTGGATTATGAGATTAGTGATGATGATGATATTGATGATGATGATGATGATGATGATGATGATGATGGTGGTGGTGGTGGTGGTGGTGGTGGTGGTGATGATGATGATGAGAATGATGATATGGGACAGAAAAAAGGAAATAATGATGATGATGATCAGGGCGGTGATATGGGTTCGACTGCTGCTCCTTCTAGTTCTTCGAGTTCTACTAATGTCTCTGGACCAAGACCTGATGTTACAGACGACTATGTACCTTTGGATCCCGCTACCAAAGAGATATACAAAAAAGACTTCTATACACTCTAGCAATAAATTACTGCTGAAGAATCTAATGAAGATTTTGGATCGTTTGATGATTTGGAAGAAGTAGTGGATTACATAGACGTATTTAGGAGTAGTCTTAATGATTTATTTTCAGATATCTAGGTCGAAGAAGAAGAGATTGTTGATGATTCGAAAGCAAAGCAAACGACAAACAAGATTGAGGATCTTACACGTCAAAGTGCAGTACGTCTGGTCAGGAATATTATAGTTGATGCACCACCTCCACCAGCCTATATACATACACTTAGACATTCCAAACCAACGAGGTATGGAAATTTGGAGCCAATCATTAATTGGGCTTAAGATGCTGAGAAAAAAATGTTTGGATAAAGAGACGAGTTGGACCTATTGAATACTATCAAGACGAGAATGACTTTCATACACTTAGAGCTTCTTGTTGTATGCCATGGGTCGTGTTCCATTCATAAATCCAAGAAACTATGGGAAGGCGAACTGGATAAGAAATATGATTTGGATAAATCCAACTTTATGAACTTTAAGACTACTAAATCTAAAGTCATTGAGAATGAGACACGTTTAGATTCGAACACTAACAAGCCTATGAAGATTCATGTTTGCAAGCATCTCGGATATGCAAGGAAGATCCTTATTCATGCTCTAGTACCAGTTAACAGCTCGGCTAAGCTTATATGGTGGAGTTGTGAGAAGGAGACATGGCATGCAATGATTTATTGTGTTGATAAAGATTATCGTTTCATTGACCTTGTGGATATGCTCAAATTTGGAAGAGACGATTTGATGAGGTTGCAGGCTTGTCCAATTGCAGTTGATGAATCGGTTCATCTGTTGGTAGCACAGTTTGGTTGGTTGATAACAAAGGCCCTTGATAACAAGATGTACGCTTATGGGGGTAGTTACAAGGTTACACATGTAGACTTCTGAAGAATTGATTCATCGAGCCTAGGGGGAGATTGTAGAGATTGAACCTAGAGGCTCGGGAAATCAAATATGATAATGAAGATCAAAATCGCGCGAGAAGTATAAATCCACGTGAGAAATTATGCAAGAACCTTTTTTTTTAGTATAAATAGTTTCCTTTTGATGTAATTAAGTAGATTTTTGAGATTTCCTAATTTCGTACTCATTTGTAAACATTTCATATCAGAGTGCAATATACTAGAATTTTATTTATATTTTGTTCTTTAAATTCTATTCTTAGTGTCTTCTACTCATTCAATCTTTACATCGTGAGTGATTACATTCCGCATTCGACTCACGAGATCAATTGGATGTGTTATTGTTGATCCTTACAGGAAGGCACATCTAAAGGTTCGTGTGGTGCTAAGAGTTGAAGACTCGAGATGATGGATTGTTGAAGGTCAATGGTATCTTGAAGATATTCAGCCTTTTGTTCAAGATCCAAAGCCTTTGTTGCAGCTTGCTGAAGAGTAATAAGTTGTTCTTTGAGGGTTGTGACTCTTGCAGCTTGTTGTTGAAGAGTTCTGAGTTAGGCTTCCACCTCAAACACTCTATTTGCCAAAGATTTCAGCAGACAGTTCTCAAACTCAAGAATTGTGGCTCTTTATGTATTACCTTGAAGCCTTGAATTCTTAGCCTTTAAGAAATTTAATTGTTGAGCAAGCTCAAGGTTATGTGCCATCAATTCACCTTTTTGTTTCATACTTCCCTTATCCATAGTTGTAGAATACTTAGGAGATGAGGTACTAGGCTAAGCCTCTGCACCTTCACCAT
This sequence comes from Flaveria ramosissima, assembly GCA_025215565.1. Taxonomy (NCBI): domain Eukaryota; kingdom Viridiplantae; phylum Streptophyta; class Magnoliopsida; order Asterales; family Asteraceae; genus Flaveria; species Flaveria ramosissima. Next base: position 27,829,634 of record CM046046.1, on the reverse strand, counting down.
CAGATGTTGTTTTTTGGCATCCTAGATTCCTCTCCTCAAGGAATGACTCCAAGGAGACATTTTCAAGTGAGTTGTCATGGTTGAGGTCTTAGTGATGTTGCCTCTGTCCTACTGACCAATTGATTGATCGGCAGTAGAGACAACCTCTTTCACATTGATCATTTCCTCCATATGATCAATCTCTTGGGATAAAGGATATGGGACAGATGTTTCTAGAACATATTAGAGTCTCTAAGTTTTAGTTTATCCCCTAATTCTTCTTGTAAAATTACTTGTAAGAATCTTGGGTAAACTAAAAACTTATATTTTGTAGCAACAATTATCTTTTTACAAAGATGTTGAAAAATGAAGTTTAAAAAATCATAACTCTGTTGTTTGCCAGACCAAGGATAGCCCCTACTAAATCCTCTGGTACTTGGTCCAATCCTCCTAACATATTGGACAGATAGTGTAGGAAGACATGAAAGATAAATCTCCAATTATGATATACCAGTGATTTGGAGAGGGTGGACGTCTGCATAGGTCTTTCATATATCATCACCTTGAAGGTGGTGCTAAACACTTCTTTGGAGAAAGAAGATTCACCATTTGCATCGTTCAACTTCAAATGTTGATGAATTTTGGCGCATGATATGGTGACCTTCATCCCTATCACAACGAGGACCTTTACCACGTGTTCCCGTTGTATGGAGCATGTGGTCCAGAACTCCCTAATGTGAGACTCACAAATCACCAGATCTATTGTGATGGCATATGAATAATTGCTATTCCTTAGATATTGAAGAACAAGATCATAGACCTCATCACCTATGGGTTGAAGTGATGTGGTTATGTTGTGGTTCGAACGGAATTCTAGGGTTTGAGATTGAGTGGCAATTGAAAGTTGGTTGATTTTGGTAGGACTTTAAGAGATTGAAGATTTAAGGGTTTGCTTTGTGAGAAATATTGAAGATGACAATGGTAGGAAACCTTTGATTTTAATAGTTGTGGATAATATACAAAATGTAATTTTTGAATATTTTACCACCGTAACTGTAAAATTGACGGCCTAAGATGATGAAACAGTCTTTTGAGGTAACTTCTCATTTCCATTACATATTAGAACATGAAAGTGGGACCTATCATATATTTTTCAAAAACATGTGCTGAAATCATCATATCTGCTGAATCTTTTTGGCGGATACCCAGTTTGTCCAGTTATCTAGTGACTTGCATAATTCAGCAGACACCCATATATCTGTTGATATTTGGCAGATACCTATTTACCTGTTGATTTGCAAATTTTGGCAAATAAATAGTTTTTCTCATTTTATCAAGAAAAACATTTCTTTACAAAATTTTCTGATATCATTGATTTAAATCATTTGATTATTCAAAGTTTATCATCCTAATAGCATATACAAGATATTTAAATCTAGATTCATCAAAAGCCTTTGTGAATAAGTCTGCATGTTGTTTATTTTTATGAACCTTAATTAATTTAATTTTTTTTCTTTTCAGCACAATCTCTAATGAAATGATACCAGATGTCAAAGTGTTTTGTCTTTGAATGCTGAACAAGATTGCTGGTGATTAAGATTGCATTATTGTTGTCAATATAAATTGGAGTGTTCATGAAGGTTACTCCATAATCTCTAAGTTGAGGTTGGATCCACAACACCTGAGCATAACAACTTGATGCAACAATGTATTTTGCTTTAACAGCTGATAGGGAGACACAGGTTTGCTTCTTGTATTACCATGAAACGAATCTTCACCATAGAAATTGACATCCTCCTGAGGTGGACTTTTTGTTGATGTTGCATCATCCATTGTCACTATCTTTATATCCATGGAGATTGAAGCAAGCATTTTTAGGATACCATAATCTCAACTTACATTCCCCTCTAAGGTACTTCAGAATTCTCTTGGTAGCCATTAGTTGTGACACCTTTGGAGCAGCTTGGAACCTTGAACACATGCATGTGGCAAACATGATATCTGGTGTGCTAGCTATGAGATACATGAGATATCCAACGATGGCTCTGTACTATTGCTGATCAACTGCTTCCTCATCAAGATCAGGAACTAATGAACATGTTTTCGACATTGGGGTTTTAGCTGCCTTAGCACCAGTAGCTTGAAATCATACTAAGGTGTCCTACTTAGATTGATTTATGAAAATGTCATCAGAGGTGTGTTTTACTTACAGCCCTAGAAAGAAAGTGAGTTATCCCATTGAACTTATCTCGAATTTTAATGTCATGAGACTTTCAAAGGCCTTACACAAGCTCTTATTTGTAGAACCAAAGATGATATCATTCACATACTAAAATGATATCCTAATCAACCTTCTTGATGAAGATAGTTTTATCTATGGATCCTCTGGTGTATCCATTTTTCAGGAGAAGGGTAGAGAGTGTCTCGTACCATTTCCTTGGTGCTTGATGAAGACCATAAAAGGCTTTATCAAGTTTGCATACATGATCTGGATACTTGGGATCTTCAAAGCCTGTAAGTTGGCAAACATAAACTTCTTCATCAATCTCACCATAGAGAAATGCACTCTTTAAATCCATTTGAAACACCTTGAAGTCTTTAGAGTTAGCAAATCCTAGAAATATTCTAATTGCTTCAAGCCTGGCCACATGAGCAAATACTTCTTTATAATCAATCCTTTCTTCTTGTGTGGACCCTTGTACCACAACTTTGTCCTTGTTCTGATAACAATGCCCCTATCATCTTTCTTATTTCCAAAAACCCATTTGGTCCCTATTACAGTCTTCCCCCTTGGAAGTGCACATAGTTTCCAACCATTTTGCTTAGTGAATTGAAGAAGGTCATCTTGCATGGCTTCTACCCAACTATCATTTCTTAAGGCTTCATCAACTTTCTTTAGGTCTAGTTAGAAAGAAAACATGAAAACCAACAGATGAATGCTTCATTCACCTTTTCTTCTTGTCTTGACACTAACATCTACATTGCCAATGACATTCTCAATTGGATGCTCATTCTTTGTCTTGGGATTACTTGGCGTTGTTGAGATAGATCCAAAGTTAGAATTTGTTTCCAGAAGTTTGGTAGATGGAAAGGCTGGATCATCTGCCGAATTTACTCTATCTTCAGCATTTGTCATACTTGGTTTCTTTTCAAGAGATTGTATAGTACCTTAATGATAATTAGACTCTTCATTTGATGAGTCATAATGATCAAAGTGATGGTTGACCCACATTGTTTATGTTACTAGCATCTGCCTCTTCTGAATGAGGCTGGCATGTATCAGCACAAGACCTGTTATGACTAGTCCCTTGTGTTAGATCTACCATGTAATCCTCAACACTTAGGACTTGTACGTCTACTCACCTGTTAGAAGAGTCACCTAAAACATTCTCAATCAAACGTTTAATTCATTTTTGAATCCATCAAGATCAAACATCCAACTTGGAGGGTTTCCGATACTATTTGAGGAATTTTCATTGAATATGACATTTTCGAATTCCATAATGGTATGGTCAACTTTTTTGTATACTTTGTGAGCCTTAGCATGTGATGTGTCACAACAAAGAACCCATCTATTGATTTTTAGCAAACTTAGATAAATGATCTTTGGTATTAAGAAGGGTGCATGGACATCGAAAAGGCCTAAGGAACCCTATGAATGGTCTTCCTTATGCCATAATTCATACAAGATTTATCCATGTTTATTGACTATCAACACTCTTTTATGAACATATCATGCAGTGCTAACTACTTCAGCCCAGAATGTTATAGGAAGCTTGGAGTCAGACAACATGATCCTTGCATCCTCAATAAGTGTCCTATTTCTCATCTCAGCAACTCTGTTTTGCTGAGAAGTCCTAGGAGCACTATATTGTCTTACAATACATTTGGATTCACAAAACGAATCAAGGGTGTGGTGTTTAAATTCAATGACCTGATCACATCTAATTATTTTATCCTTTTGATAAATTTGATTCAATTTTAATAGCAAATGATTTTAAAATCTCACCAGTTTCAATTTTAGTTTCTAAAAAGAAAACCCAAGTGAATCTTGTAAAATCATTTATTATTTTCAAGCAATATAATTCTTTACCCAAATTCTTTACACATGTTGCCCCAAACAAGTCTATGTGTAACAAGTGTAAAGGAGTTGTGTAATTCATTGTGTAATCCTGATCAGGTTATTGTGTAATCCTCGTCAAGCAGCTCATTATATCTATCGCTTGTTATCAAGTCTAGTGTTTGTCATTATGTTACCTATTGTGCCTCATGTTGACTATTGTGTTATGTATTGTGTTTTTTTAATTGACAATTTTCAAATAACACACGGCTGAAAATATGATTTTCTAGTTATCAAGTCTAGTGTTGGTCATTATGTTACCTAATGTGTCTCATGTTAACTATTAGGTTGTATATTGTGTTTTTTAAATTGATGATTTTCAAATAACATAATGCTAAACATGTAATTTTTTATTACGTTTTTCAGTTCATTATGTAATCATGATCAAGTCATTGTGTAATCCTCGTCAAGAATCTCATTGTATCTATAGCTAATCATCGAGTCTAATGTTGTTCATTATGTTACCCATTGTGTCTAATATTGGACATTATGTTATACATTGTGTTTTTTGAAATGATGATTTTCAAATTACACAATAATAAGAAATGTAAACTTTTTATATTTCAAGTTAATTGTGTATTTCTCATTAGATATTTATGTAATCCTCATCAATTCAAAATATTACATAATGATCTTATGAAATTACACAATAAGTCAAAACAAATTTTATTTTTTTATATCAACACTATACGCGTTTTAAAGATTAAAATATTTATTTTTATATTGTAGTTCCTTCTAAAAAATAATGTTGTATGTAAAAGTAATGAATGATTTTAAAAAAGGTGGAACTTGAGAATGGAGAACATTATTAATTTTTCCTACAACCTAATTTTTATCAATATGACACGTGTTAACATCTTAGTCCTCTTACACTTTTTAGTTTTAGAATACTTTTTATTTGAACCTTTCTTTAAAATGACTAGGTTGTGAGAATGATATTTTCAGTTGATGTGAATCAACTAGGATTGAATATGACGAGTGAGTCAGTAATTATATAGGGGAAATATATAATCACAGATCATTAAATGCTGAATATACTAATAAATGTATTGTATTAATGATGGTGAAAAGGTTACAATGAATGCTAGGGTTTAGCAAAATATAGTAACTTGACACCTATTGTAACACCCGGATATTTATTATTTTGAAGTCGACGAAGAAAGATAAGAAAATAAAGTCCAAAGTCGAGGGATCAAACTCGCCAACGAAGAAAAGTCCGGAAATAAGGTGATATTAGTGGGGAGAGGGCAGCCAACTCTCCCCATTTCCCCCACATTCTCAGCTCACAAGAGAAGAGAAGAGAGAAAAGAGGAGAAAAAGAGAAAAAGGGGTGTTTCGGGTGATTCGGGTGTCCAAACTCGTCGAGTAACAAGCCAAATCGAAGCCCTTGACGTTATGCTCGATTGTGTGAGTTCTAGGACCCCACTTTTACTTGTTTTCAACTGATTTTGGGGCTGGAAAATGTTAAAACCCGTTTTTTTAGTGTGTGTATGTGTTTGGCCCATTTGGGTGTGATGTGTATGATGCGTTTCGTGTATGTTTCCGGGCTTGTGTGTGCTTGTATGGTGTTATGGTATGCATTCCTAAGGTCCAGGAGGGTTAATTTAGGCTTAGAATGGGTTTGGATGAGCTTGGAGGCCGAAAATGGCAGATTGGGTTCGGGATGAACTCCATTCTGCATCAGCTAGGGCTAGGCGACCGAATGGAGGCCATACGGCCGAATGAGAGGCGATTGAGGGTCATTCGCACGATTGGGATTCATTCGCACGATTGAGGGTTCAATCGCACGACTAAGGCTTCAGTCGCACGACTGGGAGTCCAGTCGCATGGGGGATCGCACGACTGAGGGTTCAGTCGCATAGATGCTTAGTCGCATGAGTCCATTCGCATGAGGTCAGTCGCATAGGTGCCCATTTGCAGTAGTCCCATTCGCACAAGGTCCATACGCACGATTGAATGTTCATTTGCATATATGTGCATCCGCATGAGTCCAGTTGCATGATGTTCAGTCGCATGGAGGCCATGCGACTGAAGGGTGTCCATACGCCCGAATAGGGCTGTTGCACTCGAAGGAATGTGTAGTTTGACTTCTGGCCTTCGGGGGAAGGTGCAGATGTAAGTTTGACGTAAAGTTTCTTGTAAGAGCATGTAAGATGACTATTATGGCCTTAGAGAGCATGTAGGGCATGATGATGATGATGTTGCATGTTTATGCATGTTATGTATGTATGATGTTGCCCTGTATGATGATGATGATGATGATGATGATGATGAATGTGTATGATATGTTCCTTATTATGATGTATGTTTATCTTTCTTGTGGCTTTACATGTCATGTTAATGAATGAATGAAGTATTATGTAATGTAAAGCGAAAGATAATGAAAGAGGAACATGAAGTAAGAATGCATGCATTAATGAATGATGAATGAACGAAAGAAAGGCTTGCAAGCATATATTTATGGGGTGAGCGACTTTGTGTTGCAAAAGACTCGGATGAAGTGCAATCATTGAGATTGCCTATGGGGTGAGCAACCTTGTCGTTGCAAAAGACTCGAGTAACGTGCTATCGTGATGTTGCCTTGGGGTGAGCAACCTTGTTGTTGCAAAAGACTCGGATAGCTCGCTATCATTAATATGGGCAATGAGGTGAGCAACCCTAGGGGTGCAAAAGACTCGGATAGCGTGCAACCATGGAGATTGCTATTGAGGTGAGCGACCATGTTGTCGCAAAAGACTCGGAAGTATGAATGTATGAAAGGAACGAAAGATAATGAATGAGATGAAAGATAATAATGACATTATCTGTGTATACGTATGTTGAATGATCGCATGATAAAAGGGATAGTTTTTGATGAAAGTAAAGTATGTTTATTTTATAAAACTAGAACTCACTCAGCAACGCTGACTTTTTATATGTTTTCCAGTTGGCAGGTAGTGATTGCTGAGGATGGCACCGTGAAGCTACTCAGCTCTTTTTGGGATGGCATTCTTTTGATTAATGTTTTTGCATTGTAATGCGAACAAGCTATTTTGTAACGAATGTTGTATTAACTTGCAAAAGCATTTATGTAGAAATGAAAGTTTATTTTAATGTTCCGCTGCGATGTTTTATGAAAGTTTAAATGAAATTATATGTTTAAAATGCGATGAAGATCCAACTGTAAGCGTCCCGGGAACGGGGCCTTACAAGTTGGTATCAGAGCCAAAGTTTAAGTGAAATGGGTAAATTTTCAAAATAAACCTTAACTTAAACTGAGAATGGGACAAAGGGGAATGGGATGCCAAACTGAGTAGCTGCGTGCCATCAGGTATTTTCTTAAAGTTAACCGGTTTTATGTGCGCATGGTATATGGTTATGTGTTGTATGTAGATTTAAATACTGATGTAGTCAGGACAGGTAATACTTGGGGTATGAAGAGTAAAGTAAGTGGCTAATCACAACTGGCCACTGTAATTAGGGACTTACTATACTTGACATAAACTGAGTTGTTTTCTTGAATGACCATGTTGGTGTTTGAATCTTTCAGTGTGATAGAGAATGGCTGGTGGTAGATCTTCTAGAGCTTCTAGGGATGGAGGCCGTGGTGGTCCTGATGCGGAACCACGACCTAAAAGAGGAAGGCCTAGAGCTGAGAAAGAGGTTCCTGCAGAACCTGAGACTCCTCATCCAGAAGCTGGGGATGAGAGAGCAAACTTGAGGGCCTCGGTAAAGGAGGCTGTTGTTGAGGAAGTACATCAGGTCATGCAGACAATCTTACCATCTGTGGTGACCGAAGTCATCAAAGCTGTGAAGGAAGGAGAAAGGAAGGAGAGAAATAGGGCCTCGGGGGAGCAACCGGAGCCTGAAACGATTTTCTCTGATAATGAGGAGGAAGAGGAAGAGGAGCCTGTGCGAGAAGTGGCACGAGGCTGTAACTACGGGGTGTTTATGAGT